>CM076580.1:1463036360-1463354510 GCA_034641835.2 Pinus albicaulis | reverse complement strand
TTGTTACACAGTAATTTGTCACCGTCCCTACCATTCCCCATCCTGCACATTGGAGGGCTCATTCTGTGACCTATGAGCAGTGTTATGCCTTGAAACCACCTTCACTGCATTCCCCTGAACATGAGCTTCAATTTCCCTGAAGACATATCCTTGCAAAAAACCATAAAAACACCCCTTTTTGCATTGGCACGGGCGTGTAGTTCATCACTCGCGCCAATAAGGGAAATACTTCAAATAGGCCGTGCCAACTGGCGCTCTGTCCCAGAGTCGCAGTCACGCCAGCCAATTTAAGGAGTGTTTTTTAAATAAAATGGCGGAAGTTTCGTTTCAACAGACTCAAAAACTGTTTTCTCTCTTGAGTTGGGAGGTTTGGCTCCGGGAATTCCATGTAGGGGAAGTGGTTTGCCACCTCTCATGGAAGCTTCCTTGAAGATAGGGCCAATCCCACGATTATAGGGATCCCAACTCCCCTTCCTCCATCTATAAAAGCTTGCCCATTTCCATTGCAAGCTAGTCTTGAAGTGCCCAAGTCTTGAATCTACAAGTTCCCAAATTCCCAAAGAGCCTTGTGTTACCGAGCCCTCATTCTTCCTTTAAGGCCAAACTCAAGCAAAAGGAGACTCGAGTCGGGAAGACTCTGAAGAGGCTTGTCCCATCTCCTTGGCAGGCTTTACTTGAGCCGTGTTCTACGGTGACCCCTCCGAGGAACCTCGTCGAACATTGGTTGTACTCTTTCGTTGTTTGTTAATGAATGACTCTTGGTTATGGTTCCACTCTGGTTTTAGTTTATGATGATGATGAGTTATATCCTTTCTGACTGATATATAGTTGTGTATTCTGGTTTTTATGCTGGTATTCGTATTGTTTCTTGCATGTGCAGGTGTCCATTCACGGAGATAGTGGGGATCGTGATCTGCCGAGGCTAAGGAACGGGAACACCGTCTTTTCTACGAATCATAGCGTTGGACTCTAGGTAGGCCTCCTTTGTTGGTCTTTTTATTCGCAATTAGGAACTTGCGCTGTAGCATTTGATGATTGTTGCTAGACCCGTTCTGGGCTAGTAGGGATCGCCTCTGTCCGCAGAGGGGATTTACCTCTTCAACAATTTGGCGACTCCACTGGGGAATGTATAGTTTTGATTGTCTCGTAGTTCTGCTTGCTTGGTTAGCCTTGTGGGCTGGGTTCTTTTGCTGTTTTTGCTTCTTGGTTTGCTTTGATATCATTGATCTGCTTCTGGAGTAGTTCTTTTTTATTTTTGGCTAAGAAACTCGGCTGGTGCGCTTTTTATCTCGACAGTCGCACCAATTGGCGCAGGTTGCTTGTGTATCACCCGCGCCAATTGCTTTCTGGTGCCAGTTACAACCTCACAGTCGTGTCAATCCTGTGAGGCATTAGAGTTCGCTCAGTTTTGAGCTCTCTGGGTCTGGTCATTGTGTTTCTTTTTGGTTTTTCGACTGCCTGAGTGTGTTGGAGTCCTGTTTGACTGGGATTTTTCCTTCATCATTTGGTTGTTTGCTTTTCTCCATCGATTTCACATTTTAAACCCTAGGACATCTAGTGGCTTTGTGTGTCGAGCCCTCCTAGGGAGATTTTGTGTTTTGTTAGTCCAGTCAATTCTCTGATTGCTCCTCCGCATTCTCTTAGTGGTTGTTTGTCATTTTATTGCGTTTTAAGTGACTGATTTTGTTTTCATTTGAATTTTGCTTTGCTTCATTTTGGGCCTAGATCACACGGCTCATTAGTGTCTTTGGGACTTTTCTTGGTTTTGAGAGACTTTTGGTCGATTTGAGATCTGATTGTTTGTGCGATTGAGTGAAATTTGCTTGTTTTACTCTCTTAATATCATTTCTCGAATTGATTTTCATTTGTTTTCGGTTTTTTTAGTGCATCTAGCCATCAAACATTGAAAATAAAAAAAAAATCTCTTTTTCTTTTGGTTGATTAGTGCAAATTTAAATCTTTTCGATTTTGCTAGTAATTAGTAAATTTGAAAGAAAATTTTTTAGTTTCATTAGTTGCATTAGAGATATCATTGATTTTCTTCTGATCATTTTGTTTGTGTAAAAAGCTCTCAACTCTTCTGTAGCTAGCTTTCATCGAACGAAATGATGTACTGTGGCATGTAGTTTTGCATTTAGGAGATTTTTGAGACAACACATTCGTTAGGGCCTGAAAACTGAAACGTAATTGAAGATCAACTTTAAAATCTACTCAATTTACACTAAGGCAGCATTGAAATCTAACGAAACACATTTATAGGTCTAGGCTAGAGACGTGTTCTGGCGTCTTTAAACCTAGTAGCTGTCGCTCGCCTTTTGGCTTTAGACAGCGCTAGTACGGACTTGTGCTCCCTGTACTGTCGTGTATATAAAGGGAGACCCCTCTAGGTTTCAATCCTTTATCCATAGGAAGCTGAGTCTGCCGCCCTATACCCATGACACACCGAACACAACATTCGGGGAGATTTCCTGCATGTACGGAAAGTCCTTGGTTGATTTCTCTTTCATTTTGAAACCAATGTGTATATTGCAGTTCATGGTTATTTCGTACACCCTTTTGCCTAGTATTCCTGAGTAGTCATTTTGATCCTATCTGACTCCCTAAATTTGAAAGGATCACCAAGCGCTTGCCCTTTCACACTTGTGTCAAATCTGAAAGAGATAGAGTCACCTTTTCGACCGTTTCTTGACTCTTAAAACATGAAACGGTGAAGTTTCTTATTTTTCAATGTGGTAAAAAATTAATCACCCACGATCACACGCCTTGTTAAATTCTGCTTGTTGACCGTTTGATTGTGTGTCTTGACTCTTTTTCAGCCCGTGTGTGTGTTTGATCTTTTTCTCCTATCGTTGCTACCACAGTGGCGGAACCCTCAGTTTCGTCTACTGGTAGTCCTTATACGGAAGATTCATCAGAGGTTTCCCAATCCTCTGCTGGACCACAACAGCCCGTTGTTTCTGAGCAACCCTTTGGGGGACCAGTTGAGTTCAATTGGCCCTTTTCCGACCCTATGTCTAAATTGAGATTAGGAGCTGATTTCCTTTCTCTTACATTGGGTTCGCATTTTATAGCTGATGTCTTTCCTCCTAGTCCTCACCGTCTATTGCAAGATCTAGCGGCAGGCTCAATCATGAGTGATTCTAGTGAGGAAATCCCAATTTCTAGTGAAGACTATCAGCTCTTTCCTTGGAGATTATTTCCAGGAGACGACTCTGAACCTGCGATCATGTCATCATCCGATCTCTCATTGCCAGCAGGGTACAGATCCCTGGGTCAGATCATTTCCGCCGTTGCCTCTATGGGAGTCTCAGCTCCTTCTATGAGGCCAGTTGCTCCTTCATTGGGGATGTCTCCTCAGACACCCGTCAATTCTGTACCCGCTCGGCCCACTGTCTGTGTGGCCGCCTCTGCACCCGCTGTTACGACACCCTCCATGAGGGCTATGCCGCCTCCTGAAGACATTTATTTAGCGACTGCTATACCGGAGAACATCTCTCCGGAGGAGTATCGGTTGTCTTTACAACAGCCGAACCTCGAGGTTGGTCCGTCCTCCCTTGATCCCAACCGCTCTTATTTTTCGCACTATGCACAGGATGGTACACCCGTGTATGCTTTTCCAGATCAGTATGATGAGCACGGGGACATTTTACGTCTACCCGCTCCTGAGGCTCACCTCCATGCTCAAGGTTTACCTTATAACCAGGCTTATAACCCGCAAGGGCAACCTTTCCAAGGCCAACCTTCGGGGCAACCTGGCTATCCTTACGAGCCACAGGGACAACCCATGCAAGGCTATCCTACAGGCCAGCAAGGGCCATCGTACGGTCTGCAAGGATAGTATTACAACCCTTCCGGTCAACCTGTGCAGCCTCGGCCGGGGTACCAACCGGGACCGGTCTATGGTCCTGGCGGGCAAATCCAGCCTTCTCAGCCTATGCAACCGCAGTATCCTATTGTTTCTAATGTTTCATATCAGCTGGGACCATCCTATGGTCCTGTTCAAGTCAAACCGGTTACCAGAAACCACCTGGCTCTATTCCTCCACTAGGCCAACCGGCCCATCCGGTACAACCTGGTGTTCCGCCTCCAGGCCAACCGGCCCATCCGGTACAACCTAGGGCTCCTTTCCAGCCGGGTCAGCCTGTTCACTCAGGGCAGCCCATTCAGCCGAGTCAACCTGTTCACTCAGGGCAGCCCGCTCATTCCATTAACCCTGCCCAGCAGCCGATTTATTCAATGCCGCAGCCAAATCAACAGCTGCGCTCTAGTTATCAGGCTCCGCAGGGTTCCACCTATCAGCAGCCGACTCATCCTCAGGGCGGTTATTATCCTCATGGTCAATCTCAACCAAATTATAACCAACCCCGAGGTTCTCAGTATTATCCTCATCAACCTAGGTCTACCTATACTCAGCAGCCAAATCCAAATGCTGCTTACACTGGGCCGACACATAATCAGGGTCCGTACTCTGGTTATCAAGCCCCACACACTGGTTACCAGCAACCAAATCAGTATGGTTACACGACCTACGCCCCCTATAGTCAGAATCCTACGGGACAAAACCCTTGGGGGCAAGGATATTACCAACCAGCGTGGAGTACAGGTACCGGTCCTCATCCCGGGCCTGGCATGCCGGTCAATCTGCCATTGCCGTTCCTGGCCACCTTGGAGTTGCCGGATGTTTCAAAACTAACCAATGATCCGATTTTACACAATCCTTATTGGCCTCTGGTTCCTACTAAGATACTAGGTGATTTCCCCAAGTTTGAGGGTAAAGCTGGAGAGGACCCCCAAGCGCATGTGATGACGTATCATCTTTGGTGTTCGTCCAACTCTTGGGTCGATGATTCAATTCATCTGCGCCTCTTCCAGCGCACTTTGACTGGAGCTGCTGCTAAGCGGTACATCGAGTTATCCCGTGGCATCTTCCAAGATTTTAATTCCTTAGCCATGGCTTTTCTGACGCACTTTCAGTTACCGGTTCGCTATGAAGCCGGGACGCACCTCCTGACTTCTTTGAAGTAGGACAAGGCCACTCACATTTCTGATCACATTCATGAGTGGCGGCGCCGTCGTAGACTGATCAAGTTTCATATACCTGATCAGATACTAACTCACTGGTTCACCACCTCCTTTGTGAACAAAATCGCCCAAGATATTGCAATGGGAGCGTGTGTGACGGAAGAACAAGCCGTTGCGCGTGCCCAATATCTGGATCTTGTATATTCTCAGTCCGGCACGCTTTATGATATCTTGCCTGATGCCCCACAGTCCGGAACCTCTAAGGCTCCACCTACCCCTGCAATGGATGGTGTCATTGGTTCCGTGTCTCAGAATTCGAAGAAATCTTCGAATGGGAAGAAGAAGTCTAATTCTTCCAACAATACTCCTGCTCATCCCGCCCCATCAGATTCTGGAAAAACCGCGGAGGTTAATGTCGTTCAGGCCAATCCTACGGAGAAAACCTCCAAAGGGAAAAATAAGGGAAAAGGTAAATCCAAATTCGACGCCCCAAAGCCAGAATCCAAATCTCGTACTGAGGATGGTTCTCAATGTAAACCGAAGTACCCCTGCCTCATTTGTGAAGGAGACCATTATACTAAGTATTGTCCACGACGATCCGAAGTTAGTCAACTTCTCAAAGGCTCCAAAGGGACTCCGGCAGTTCTAAAAGATCCATTCCCGTCTCAGCAGACCCAGATGGTTGAACAGCCGTCACCATCTGCACCATTTGGGTCCCAAGTTTTTATGATGAATGGTGCTGCACCTATCTCTGTCGCTACGCGTTCGAAGGATTACAACGAATCGCGGCAGGCACCCGGGAAGGCAGTTGCGGATGGACCACCTCCCCCACCTGTCTCCGGTTCGTTGGAAATCGAGAAGCCTACTCCTGAACCCGTTGTGAAGCCACCTTCTAAAGGTGTTCTTCGAAGATCTTCTTATAATCCGAATGCTCGTGCTGCTCAACACTATAGCATTGTTGAGGATTTGGCACAGGCACCTTCTGCTATGTCTGCACTAGAAGTTCTTCAAAGTTGTCCTTCGCAACGGAAGGCTTTATTGTCTGCAATCGGTGGCATTGATCCCGCCGATTCGAGTCTTCTCACCTTCGATTTAGAGAATTTCACCCCCCGACTTCCACATCAGATCGCTCTTGTTATTCAAGTCGGGATCAACGGTCTTAACATCCATAGGCCCGTTGTGGATGAAGGTGCCTCTACCTGTGTTATGTCATCTGCTTGTTGGAAGGCCATTGGCTCTCCGACCCTTTCGTCATCTCCCAATGCCCTAGAGGCATTTGATGGTCGGGAATCCAAACCCCTGGGTGTTCTCGAGAGTTTAGCGATTACTTTACAGGGGAAGACTGTCAACATCGAAGTAGAAGTGGTTGACGCCAGGCTCAACTACAAAATACTTCTTGGCCGCAGCTGGACTCATGCCATGCTATGCGTGCCATCCACCGTTTTTCGACTTCTTAAGTTCCCTCACGAGGGCAAAATCGTTACGGTGGATCAATTGTCATTCTTCACCTCCACCTTCGAGAACAACGTCCCATACGTGGATCAAATTCCAAATCCCCCTGATAGTGTAGGGCCCGGTCTCTTCAAAGACCCCGTCCTCATGGGTATTTTTCCCGCACCACCACCGCACACCGCTCAAGTTAACATGATTTCCAAGTCTGATGACCCTTGGCTCATCCCTACGCCTGAGTAAGTGTTTGAGTTTGGAGAATCAATGCCCTTAACTCCAGTAGAGATTAGCTACTGTGAAATTGTTGCCGCATCTGATCCTCCACCTCCTCAGCATGCTCCTTTGAGCATGGCTCTAGATGTCTACTCTCAATCCCCCTGGCTTGGTCAGGCCGATTCACCTGATCCTCTAAAAGAGACTTTTCCTTCCGATGAAGCCATCATTGAAACTATGTCTCTCGAGGAGCTGCCTTGGGGCGATGGACATCATCGTTCCTCTTTCATGCCTAGCTTGGGGGCAATGTCAGATTGTCTAGAGCGTTATGCATCTCAGGTTCCTACTCCTCCTCTCCAAATGCCCATCTTGACGCACGAGGTTTTTTCGGAGGGAAACCTGAGTAATATCACTCAAACCATCCCGATCAACATCTCCGTTAAACCGGGGATCGTTGAGAATATACACGTGGGAGTGACTTGTTCTCCTGATGAGATTCAAGTCTATACTGATATTTTTAAAGAATTCAGAGATGTGTTCGCCTGGTCCTACGAGGAAATGCCGGGGATTGATCCCAGTATCGTGGTGCATGAGATTCCAACCTACCCTGGTGCGAAGCCCGTGCGCCAACGCTTATGCCCCATGCATCCTCGGAAAGCCGCTGCAATTAAGGCAGAAGTTGAAAAACTTCTGAACGCGGGCTTTATTTATCCCATCCCCCTCACAGAATGGGTTTCCAACATTGTCCCTGTCGATAAAAAGCAGGGTACTATTAGGGTCTGTGTTGATTATCGCGACATCAATCGCGCCTGTCCAAAGGATAACTATCCCACTTCGTTCATAGACCAGATCATCGACGAATGTGCCGGAAGTGAGATTTATTCCTTAATGGACGGTTTCTCGGGGTATAATCAGATCAATATTGCACCTGAGGATCAACACAAGACTACTTTCATTTGTCCGTGGGGTACTTTCGCATATAAAAAGCTCCCGTTCGGCTTGAAGAACGCTGGAGCCACTTTTCAGCGTGCGATGTCTTACGCTTTCCATGACATTTGCCATATCTTTCAGCCTTATCTGGACGACTTGCCAGCTCATTCGACTAGGCAAGAAGACCACCCTGAACACCTCCGCCAGATTTTCCTTCGCTGTAGACGCTACAACATTAGGCTTAATCCTCATAAATGCGTCTTTTGCGTGGATTCTGGTCGTCTGTTGGGTTTCATAGTCTCCAAAGACGGGATTCGCCTTGACCCTTTAAAAGTCGAGGCTATCATCAATCTCCCATCACCCTCCTCACTATATCAGTTGCAGAGTCTGCAAGGAAAAGCGAACTTCCTTCGACGCTTTATCCCGAACTACGCGGAGGTGGCCAAAGGATTCACACGCCTATTAAAGCAGAACGTTCCCTTCCATTGGGACGAAATTGCTCAACAATCCTTTGAGAAGCTAAAGACGTTACTTGTTAATGCTCCTTTGCTTCGTCCTCCTGATTATCACCGCGATTTCACTTTGTATCTCGCCGCCGCATTGAACACCATAGCTATGGTTCTGGTGCAGGATGACGATGAAGGTAATGAACATGTTGTTTATTATCTGTCACGGAACCTCCTCGACACGGAAACACGCTATGCTCACGTCGAGAAGTTGGCTTTAGCCGCCGTACACGCTGTGCAGCGCTTTCGCCATTACATCCTGCTGCGCACGATTACCGTGGTTTCAGACTGTAACCCCATGACGTATATTCTTTCTCGACAATTACTGGGGGGCAAGTACTCCAAATGGATCGTTATCCTGCAGGAGTTTGACTTAGAGTTCACCACCGCTAAGTCAACTAAATCACTGGTTTTCGCGGATCTTATATGCTCTCTCCCTACAGACTCCGCTCCTTCACACTCTGAAGACCATATACCGGACGAAACTCTTTTCCTCATCAGTACTCGTGACCCTTGGTATGGCGATATCATTGTGTATCTTCAGACCTCCACATTTCGGTCTGAGTTGACTAAAGATGCCCGACGTCGAATTCGGCATCAGTCTCAACCCTACCGTATCGTAGGAGATACCTTATACCATGTTGGAGTAGATTCGGTGCTCCGTCGGTGCCTTACCTTGGAAGAGGCTGAAAAGGCCCTCAATGACTGCCACAGTGGCGCCTGTGGTAGACATATGTCTGGATATGCTACTGCTCAAAAGATTTTGCGAGCAGGATACTTCTGGCCGTCAATATTCAAAGACTGCATTACGGCAATCCGCAAATGTCACGCGTGCCAGGTGTTTTAGCGCAAGATGCGCGCGCCACCTCTTCCTTTGCATCCTGTTATTACCGTTGGCCCTTTTGCGAAATGGGGCGTGGATTTTATGACGTGTAACCCTCATTCGGCCGGGGGGCATGCGTATATAATCGTAGCTGTCGACTACTTCACCAAGTGGGCCGAAGCGATGCCTACACTTGCGGCCGACGGTAAAACAGCTACTCAATTCATCTTCAACCACATCATCGCGCGTTTCGGGGTTCCTCAGGCTATCGTTACCGACCATGGTACACATTTCCGAGATTATATGATGGCCGAGCTGACATCGAGGTTGGGCTTACGCCACGATAGCTCAACGCCATATTACCCTCAGGAAAATGGCCAGGTTGAAGCAGTGAACAAGGTTTTGGTCACCATGCTTCAACGAACAGTTGGGATTCATAAATCAAATTGGCACCTCCAACTGTTCTCAGCTCTTTGGGCCTACCGAACGTCTGCTAAGAGTGCAACTGGATTCACACCATTTCAACTGGTGTATGGTCTGGAAGCCACTCTTCCGGTTGAATGCGAGATTCCTTCTTTGAAATTAGCTGTAGAACTTCTACCCGACACTTCTGCTGAAGAAGAGCGTCTCCTGTATCTGGAACGGATAGATGAAACCTGCCGCTTAGCTGCCTTAGTTATTGAGGCACAAAAAAAGCGGGTCAAAGCCCATTTCGATCAATCTGTTTCACCACGTTCCTTCGTTGAAGGGGACCTTGTCCTCCTGTATGATCAAGCACACGATAAGCTTGGGGCGGGGAAGTTCCAACCCATGTGGCATGGGCCCTACATAGTTAAACGAGTATTAAAGAATGGGGCCTATGAGCTTATAGATTATGAAGGAGTTCCGCTGCGCAGCCCAGAAATGGGTTGTACCTAAAAAAATACTACGCTTAAAGTCATTTTTTGTGTGGTGTGTGTACATAGGTGTGTTTATTCATTTGTGTGCATGTGTGGTGTGGTGTGCAATGTAAACGTCTTTCTGTTGATCGGGTCTTCCTGATTGTGCAGATGTCCATCAATCCATTTGTTGGGTTCGCGGATGGTGCCTCCCGCAGTACCAGGAATCTGTCTTCGGCAGCCTGGGTAATCTATGATCCTGCTGGTGAGTTGGTGAACCTGCAAGGTGTGTGTCTAGGACGTGCTACAAATAACGTCGTGGAATATAGTGTTGTGTTAGAAGTATTAACTGAGGCTGTAAACCTTGGTATCCATGAATTTCTTGTATATCTAGACTCACAACTCGTGGTATCACAACTCAATGGTCACTATTCAGTAAGAAATCCACACATTTTACGTCTGTATCTGCGTGTTCGTTTACTGGAGAGAAATTTTGACTATATTACATATCAACATATACCCCGGCACATGAATACACTAACAAATGCAGTAGCTAATATGGTTTTAGATAGACATTTGCGCAATTTATAAGAACATCATCACATGTGAAAGGAAAATCCATCGAGAAATAGATATGTATATAGATAGATATCGAAATGTTTACATGGCATGTGTCACATAAGATCAAAAAATATACATGTTCGTCTTATTACATCCGGAGACGACACGTCTCTCAAAAATATGCATGAAATAAAGCCCTAGGAGGCTAGTCTGCGTGGTGCTCATGATAACAAGTCACCGCACGCACTAGGCGTCTCAGTAAACGGTGAAGGTGACTAGGCACTCCCACCGTATGTCTCTGATATGCTAACGGTACATCCGCCAGCCGGGCATAGTCTGGAATTCCTCGGGCGATCCCCTCAAGGTTCTGGACCAACTCTCCTCCTTCTGCACCCTCCTCATGAGGATCGACTGCGAGCTGAGTTCTCCGTGCGATAGGAGACATCCCGGCTGGTCTCTTTGGGCCAACATCTGCATACGCATGTAACTGCTGTCAGAACGGACATGTATTAACAAAAAAAAATCATAAAACATAAAAAATAAAAACATATCATACCCAGCTCTTCGTCCCAATCCTCTCCTTCCGGCAGTGGGAGATCTAGGTCTCCAGTAAATTCTGTCCCACGTAAGGCCAGTCCTCAACTACAATCAACTGGCGCCGCAACCCAAAAAACTCTGGCCTCCAAGACATCTGTTGGCCTCCTCCTGCTCTGGGCATCAGTGCTGCCCAGCGAGCCATTCTCGGCTCTCGTGGTATTGGCTCCGCTACAACGGCCCCTTGGCCCTGGAAGATTGGTAATCGTTCCAGAATGAACGATACCAGGATGGACCCGTAGCCAAACTGCTTCAGCTTGGCTTGTTTGCATCTCGTCAGCTATCTCTTGATGTTGATCGTTACTGTTGTGGCCCAGTCAAACAGTATGGGACTCGTGCACTCCGAAGCCAGTAAGAGTTGGGCTTTCATCGTTTCGTGCGGTGCCTGCGATCCCGCAGCTCGCGTGATGGTATGTAGCACTACTCGTAGTGCCAGATCGGGGATGGTGTGGATATCCACCTTTTTACTCCCTGATCCCATTTGTGCCCTTGGGCACACTCATGCCATAACTTCCTCCATTTTCTCACCAGACGGTCTGCTCCCTGTCAGTATGGGTACCGGACCTCTGCACGACAGTCCGGTTATGAAGTACACATCAGAAACGTCCAGTTCTAACACCTGGTCTCGTAGCTTGAATACTTGTTCCTGTTCATCCCAAATGCTCACCAGGTACTGAAGCAACTCAGGTTGAGCTCGTAAACAAGGTGTCAGGAAGAATTTCTTGAGCCCACAGTTTCTGAGGACATTCATACAAGCCTCATTTTCCATGGCCATTTCATCCTCTTCCCCATGCTCTCTTTCTTTCCACTCAATCACCATTTTGCTCGGTTTCCTGCATCAACATGGTCACAAACCTTTAATTAGATCTCTATTGAGCTTCAAAATTCATTCAAATTGATTAAAATGTCAAATTTTTAGGCGGAAAATTGGGTTCGGCCGCTGGCGCGAGCCTTTTGCAAGTAAAATCCCATTGGCGTGGGTCCGTGCCCGATACCCGCGCCAATGAGCGGAGCCCTAAAAATTCAAAAAGTTGCCACAGAATTCTATTGCATGATGGAAAACTATTAAAAAACGGATTGAAATGAAGTATGAGGAAGCGCCTTTTACCTGGAACTGACGGAACTCTGAATGGTAGCCCGGATCGGTTGTAATCGCTGCCAGAAGTTTGCACAGTAAATGGACCAATGTTGCTCTTCACTCAGGTAAAAAGTAAAAGTAATTTTATTTTTACCATTTAGACTTATTTATAACTTTTTCAGCTCTATTTAGGTTTAAGAAGTCATTTTTTTCATTAATATTTCGTATGTTTTGTCGAAAATGGATTTTACACTTGCCTTTCTGTGCAGCAACAGGTTTTTATGCGACGTAAACGGCGAAACGAGTTGTATTTTATACTTTTTCGGACTCGGTAAAAACACGAAAAAGTCACTTTGGAGTCATCTTTTCAGCTCTTTTCTGACTCTCTAAACATGAAAAGATTGCCGAGGCCCTTGTCGTTTCGATCTCGTTAAAGTGGCTGTGAAACGACATCTACCCAGTATATGTTTACCCCTTTTTCGGGCTGGGATGGATTATTTACAAAAAAGGAATACCCTAGCCTATCGCGACTAGGAGGTTTTCTCGGATATTATTTTCTACCTTTTCGGATCTGAGGAACTATTTACGAAAAGGGACCTTTGGAGTTTACTTTTCTGCTGTCTTTTCAAACTCTCTAAACATGAAAAGACGCCGAGTTCTTCCTTTGTTAGACTTGTTAAACCCTGATGACATCGGATTCAGTCGAAATGACGTTCTCCTCCTTCCTCCTTCCTAGGGCTCGTTAAATGTACTAGGATGGATTCGCTCGAAGGGCGGACTTACATTACAAGCATATGCTATCCCCTTCAATCTTGTTATCAAAAATAATTGGGGTACTCGCCAGAAATGGTGGGGGAAAATGGAACCATCATCATTGTCGTGTCGGCAGTATGTCGCTCTTGAACATGCCACTTGTCTGCATTCATGTCGGGTTGGGGACATCTCATCTCGTTTCTTCACTTTGCCTCCGTGGGTTTGGATAATCCCTTTTGACCTCTCATCTGCTCATTTCCTCGTCACCATGACCTCTGATCCGTTGATGTCAAATACTGCCAAGTCCACTGTCGTGCCGTTTATGTGTTCAAGAGAAGTTGGCCTCTGCAAATATCAACCTTCCTCTGATTCTCATACGATCCTGATTCACAACAAAAACATCATGTTCCTCTGTCTCGTGTCGATGATGTGGGAAACATTATGGCCCACCTTCGATCAAGGTCACTTCCTTTCGACTTCAGCTCATTATCCAGGAAGCTGATCTAGAGACTCCCTTATGGTACCTTGGAGCCTACATGCCTCAATGGCAGGTTCGTCGCATTCGACGTGAGGTTTTCATCATTGGCCTCCGATCGAGTGATTCTACGGGTGTTCGACGCCAGCTCATTGATTCACATGCCGTAGATTGTACCTGTAGTACCTTGAGGGCCATCATCATTATTGGTGGTACCTCTCGCGTCTGTTAACAGCTTTCATCACTGGCTGGTAATCAGGCGATGTTCTTGCATGTTCGACTTCAGCCCACTCATTCACATGCTTGAACTTGTACTTTGTTTGGGTCGAGATGGAGCGCAAGACCCTGGATTGTGTCTGTTGTAATCCAGGCTACGATTTTGTGGATTATTATGATTGTTTACATGACTCACTCACTGGATGGCTGCGACTATACCTGAGTCTATTTATCGATCCTCACTGGATGGTTGCGTCCATACCTTGGATCTGGATTATTGTATACTCTGTTATGGATGGCTGCGCCCATACCGCATATACATCATGTACTTGAGATATCAGTTGTATTTCTCCACGCAGGTTTTCCGACGGCAGAGTTTCAGTTGGACACGTTCTCGTAAAGCATTTCACCCCTCTCTCTCTCTCGGGCCTCATGCTTTAGGGGGCATCTGTTACACAGTAATTTGTCACCGTCCCTACCATTCCCCATCCCGCACATTGGAGGGCTCATTCTGTGACCTGTGAGCAGTGTTATGCCTAGAAATCATCATCAATGCATTCCTATAAACATGAGCTTCAATTTCCCTAAAGACATCTCCTTGCAAAAACCATGAAAACATCTCCTTTTGCATTGGCGGGCTCGCTCAAGGCACTCAGCTAATCGTGGAAATATTTAAATAGGTCGCGCTAACCGGTACCGTCTCGTAGTCGCATTGTAAGTAGCCAATTTAAGGAGTGTTTTTTAAATAAATGTATAAGTTTCGATTCAACAGCACTCGTAAATCGTTATCTATCTTGAGTTGGGAGGTTTGTCTCCGGGAATTCCATGTAAGGGAAGTGGTTTGCCACCTCTCCTGGAAGATTCCTTGAAGATAGGGCCAATCCCACAATTATATGGATCCCAACTCCTCTTCCTCCATCTATAAAAGCTTTCCCATTTCCATTGCAAGCTAGTCTTGAAGTGCCCAAGTCTTGAATCTCCAAGTTCCCAAATTCCCAAGAGCCTTATGTTGCAAGAGCCTCACTCTTCCTTTAAGGCCAAACCTGCTGGGCAGATATCGTCACGAGACTCTAAGAGAGGCTTGTCCCATCCTTGGCAGGCTTTGCGAGACGTGTTCTACTGGAGACCCCTCCGAAAGAGACCTCAACATCAGAACATTGGTTGTACTCTCTTTCGATTGTTTATTAATGAATGACTACTGGTTATGGTTCCACTCTATTTTTCACTTATGATAATGATGAGTTATATCCTTTTTGACTGATATATTGTTGTGTATCCTGGATTTTATGCTTGTATTCGTATTGTTTCTTTCATGTGCAGGTGTCCATTCACGGAGATCGTGGGGATCGTGATCTGCCGAGGCTAAGGAACGGGAACACTGTTTCTTCTACGAATCATAGCATTGGACTCCAGGTAGGCCTCCATCGTTGGTCTGTTTATTCGCAATTAGGAACTTGCGCTGTAGCATTTGATGATTGTTGCTAGACCCGTTCTGGGCTAGTAGGGATCGCCTCTGTCCGCAGAGGGGATTTACCTCACAATGTGATGTGGAGACTATGTTTGATTGGGCTCGTTGAAGAAGACATTGGGAGTTGTGAAGAATAACCGAACATATTTTGATGAAGTGAAGTTGAGGGTTGGAGCCCAAGAGGTTGGAGTCTCATAGAGACAAGGTCGGTGCCTTGGAAGATAGGGTTGGAGCCCTAGAGGATTGGAGTCCTCAAGAAACTAGGTCGGAGCCTGTACTAGAGATAGGATTGGAGCCCTAGAGGTTGGTGCCTCAAATTGACAAGGTTGGAGCCTTGGAAAGACCAAGTCGGTGCTTGGCACAATACAGGTTGGAGCCTAGAAGATTGGAGTCTTCATCTAGGGTTGGAGCCCTATATCATTATTGTACTTTACTTATTGTAAAGAAGAAATTTATAAAAGTATTTATTCCATCATTTTTCATTTTGTGTTCTAAATATAAGTCATCTAACTGGTAAAATTAACAATTGAAAAGAAATACTGATTCACCCCCCTCTCAGTATTTCCAACAAGTACCTCTCATCTTGGCCAATGAGGTGGGAAAAGCTAGAGACCAGTAGCAAGACCTATGGGCGCATCGGAGATTGCCGTACTCTCTATGTCTAGGATGGCACGTGTCCAACCACTTGATCCGGGATCAAGTCTAGTGAGGTTTCGGACCTGCAACTGACTTTGGGTCAGTTAAACTAACTTCGGGTTAGTATATGACTCTCTTGAGTCCAATTGAGGTTTCAGATCTCCAACTGACTTCGGGTCAGTTAAAACAACTTCAGGTTGGTATGTGACTCCTTTGAGTCCTATAGAGATTTTAGACCTCTGAGCTGATTTTGTTAGCTGGGAGTGATGTCTTTGTGACTCACCTTTTTGTTTTCAAATAAACAGCCAACAAAGCAAGTTACGATGGGATGGCACACGATGTTTGGATGGCACTGGTGGATGGAGTTCTCCCTAGTTGAGAGGGAGTGTTAATTTTGGGCAACTAGGTCCAAACTCCATGTTGTGATGCTTAGATGACGATGCCAATATTTTTATTGTATTTCTCTTTCAGAGAGGTGCAAGATCGATCTAAAGATCATCTTGATCGGATGAGAAGAACATGTATTTTGAATTTATTCCACATGTGCAAGGTCGGCCTGATTTATCCCACATGCATAAGAGATGTGTCACACACCCCCCCAGATGTTTATATATTGGAGAGACTTGGAGTTCATTTTACACACATTTTTTTTTTGTAGACATTCTCTTCTCTCTCAGATGGTGATGCGGTTAGGGCTTCTTGGTGTAGCGTCTTGATGGAGAGTTCTTGATGAGACGTCTTGGGGTTGCGTGACACATTGGGTTGGCTGACCTTATGGAGTCTTTGCTGGTTGAAGCATCTTGCCGCCGTAACGCCACCATTCTTTATATCTGTTTTTGGCTTATCTTCCATCAATCTATTGGTATGTTCTATCTGCATCTTACTTTTATGTGATTGTGCCCTAGAAGTTTAAAGTAAATTTGCATCTAGCATAGAACATCTTCAGAAATTAACAACATCCGATGCTACCCCAAATACACAAAATCTCAACAATTCGCTGAACACTCGTTAATCTAAAAGAAGAAGAATTTGACATCATAGGGGATCACACGACGCAAGCTACCACCCTCTTTCCAAGGACGATAGGCAGGACACCACTTACCGAGAAATCAAGATCACACTCTATCCTATTTACCTGTGACAATAGGCAGGATACCACTTGCTAAAGGTAAGAATCACAGACTATCCTATTGTCTATTGATCTTCCCAACTTGACCTTCAAGAGTCAGTGGTAGATTACCCGTGTCTCATAACTTGAGCGGGATATCACTTACCATAAATGGTAAGGATCGCGCCTAACTCAAGTAGCCAACACCCATTGGCTAGATGGGTGGGAAAAAATCCCAACAAGCCCAACTTGTGGGTAGGATGCCAATTGGGGTATACTCTCTCAAGACCAAAGAGAGACAATAGGCAAGATACGACTTACCGTGGAAGGTAAGGATCACAAACTATGTTATTGCTCGACAATAGGTAGGATATGACTTACCAAATGGTAAGGATCACAAACTACCCTATTGTCAAGATCAATGTTGCACGACTCGTACTCGTATAAGACTCACCTGGCTATTGACTCAGGGACTCGTATAAGACTCATCTAGCTATTGACTTGGCGACTCATATAAGACTCGAGAACGACCTGTATAAGACTCAACAAAATTTTCCCTCCATTTTCCCTTTCCCTCCACATGATCTCCAAAAAAAAAAAAAATTGAATGTTGAGGGTTTCCACGGGTCTTATGGGGGTCCTATGCGGGTCTTCATGGGTTCAATGCGAGTAGATGAGTTTTATGCGGGTTTTGGCGAGTATGGGTAGAAACCACGGGTTTTATGCGAGTGATTTGTCTCGCTATAAAACTCGTCAAGACCCGCTGGTCTTATAAGAATCGTGCTACACTAGCCAAGAGTTACCTCAACCCCAATAGTACTTACTTCTCTATTCCTCACCCTGGGAGCTCAACAGGGGGAAGAGCTACGTTTAGTGACCTCGATCAACCAAGACCCTTGCCTAGGAGGGTCACATCCATTAGTCCAAGTTGTTCTCTGACAACCAAGAACTTCCCTTTCGGCAAAGCCTTGGTGAGTATATCCACTATCATTTGAAATGTGATGAAGCATCACTGCTCCTCTCTACAACATATCTCAAATATAGTGATACCTGATTTCAATGTGCTTGGAATTATCATGAAATATGAGATTCTCTGCCAATCAGATCCCACTCTTGTTGTCACAATATATCTCTGTCGTATCCGGGACCTGCTCAAACAACTCTTCAAAGAGCTTCCTCAACCAAACTACCTTGCAGCTAGCCATGCTAGCAACAATATACTTTGCCTCTATCATACTCAAAGCTATAAAATTTTGCTTCCTGCTCATCCTATATATCATTGCAGACCCTAAGCTAAAGCAACACCTTGATGTGCTCTTCCAGTTAATAACATTTGCAGCCCAGTCAACATCAATGTAACCATGAAGTCGTATATTTCTGGTAGTATCCCATGCAAATATCTCAACATGTGCTTGGAAACAACCTAGTGTGCATGAAGGGGCTCAATCTTGAATTGACTCAAAGTGTTAACTACAAAACATGTCTGGACGAGTGTTCACAAGGAACATCAATGCCCCAATCAATTATCGATACTCAGAGGGGTTCACCAAATCAGGTACAACTGCATCTTTGCATAACTTCTTGAAGTCAATCTCCATAGGTGTGGCCAAGGACTTGCATTCTACCATTCCAAATCTTTCCAACAACAACACAACAAATTTTCCTTAAGAAATGAAAATCTCACTGGGTCTTTGCCACACCTCTAATCCCGGGAAGTAATGCATCAGACCAAGATCCTTCATCTTGAAGTCAGAGGCCAGCTCTCTCTTATACTCGAGCATTAGAGGCTCACTACTTGTTAAGGATAGATTGCCAACATATAAAACCAAAATCAAAGGCATACCTTGGACCTCTTTGAAGTAGAGGTTTGGATCAACACAGCGTCTCATGAATCCAAGCTTCACCAGGTAACTGTCAATTCGGGCATACCAGGCTCTAGGGGCTTGCTTCAAACCATAGAGTGCCTTCTTCAACCTGCAAACATGAGTCTTCCAGTCCTCCAGTTCAAATCCCTGAGGTTTCTTAACATATACTTCTTCTTGTAGGATGCCACGAAGAAACGCAGTCTTCAGATCCATCTGGTGAAGGGTCCATCCTTGACTGGTAGCAATCGATATAATGCTGGTGTAGCAGGCAATAGGTGCAAATATTTCATCATAGTCTTCTGCCTCTTTTTGGGAGAAATCTTGAACCACAAACCTTGATTTATACTTAACGCTTCCATCAGCTCCATGCTTGATCTTGTATAACCACTTTGAAGTTACGACAAACTTTCCTTTAGGCCTCAGAACAACATGCCATACATCATTCTTCATAATTGATTCATACTCTTCGACCATGGCATCCTTCTAAACCTGCTCTTCTCCAAAAGTGGGAGGTTCAACCTATATGATGGAGCTCATCGCTACAACGTATCCCTGGTACCAACATGGCTTCTTGATTTTTGTAAGATACCCTTGGAAATGGCATGTCTCTCAACATCTTGTAACATGTCACGAAGCCACAGTGGTCTCTTACTAGTAGGGAGATCACATGGAGGGGGATCCAAGGGGTCCATAGGCTCCATGGGATCATCAACAATATTATCCTCAGGTTCCGACACAGAAGGACCTTCTAGTAGGTCCATGTCATCATCATTGTCCTCAAGAGGAGAGGTGGAGAGAGGTCCCTTGCTTTTCCACAGGCATCATCTTCATCGAAAGTTACATCCCTGCTAAACTCGATTTAACTCTATTTTCTTTTGACCAGATATATATATTCTAAAAGATTTAGAATTTTCACAATATCCAACAAATGTACCTTGCATTTTAGTGGCTTCCATCTTGTTCCTCTTGTCCTTTGGCACATGAAAGTATACAGGGCAACCAAATATCCTCAGATGTAAAATGTTAGGCTTCATACCTGTGAATACTTCTTTGGGAGTTTTGTTATCCAGAGGTTGATGAGGAACCTTGATTTGTACATAGACCGTTGTATTTGTAGCTTCTCCCTAGAGGAACTTCGACAACTTTTGATCTTGTAGCATAGCTCAGGTAACTTCCAGGATGGACCTATTCTTTCTTTTAGCCACACCATTTTGCTTGGGATTGTAAGGTACAATAGTTTCCTTCTTGATTCCAACATCCTTGCAAAAGTCAACAACGAACTCATTTGACATATATTCTCCACCATTGTCAGACCAAAAGACTTTGATCTAGTCTTCTTTCCTGTTTGATTTTCTATCAGTGCCTTGAAGTCTTTGAACATATCAAATGCCTCATCCTTATGCTTAGGTAAAATATCCATGTTATCTTGGAGAAGTCATCAATGAAGATTATGTAGTAGATGTCCACCAATATAGTGCATTGGTATAGGTCCACATAGGTCAGAATGAATGTGTTGTAGGATATCACTGGTCTTGTTCTTGCTAGAGGGGAAGGGTCCCCTTGTCTTCTTTCCATGGGCACATCCTGGACATACTCCATCATGACAAGCTTGAACATCAAGCATCCCATAAACCAACTTCTTTAATTTCGGTAGGGCTTTGTAATGTAGATGTGCCAACCTTCGGTGCCATAGCTCACTTTGATGATTTATGTCGTGGACCATTGTTCGAAGAGGTCTTCCATTGACTCTATAGAGTCCTTCAATTCTAGATCCCAAGGTAAAATCATCCCTCATGCGAGATTCTGTAGACCCGGTGAGGACTTTTCCTCTTATGAAGGATACTCTCATCCCTTTGTCTTCGAAGGAAGATATAGATACCAAGTTCTTCTTTAGTCCCGAAAAATACATCACATCATGAAGAAGAACATATTTACAAGAGTCCAAATGAAATTTGACAGGACCAAAACCCTTCACAGGATGAGTAATGTTGTCCCCAAGGATGATTTTCAAATTTGTCTCCCTCTCAACCATGTTTGAGAGGACTTCCCGGTATCCAAATAAATGTCTAGAAGCCCCACTATGCACCAACCAACTATCATACGAATTTGTCGAGGAAGACCTAGAAAGAGCAAAAATAAAAATATATTCAGATTGACTAGCAGTAACATTGTTTTCATACCTGGATTTCCTTGACCTCTTTTGAGGATAATGGCCTTCTTCTCAATCATCTCGGGCATCTCTTTTTCTTCTATCATCACCTCGTATTCTATCATTAAACCTATTGTTGTAGAATCCTTGGTTGGACCTTGGAGCATCTCTCTTCTTCAGGCAGTCTCCAGCATAGTGACCATGCTTGTGACAATTGTAGCATTCAATATCCCTTAATCTTCTATTAGAGTCCTTTGATTTAGGGGGAGGCCTTCTTGAACTAGATGGTCTTCCTCTCCCGTTTCTCTTCTTGTCTTGAGCAACAAATACAGAGGGCTCTCCTTCTTCATGCTTTTGAATCCTCCCTCTGGCAATCATCTCGGTCACTTCTTAAGTGCATTCTCCAATGAGCACATCAAATGTCGGAAGAACATTATTGTTTCTTAGAGTAGTAATGAAGGTTCCAAATAGGAGGAAGACCTTGAAGAGTCACCACCACCAACTCTCTGTCAAATATTTGTTCATTAGCAGATTGCAATTGATCCCTTAGGCGAAATACCCTCATGACATAGGATTGCACAGGTTCCCCCTTGTTTATCTTCATCTCTTTGAGTTGATTTTTTAAGGAGAGGATGTGATTCAAGTTGTTGACCTCATACATCCCAACCAACTTGTCATAAATATCCTTAGACTTCTTCAAGCTTCAAGTAAATGCTCTTGCAAACTATCATTGAAATTTTCTTGGATTTGAGCTCACCTTTCTTGTACTTGGATATGGCAGGAGCAAACTATCAATGAAAATTTTCTTGGATTTGAGCTCACCTTTCTTTTACTTGGATATGGTAGGAGCAGGAGCATTTTTCGAAGGCACGAGAACCTTTCCTTCCACATATTCCAAGACATCATTTTCATTTAATATTACTTCCAACCTCATCTTCCAAAGATGATTGCTCTTGTCTCTTGTCTCCTTGGGCTTGTCTTCACCTTAGCTCTGATATGATGTTAATTTTCCACGATTCTATGTTGTTACAATCACTTTTGCCCAATTATTTTCTTCAATCAACAATCAATTAATCTTCCAATGATAAATAACAATTGTAGATAGAATAGTAAATGCCATGATAGTAGGAGACAATAAAGAGCAATGACAAGAGACACCAAATTTGGTCAAATACCATGGAAAAACCCCACAAGGGGGAAAGCCCTTTCAAATTCTTCTTCTTATTAGATTGTCATAAAATGTTTAGCAGAAGATACAATAATTGAATTCATCAATCAAGAATTAAAGGATTGAAAATCCTTTGACTAACTAATATCCAAATGATGAGCCAATAGTCAAACCAGTCCGAAGTAAAATCTAGTTAAAGTTAACAACAACAAATGATTCCCTAGCCAGTCACAAGTCAACGGTCAAACAACCTCCCAATCAGCTCAGTCAAAGGTCAAAATACATGGCCTCCTTTGCTGGTGAAAACGAAGTCAAAACAGTCCCAAACAACTTGGTCAAACTTGGTCAATGGAGAGAAAGTTTCTGTAATCAAAATTCATATTACAAAGTTCAAAGTCAATGGTTAGCAACAGTGAAAAGTGCCTAGAAAAATTTGGCTCCTCCACAGAAAAAATTTGGCCTCAAGAAATTGAAATTTTGCAAGCCAAAGAAGGTCAAAACTCAAAGTCAAACTTGCTCAACGACTAGAGAAACTCTCCCAGCAGAAAGTCAACGTAGAAAATCAGAATTGCCTCTATCCATTTTGCACGTGTGAACTCGACTGCCTTGATTTTGACCTATATGAACCAATCCAAGAAGGAGAGAGAAGAAAATAATGTGATGTGATGATGTCCAAATGAGGTTGACTTGACTTGTATTTATATGCTTCTTTGGAGACCCAATTTGTCCTTTAGGCCAACATGTACTTATGTGCACATTTGGTTTTTCACATTAAAAATATATTTTTCCTTAGCCAAATTAAATTCTTCCAAGGGCAAAGAGGGTATTCTCCTGATGAGGAAGGTTGTCCAAAGGAGGGAATTTGTCCCTGAGCTGCCAAAATTAACAGCATGAGCCACTTGGAGGTGTATCTACCTCCCTTGTGTGAGAATTATTCTCCAAGGCACACTTTCTCTATATTAGACTCACACGTGTGCTTCTAGAGTATTATAGAAGGGTGCTTCTCAAAATTCCTAGCTCATCCACACTTGTGCTTCTAGAGCCTTCTAGAAGGGTGCTTCTCAAAATTCCTAGCTCGTCCACACATGTGAGTGACTTAGCACTTTCTCTATCCTAGATTCACACATATGCTTCTATAGACTTCTCGAATGGTGCTTCTCAAAATTCCTTGCTCATCCACACGTGTGAGTGACTCAGTATGTAATTGGTAGAGTTGGCTAGGGGGCGACCTTGTTCTTGGCTCTCCTTTGACTCCACAAGTGTGTGGATGAGGTTGTTACCTCAATATGAGTGTAATATCCCTGGAAAATTTTTCCCTTAGGTTTATTAGAGCATAAGACAATATTGTACCAATAACATAATATTTCTTATTAGTTCATTAAAATGATAGTGAATGCATAACAATGTAAACTAGTAGATGATCTTCAATAATACCAACAATTCACATTCAGTTACTCCATTGGCAGATCTACTTCGAGGGCTATTACACTAGTAGGGTCTGCTATACAACACTAAATAATTTAGTAACATAACTAAACTACTCTAACAGTAACAACTATCCAACTTACAATTTCTCTGTTTCTGTTGACTCCTCCACAATCTAAAGATGCAAAACCCAGTAATTGGTAGTGGTAACTTTGTTTCTTTAAGTTTGGACAAATGAAAAGAGTCAATTCCAACCTTTCCATGGATCTGTTATGGATATTGGTCATTTTCTACAAACAAAATGTCTCCATTTCAAAATATTCAAAATTGCCCACTTCGTTTCTTTAAATTTGGACAAATGAAGAGAGTAAATTCCATGGATCTATTATAGATTTTCTTCATTTTCTACAAACAAAATGTCTCCATTTCCTTTCCATGGATCTATCATGGATATTGGTTATTTTCTACAAACAAAATGTCTCTATTTCAAAATATTCAAAATCGACCACTTTGTTTCTTTAAATTTGGACAAATGAAGAGAGTTAATTCCATGGATCTATTATAGATATTCTTCATTTTCTACAAACAAAATGTCTCCATTTCAAAATATTCAAAATCACCCACTTCGTTTCTTTAAGTTTGGACAAATGAAGAGAGTCAATTCCAATCTTTCCATGGATCTATTATGGATATTTGTTATTTTCTACAAACAAAATGTCTCCATTTCAAAATATTCAAAATCAAGGTCATTTTCTACAAACAAAATGTCTCCATTTCAAAATATTCAAAATCACCCCCTTTGGTCTTGTGATTAATGTCTGCCTTAGTTTTTTGAATCCATGTCATTTTCTACAAACAAAATGTCTCCATTTCAAAATATTCAAAATCACCCCCTTTGGTCTTGTGATTAATGTCTGCCTTAGTTTTTTTGTACCTCATTCGTTTCACTTTTTGTACCTCATTCGTTTCACTTTTTGACCACAAGAATTGTAGGGTTCTTATCATTATTTTAATACCATTGTGGATGGAAAGAGACAATTTCTCCGAGGAAGCATCACCATTATCTATGTGGTATATGTCACTTTTAAACTCTACATTTGTCCTTTCCTTTATGCTTTCATTTTCTCTAGTTTTTTTAGGGCTAAAATGTTGTCTAGCAATTTCAAGCTCTAAAAGGTTCAACTTGCTTATGTTCATCAGTTTTCTTTTGTTGATTAGTGTTACCACAAAATATAGTAGTGTAGTGCGAAGCCTCACTAGGCACTCTAGGTCTAGGGCAACAATGGGATGAACTACCATTGTGACCTTAGTGGCTTTTGCTCTGCAATTTTGTGGTCGGACACTATTCCCACAAGGGAGGCCTCCACAACAAGACTTAGAGGTTAGATGACTAAGGAATCCTAAGCCAAATGGCTCTCTAAGAAGCTTCTTAATTTAAACACCCTAGAAAGGTCTTTAATAAAGGCTTAGGGTGAGAGAGAGAGAGAGAGAGAGAGATCAAAAGGTCTTTGATAAAGGCTCAAGGTGAGAGAGAGATGGATCGAAGGAAACAGTGGCCAAGCCTAGGAGGCCAAGGTAATTTCTATAGATTTTCAAGTAATTTTTCCCACTAGACACCATCGATTTATGGATTGCAGTTATAAATTAGGTTTTTAGGATAATACAACTTTTGGAGCATGCAAAACTTACAAAAACAAATTTAAAATAACCTATTAATGATGCCATCAACAAAAGGTCGAAGGCGATTGAGGAGTAAGCAAGATGAAGGTTAATGCAAGGTATCTAATGGCTGAAAATGCACAAAAAAACAAACAAACCCTAGACTTCGTCCCTAAAATTAGGGATGAAAAATGCATGGAACAATAGATTTTGCATTTCTAAATTAATAGATGTACTGCTAAATTTTAAAGTGATGACATATAGGTAAAATTAAGCTTTAAAATGCAGATTTTGCCAAACCCTAACACTAGGTTACCATAAAATGAAAAAATAGAAAATTTAATTTGATTGACACACAAGGATTAGTGCCTTCAATCAATCGGGCATATGGAGTCAAGAGGAAGAGGTCAAAGGAAAAGGACCTTGGATAGAGAGGGGGAGGAAATATTTGAGTGTGTGTGACAATGTTTCACTCAATTCAACTCAACTCTATTTATAAGAGGGTAAAGTCAAATTGGGTTAATTTACAAGTAAAACTGCTTCAAAATATGACTTTAAGTGTTAACAAGGTTAATAAGTCACAAGCTGACTATAAGATAGATCTCATAATTACAAAACATAACAAAAGCTCTCCAAGATTGACATCAACCTCATAAATTGAGCATCTCCATCAAGCAATGTGCCAAGAAGGGTCCAAAAGTGCTCCTCACTCTAAGTAAACTCATCAATATGAAAGGGTGCATCACAAAGCCACAAATCTTCATTTATACATCATCATCAAGAGGCCCCGAGAAGCCCCATGTCATCCCTCTAGGGCATGCAAGGGTGAAGTTGCAACCTTAGGGCATGACATCATCATTAAGCCCCATGTCATCAGTCTAGGGGATGCAATGGTGACATTGCAACCCTAGGGCATGGCATCATCATTAAGGAGTGTAGCAACCCTAATAAATAATCTCAAGTCTTTATCATCATCATGATGGCTCTTGAACTAGGAAACAAGGAGGTGCAAGGCTAGCTTGGGGGCGTCTTGGGTCTTCTAGGTTACTCCATCACTCCTAGCGGCATCCTAACTTATGCACAAAATGTTTTATATATTGGAGGTGTTGAAGGTGTCAAACATTACTATGAGGCTTCCTCAATGGCCATGCTCATCTTTGTGGGGAGAAGTGTCAAACCATCCCTCAAGGGATATTGAATGTACCCGGGAATAAACATCTGAGACATACCCTCATGCTCATACCCTCGTGCTCAAGTGAGATTAACATCATTAGGTAAGGAAACCACAAAAGTGTCATAGTGGACCATATCTAATGCTAGAGGCACAAAAGAACTTCACACATCTTCAAATTTCTTTCTAGCTGATCATTTCTAAACAAGTTACCGGACTTATCTTTGCAATGGCAATGCAAAGGGCCCATTAGGTGTTTGAACCCTAAGGGGAAGTATAGTTCCTAGGTCGACATGTCAATCCAAAGGTGCATGTGATAAAGGTGATCATGGAAGGGGATTGACTTCAAAGAAGATGTCATTATCTTGGTAACAATTGAATGAGGTCCAACATCTTGAGTGTAATGATGTTGAGGGAGCAATTCTAGGCCCTGAGATACCCCTTTTGTCTGCCCATTTTTATTTACTTCAATGATTTTCTTTTTCTTTCTTGCATAGCTTGGGTACCTAGCTTGCTTGATGTATTTTGATCCCCCTTAAAGATGTCGCAGTTTATCTCTCATCAGGTCTGGGATATTCATAAGTTCCTTTTATTTAGATGGAGCATGATATACTAAGAACTGAGAGGGGGCTATTGAGGGGGTAGAGCATAGGCTAGGCTTTTGTCCATGCACTATTAACTATCCTAGCCATCTTTTTCATTTTACATCTTCATTTATTTGTGGTGATAAATGCTTTAATCTTTCTTTTACATGCATGAACCTCTTAAGGTCAAAGTTTCCTAGCCCTTACTCAAAGACGAGGATAAAGGGTAACCAACAACAATGACATGAAAATCAACGTGAAGAATGGAGGTGGGTAAAAGGGATAGATGGAAAGTGATAAGTATGGATTACCTTTGGCATGCTATGTCAGTCAATGACTCCTATTTGTGCCCCTTTTCCATAGTAGATGGAAAGAAAAGGCCTCAAGGAAGGTCACATTGGACTAGGGGCAAGGGATAACCATCCGGGTGGAGTGTGGAAATAAGGATAAACCAAGAGTGGTCAATCATGGAATTCAACTTGTGATTCATACTAGAATGCCCTTAACATTAAATGAAAGAACATAATTACAAAAATGATTAGTGTACCTTATGTTAGATGATCCACCTTCCTTCAAGAAGTGTGCTAGATGGAAGAAAGGGCCCTGGTTGGATCATCATAAGGTTGCTGGTTGGCATCCTAATCAAATAGGAGAAAAATTTCTCATAGGGGTTACCCACTTTGGTGGGTAACAAGTAGCATCATTAATTCTTTATTTGTTGATTTTTGGTAGCATCAGATGTGCTCTAAGTCTCAAACTTTGTGGAGAGGCTTAGACACATGCATTACAAATAACCCATAAATCGTTTCACGAAATTCTACCCAGAAACAATTTTATAAGAAAAATTAATTATTTTTAATGAGGACCATAAGTCTAATTCTCAAACTTTGTGGAGAGGCTTAGACACATGCATTACAAATAACCCATAAATCATTTCACGAAATTCCACCCAGAAACAATTTTATAAGAAAAATTAATTATTTTTAATGAGGACCCTAAGTCTCATTCTAGAAATTAAATAATTAATCAATATTAATGTAAACTGTGGGTGAATCTTCTAGATAAAGGAAATCAAGTCTAATATAATCTTAGCCATTGATTGGAGATCTAATCTCGGCCGTTGATTCTTCAACGAGAAGGCTATAAAGGGAGACTTGAGAGTCATTTGTAAAATACACCAAGAGGATCTAGAGATCAAATTTTTTTGACGGAGCAGTGCTCGAACGAAATCAGATCTATGTGATTCTTGATTGCAGTTGAGGGGCAGAGTAATTCCGATTGGAGATTTTCCTGAGCCGGGAATACATCGCGGAGAAGGCAGAGAGAAGATCAGCAGAGGCATCGCAATAGCTACATAGAGGCAGCACTGCAGCCTTGAGGAAATCAGAAATTCAGTTGAGGATCAATTGGATCCAGTGTCAGAACGTCGGGGTGTGAGATCGAAAGGGGCCAGAGGTTCAGATCCAGTTAGCAGAAGACCAACAATGCAGAAGCCACGCAGTCCCCATGCAGAGTGACATAGAGACTGCGCAACGTAGTGGAGGGCTTGCCATCCGAGGTTTGTTGGTCAGTTGGGCTTCCAGTATCAGTGTGAGATTTCTCTCACTAACTCTTTGTCAGCCATATTCTCTGTAGGGATAGCCAGACAGGAATCCTAGATTGTATTCAGAAAATTGCTGCATAATATATAAACCTTTAGATCTATTACACTGGTTTTCCCGCATTGGGTTTTTCCGGGGACGTTTGTCCAAAAATAATGGTGTCTCATGTTTGCATTATTCTTTCTTGTTCAATTTTTGTTTTCACAAATGTATTTTCATGGGTGAAGTCTGCTTCAGTAAATGCTTCGATATTTTAAGAAGTAATCTTTAAATAACTTGTTAAATCAGATTTGCAAGTAGGAGAAGTAGTTCAACTTGTTGCAGTAGGGATTTTAAATCTAGATCTTGGAATTTTCACATGGTATCAGAGCATTGATTGTGAAATAGGAAGAGTAGATCCAACAGTGAGACAGAGGCTGAAGAGTTGCAGAAAGCAGCCATTTGAATCCCCAGAGGGATTGCACAGTCCATGCCTGGAGGGCTGAAATTTCCTGGAAGGTCTCTCTTTGAGTGAGTCGATAGAGAGGTAAGATGTCAATATCGGAATTTTACCAAGGCAGAGGGCGCAACCTAGAGCCTCAGTGCAGAGTTGGTGGGACGCAGTTTCTACAGGCATGTCTTGATTTTTCCGGGTGGAAAGTGTTAGAAGAAGAAGCAACCCAGTGAGGGAATTCTCTTTCTCAGGAAGTTCCTTGCCGGGGAATTTCAGTTTTTCCAAGATCTAAGCAATAGATCTAGGAAAAAGATCTACAAGCTCCACAAGGAGTGCGTAAGCTTGTCTAGTGCTACGCAGAGGGGGAAGAAGAGCAAATTCGACATTTTTTGACGACCATGGCAACTCATGGGCTTAGAGATCAGGACCGGTTGGAGGGAGTCTCCAACTACGTGATCTAGAAGGCAAGGATCACTTGTCTTATAGATGAATACGATCTCAAGCTCTTTGTGACAAACACGGTAGCTATTCCTATACATCTAGATCCGTTGAAGCAGTACACGGCTGATATGGCGAAGGCAAAAAGGCTAATCCTTGATGGAGTCAAGGATCACATTATGTCCCATATAGGTGGCAAAGATAGTGCCAAGAAGATGTGGAAGGCCTTGGCCACACTATATGAGGGATCTTTTGAGTAGTGGAAGATGTACCTTGAGCAACAACTGAGGATGGCGCAGATGTGGAAAGGGGAGCACATTGATCCGTTCCTGTCGAGACTTCAGTATATTCATGACCAACTTGCAACAGTTGGGTCTACCCGTTCTCCTACAACGATGGTGAGACTGCCATTGAATGGAGTCACTGATGATTGTCAAGTATTTGTCCAGAACACCCTGGGCAAAGCAACCTTGCCAGGCTAGGTAGAGATGTGGGCTTCTCTTCAGCAAGAAGAGCTAAGGAGATGTTAATCAAGGTTGTCATTGATGTCAATATGACCTTGATTGAGATGTCAATATACAAGCCTTGATTGGTGATTTAGACCATAGGTGCCAATATGCAAGCCTTTGAAGTGGAGAACTATAATTTATGAAGTCATACACGTGATGATGTCATACTCTTGAAGAATGACCACAATTTCACATAATTGGAAGACTTCTTTGGAGCTTTTGACAAATTAATGAAGGTTGCACTATGACATATCACTGCACTAGTATATGATGACATTGTTGATACATGAATGCTGCACTCCTACATAATGACTCTATGATCCTATGATGACATTGATAACAATGAAGAAACCAAAGAATGAAGAAGACATGCTGTCCCAAACTTTTTATGCATAAAGTTTAAGGTCACAAAGAAAAATATGTTTCACCATCTTAGAGGTAGAATTTATTTGTGAGACCTTCACCATCCTTTATAGCATAATTTTAGCTTTCCAATGAGCCCTTATTTGTCCCGAAACTCCTAGTAGTTTGTGAGATATTGAATTTTTAAGTTTAGAATTTTTTTTTTTTAAGCCAGCCGACCTACACTCACAGACTCATGCCGGTCTCCCTCCAAAAGACGTGACACTTTGTTTACAGTCAAAAATCCACTATAAATATGGATTCGGTCTTCATTTTTTCATCATGATTTTGTTCAAAAAACACAGTGAAGAGTAATTACAGTTTAGAATTCGTAAATTTGAAGAAAAGAGGCACAGAACTTAAGGAGTAAAGCATACGGTTGGATAGTTCGATTGGCACCTACAGGCAACTGTATAATTCTCAGATTCGCTGGAACAGTTTCAGAGCTGTTCTTAACATCTGCGAATATATTTGAAGGATTGGATTTGTGGAAATGTGCATAAATTGTGACATAATTGCAGAAGCTTCAAAGAAATTCAAACTTGTGATGAAGCCACATGGACCTGTGATTTAGTGTTGATTTGGATCTATAATAATTATATTGATTTGTCCTCAAGTCCAATAATCGATGTTTGGTAAAATTGTGCAGGTACAATACAGAAACAAATTTGAATTGGAACATACCTACTATATCACTCTATATAGAAATTTGAGCAGTGAATAGATAGTTCAAGTTGTGGCTTTGAAGATCGAATAGGCATCTATTGAAACAACCCTCAGAATTACAAGGTTCAGTCCCATATAAAGGCTTTGAAGCCTTTACAACTGGCTGTGGTAAACTAAACACAAAATTCTTGGATCTTGGACTGTCATTTGTGAAGTTACCTATAGGAGCTCTGTCCTGTAGCTTGCAAGGGAATGTTACCATTGTAGTAGCCCAGATTTCTAGCTAAGGAAACATTACAGCTTAGCCTATAGACGCTCTTCCTGTGGTAACTCGATTGATTAAAGAAGTCCTGCATCTGTTTGGAGGACATAATTACTACAGTGGTTTTGAGCAATGATTGAAATTATTGTAGACCCTTTTTGAAGGCTTTTTTAAGCCTTGTTGAAGGAGAATTGATGACTTGCGAAGTTTGGAGCATCTCTAGTATTGTTGAAGATCCCTTGAAGTCTAGTGTGTCACTGTGTAGATATTGTGAAGACTTGATTTGGAAAGACTTGTGAAGACTTTGTTGAGCATACTTGAAGATTTAGAGCACACCTTGGAGAAGCCTTCATTTCTTGGACAACTTATTGAAGCAATCATGAGGTGACCTTGGAGAAATAGCTTGGGTAATATGAAGAGCAGTGGTGACACCTTTTGAAGCGATCAAGGTTGTCATTGATGAAGTGACGTGGAGACTAAGTGAGGGGATAGATGAAGATTGTTAGAGCTCGTTGAAGAAGACATTGGGAGCCGTGAAGAATAACCAAACATATTTTGACGAAGTGAAGCTGAGGGTTGGAGCCCAAGAGGTTGGAGCCTCATAGAGACAAGGTTGGTGCCTAGGAAGATAGGGTTGGAGCCCTAGAGGATAGGAGTTCTCAAGAGACCAGGTTGGAGCCGTTGAGGTTGGTGCCTCAAAATTGACAAGGTTGGTGCCTTGGAAGATAGGGTTGGAGCCCTAGAGGATAGGAGTCCTCAAGAGACCAAGTTGGAGCCTGTACCAGATATAGGGTTGGAGCCCTTGAGGTTGGTGCCTCAGAATTGACAAGGTTGGAGCCTTGGAAAGACCAAGTTGGTGCTTGGCACAATACAAGTTGGAGCCTAGAAGATTGGAGTCTTCATCTAGGGTTGGAGCCCTATATCATTATTGTACTTTACTTATTGTAAAGAAGAAATTAATAAAAGTATCTATTCCATCATTTTTCATTTTGTTTTCTAAATATAAGTGATCTAATTAGTAAAATTAACAATTGAAAAGAAACACTGATTCACCCCCTCTCAGTATTTCCAACAGGAGAGACTTGGTCAAGTGCAAACTTGATTGCAGCAGTGGCAGCGGATCGAAGATGAACCATGAGGAGGAAGATGCAGCCCTTGCATCAAAAGGGCATTAGGAGCAACAAAGATGTAAGAAAGACGTCTTGTAGATCAAGTGCTTCGAGTGTGGTGAACTTGGTCACTACGCTTCAAGTGTGGTGAACTTGTTCCAGTGTTCTTTGAAGCAAAAGGACAAGGACGAGAAGCATGATCCGAAGGCTACAACCGCGAAGATCGATAAGGACGAGTACGCCATGAGTGCCCACGCATCTCTAGGAGGGAGTGGGGCGACATTGAGCTATAGTTCAGTAGAACAACAGTTGGGCAGGATACTGGAGGAGTACACCTCTTAGATCACAACCTTGCTACAGGTGGCCAAAATCAGTAGTAGCAGGCTGGAGAAGTTTTTAGTCAGTGCAGAGGAATGTAGAGATGACAGATGTAGTGGTTAGCAACGTGAGCAAAGTTGCAGCAATGCAGAGGGATGCAGTGCCTCAAAGGGACAACACAGAGACTAGCAGCAGTCAGTGTTTCAACATCGAGTTGCATCTTGAACACTTGTTCAGATTCATAGATGTTTTTTAGTTGCTTCTTTCAGCAGCTAAGTTGCAGTGCAGTGTTAACAGTGGCAGTGCTAGTAGCAAATGCAGCATTTGAGAGGGAGTTGCAGTATAGATGTAGTGTTGATTGTGGCAGGGTCAGAAGCAGTACAGTGCAGGAGAAGGGCAGTGATTGATGGGTAGCATGTCAAACATCATCAACGCAGAGGGAGATGCTTCAGAGTCAAAGAAATGTGCAGCAGGGCATATTTGTTGGAGCACATTCCTCGCTAAGAGGGAGTGTTGATTTTTGGTAGCATCGGATGTGCTCTAAGTCTCAAAATTTTGTGGAGAGGTTTAGGCATATGCATTACAAATAACCCAGAAATCATTTTGGGAAATTCCACATAGAAACAATTTTATAAGAAAAATTAATTATTTTTAATGAGGACCCTAAGTCTAACTTAGGAAATTAAAATAATTAATTAGTATTAATGTAAATTATGGGTGAATCTTCTAGATAAAGCAGATCAAGTCTAATATAATCTTAGCTGTTGATCGAAGATCTAATCTCGGCCATTGATTTGTCAACAAGAAGACTATCAAGGATGACTTGAGGGTCATTTGTAAAATACACCGAGAGGATCTAGAGATTGAATTTTTCTGATGGAGCAGTGCTCGGACGAAAATCAGATCTAAGTGATTATTGATTGCAGTTGAGGGGAAGAGTAAATCTGGTTGGAGATTTTCCTGAGCCGGGAATACATCGCGGAGAAGACAAAGAGAAGATTAGCAGAGGCAACACAGTCCCATGCAGAGGCAGCACTGTAGCCTTGAGTAAATCCGAAATTTAGTTGAGGATCTATCGGATCTAGTGCCGGAAAGCCGGGGTGTGAGACCAGAAGGGGCCAAAGGTTCAAATCAAGCCAATCGAAAACCAACCGCACAAAAGCCACGCAGTCCCCACGCAGAGATTGCGTAGTGACTACACAAAGATTGTGCAATGCAGTCGAGGGCTTACCATCCAGGGTTTGTTGGTCTATCGGGCTTCCAATATTAGTGTGAGATTTCTCTCACTAACTCTTTGTTAGTCATATTCTCTGCAGGGATAGCCAGAAAGGCATCCTAGATTGTATTCAAAATATTACTGCATAATATATAAACCCTCAGATCTACTGCACCGGTTTTCCCACATTGGGTTTTTCCATAGGCGTTTGTCCAAAATAATGGTGTCTATATTTGCATTATTCTTTCTTGCTCAGTTTTTGTTTTCATAGATGTATTTTAAAGGGTAAAGGCTGCTTCAGTAACTGCTTCTATATTTTAAGAAGTTATCTTTAAATAACTTGCTAAATCATATTTGCATGTAGGAGAATTAGTTCAGCTTGTTGCAGTAGGGATTCCAGATCTAGATCTTGGAATTTTCACATTATTCAGAAGCAGAAAGGGAGATAGATAAGTAACTGCTTCTATATTTTAAGAAGTAATCTTTAAATAACTTGTTAAATCAGATTTGCATGTAGGAGAAGTAGTTCAGCTTGTTGCAGTAGGGATTCCAGATCTAGATCTTGGAATTTTCACATTATTCAGAAGCGGAAAGGGAGATAGATAAGTCCAGGGAGTAATCTTTTATTGGTATGATTGAATTATTATTGAATTTGTGGATGCATGATGATTCCATAATTCTCTACCAATACTAGATACCTGATTTACAGGTTCTGTAAAGTCTTCTACATGGCATTTCACAACAGATTCTCTATATAGGATAAATGGTTTTCCATCAGAGGTAGGGATCAGAGGTAGGGATAGGTAAGGATAGTGGCATATGCCATCCATTTGCAAATTCCCACCTAATTTGGCAGATCACTTTTTATATAAGAACATACCCCAAACATCGGGAACATCTATAACAACAACATTCAATAGCATAGATATGTCAGTGCAAACAGCAAGATAGACCTTTAAATTCTTGATGAGACCGTGATCTTTGATGGATTTTGAGTCAACCACACACATTTTAATTTGTGATTCTATTGGTTCATGATATTTAAAGGCATCACATTAGCGGAAGCACCATAATCAAGCATAAAATTATGAAAAGTAAATTGTTCACAACTAATGTGAGGAAAAACGGTGCATGGTCTCCATTCTTTTGATTATGGTCATCACATTAGCGGAAGCACCATAATCAAGCATACAATTATGAAAGGTAAATTGTTCACAATTAATATGAGGAAAAAAGGTGTATGTTCTCCATTCTTTTGATCATAGTGCATATTTTGTAGTATAACAGTAGGGTCCTGAAGTTCCTTATCAAAGTTAAAGAATTTCTTCCTCGGTCTCTTTGAGAATTGCAGAAGCATTAACTTTAGCAAGAACATTATGTAATCCACATTCAACGCAACATGGGATTAGGGTCAACATCCTTAGGTAAGGAGGCTCTAGTCGATCCTTTTGTTGAAGTATCAATATTGCTTGCTAGAGAGTTCCCAGGAAGCTTAATCCTCCTTGTATATTGCAATCCTTTACTAATCTTGTCCTTTGTTTCTACAACATTTATGTCCATATTCAGGGGTATTGACACATCCCTTGACAAATTCCTCATGTTGCTGTTTAGTAACATGGTAAGTTTTATTATGCAACACAGGGGGGACATGGGTCATTGATCAGGTTCAAGTGTTCAGAGTTTTAGAGCTAGTGTTGACGTGTGATTTGTAGCAGATGTAATTTTTCTTTTAGTCTATAGAGAAATATGTGATTGTTTCTGCAATATTCAACTTCTTGTTCAATTTTTCAAAACTTAGTTTTATGTAGATATAGTCATCTTCAAATGTAGTTTGGATCCACCTCATGAGATGTTTTGTCTGTGCTTTTGAAATTTTTGGACAAAAGGTATTTTGTATTCAGATCTGAGGTTTTGGTAGGGGTTTGGTCATGTTTAGATTTAGTTGAAGGTTTTGATTTCCACGAGTGCAAATTTGCTGATCATGTGTTAGAGATTTCAACTAGCATCGTTTTGAGAGACAAGTTGCCAAATACAAATCTCTTTTTAAATTCTAAAAATGTACGATGGATCACATAAGCCAAAACTCTAAAAATATCGAAACTCTTTTTAAATTGTCAATCTAGGATCTATTTGCTCGAATCAAGTCTCCTCTTCTTCTCACAATGGGAGTTGGCCTTCTTGATGTTGATGTCAAGTCTGGCAGGAATAAACCACACCTTAGAAGGTAAGGGGTTGTTTCTAAATTTTTTCAGATAGAAATAAAGTTTCTTGAAATCAACATGAACTTCAAACATAAATCCTATTTGCTCGAATCAAGTCTCCTCTTCTTCTCACAATGGGAGTTGGCCTTCTTGATGTCAAGTCTGGCAGGAACAAACCACGCCTTAGAAGGTAAGGGGTTGTTTCTAAATTTTTCCAGGTAGAAATAAAGTTTCTTGAAAATCAACATGAACTACAAACATAAATCCTATTCAGCGTCACCAACTAATACTATATAGAGTTTGCAAAGGCTAGTATAATTAGATATGGTAAATTGAATTAGAAGTGAATACCAAGGTTGCTAATATGGATTGTCACCAACTAATACTATATAGAGTTTGCAAAGGCTAGTATAATTAGATATGGTAAATTGAATTAGAAGTGAATACCAAGGTTGCTAATATGGATTGTCACCAACTAATACTATATAGAGTTTGCAAAGGCTAGTATAATTAGATATGGTAAACTGAATTAGAAGTGAATACCAAGGTTGCTAATATGGATTATAAACCGACTACACAAAACATGATTGGGCAAGCAGTAAGAAATCATAGATTCATCTAGAATCAAATCTCTCATATAAACTTCAAAGGAATCTTTGAATGCAACATCTCCTTATAGGATTAAAGCTCTGTTATTATCTACAAAATTATCTACAAAAGGATCGTAGATTACGACGTCTTCTTATTACCCCCGTTAAATATAGATGCAGTGTATAACTCTCAATATTTATAATAGTCAACAAAACCCTATCGTTTTGCTGCTAGTTGCATCAATACAATAAACCTTTACATTTAAAGAAAGTGGCAGCTGAATACAAGTGATAATGAAAATGATGAGAAATAACATGAGTAGACATCAACATGAACTTAAAGCAACAATTGATAACAATGTCAAGAAACTAGCAATTTACAAACCATGAAACTAACAATTTACAAAACATGAGCATGTGAAAATGATGAAATAACATGAGTAGACATCAACATGAACTTAAAGCAACAATTAATAAGAATGTCAAGAAACTAACAATTTTCAAGCCATGAGCATGTCGAGTGAGCTCGAAATACTTCTCTAAATACTTATTTTGTAGCATGTGTGACCTCTTATTTATAATGTTGTTAGGTTTGGTGATTAAAAGCACATTAATAAGCATCTGGATATAGAGCATTTAAATACTTATTTTGTAGCATGTGTGACCTCTTATTATAATGTTGTTGGGTTTGGCAATTAATAAGCACTTGGATATAGAGCATTTAAATACTTATTTTGTAGCATGTGTGACCTCTTATTTATAATGTTGTTGGGCTTGGAAATGATTAATAAGCACATTAATAAGCACCTGGATATAGAGCATTAAATGCTCTGCATGTCTGGATGTGCACTTTTGGATTAAAAGTAGCTTTTGATCCAACAATGCACACCCTGGCATGCAGAGCATTTAATGCTCTGTAACCGGTGCACTTTTGGATTAAAAGTAGCTTTTGATCCAACAATGCACACCCTGGCATGCAGGGACATTTAATGCTCTGTGACCGGGTGCTGATTGATCCCCGTTGGCTTTTCATTTAAGTGTACTCGAAGATTCAGTCGTTATAACCAATTTTTTGGTGTGTACTCCAAGCTTATTGTTCTTTTGTTACTTCATTGTTCGTTTTATTGATGTTATCAATTTGGCCATAGTTTGTCATCACATTTAAACCTGTAGCACTTCTCAACAATATGATCACAATGGTTAAATAATAGCTCCATTTTGTGTGACTCGAGAAGCAGCTAAACTAGTGTAATAACGATACCGAACTCTATAGGTTTTAAGACTTGAATAATCCATTTGAGTTTCTAATAATGATATGATACGTTATGGCTGTAGTGTCCTTTAACTTTTTGGGCTTTCCCCAACTCTGTTTTTTTTACTCCAACAACAAAAAAAAAAGACCATCAAACATGAACAAAAATAATTTCCATTGATTCAGTAAAAGTTTTTAATAAAACAAGATTCATTTTGGTCTTTCCCCAACCCTGTTTTTTTTACTCCAACAACAAAAAAAAACCATCAAACATGAACAAAAATCATTTCCATTGATTCAGTAAACGTTTTTAATAAAACAAGATTCCATGATAGGCATATTTCCAAAGAGTCAGTCGTTATAACCAATTTTTTGGTGTTTACTCCAAGCTTATTGTTCTTTTGTTACTTCATTGGCTTTTCATTTAAGTGTACTCGAAGATTCAGTTGTTACTTCATTGGCTTATTGTTCGTTTGTTACTTCATTGTTCGTTTTATTGATGTTATCAATTTGGCCATAGTTTGTCATCACATTTTAACCTGTAACACCTCTCAACAATATGATCACAATGTTTAAATTATAGCTCCATTATGTGTGACTCGAAAAGCAGCTAAACTAGACTAATAAAGATACCGAACTCTATAGGTTTTAAGACTTGAATAATCCATCTGAGTTTCTAATAATGATATGATACTTTATGGCTGTAGTGTCCTCTAACTTTTTGTTCTTTCCCCAACTCTGTTTTTTTACTCCAACAACAAAAAAAAGACCATCAAACATGAATAAAAATCATTTCTATTGATTCAGTAAACGTTTTTAATAAAACAAGATTCCATGATAGGCACATTTTTCAATCAAACAAGATTCCATGATGGGCAGTTTGGGGTCAGCGCCATCGTGAGAACGTGGATACCTAATAAACAAGGTGTTAACAGCTAGTTTCTTCATCTCAGATTCAAAATCCTATATTTATTTTCATTCAGTCTTGGATGAAAAGAAGTATATTTTAGCGGATGTTACCGTATGTTATATGTGACGATAAAGAAAAAGTCCTGCTTTACACAATTTTATTCACTTGATATTGTGTTCAGTGTTCATTGACTATGATATCATTCCCTACAAAGGGGTATCATAGATTTCACATAAACACTAGGCAAGATGAAAGGCTATGAGTTTTAGAGATGGATAAAGAAAAAGTTGTGCTTTACACAATTTTATTCACTTGATATTGTGTTCATTGACTATGATATCATTCCCTACAAAGGGGTATCATAGATTTCACATAAACACTAGGCAAGATGAAAGGCTCTGAGTTATGATATCATTCCCTACAAAGGGGTATCATAGATTTCACATAAACACTAGGCAAGATGAAAGGCTATGAGTTATAGAGATGGTTGGGCAAGTTCTTTTCACTGATTTTGAATGTGTAGGCCAATGCTCAAATATAACTCCATGTTTATTTGGGATCCACGTTCTCACAATGAAATCAGTGTACGCCAATGCTCAAATATAACTCCATGCTTATTTGGGATCCATGTTCTCACAATGGGTTGGGAATTCCAATTTCACATTGAGCATTTAAGAATTTATAATAATCATCATTAAATTCATTGTAAATTTCTTTGATACATGGCCTTGCCTCCCCTCTTGTAACTTTCCAAATCACCCTCGTCAAAAGGATTCCACAAAGCTGTGCGTAACGGGGATTAATTATAAAATCTAGAAGACTTAGAGTGGTAAATCTTGAGTTTGATTTCTCTTTATGATGGCACAAAAAGTTGGATCACATGCTTTTAATGTTCACTCTTATTCTGAGTGAATTTATTTAATCCTTCTAAGGCTGATTTGGAAAGTGGCTCAAGTCATTTAGACTATTATGCCTCAGACTATGATTGATAACTATGGCGGCCTCTCAAATCAAAATCTTGTTGAACGTGGATGCTAAAAACTTTTGGTGTTACACTTCATTCCCAAGTTTGAACTTTGCACTATCTCAAATAAATTGTCATTGCAGGCATCTCGAATCATGTTGAGAAAGTGGATACTTAAAAATCTTGCTGTTACAGTTAAGTCCCACGTTGCACCATCTCAAAATCAAAATCATATATGTTTGCGCAGCCTTAAGTTGACTAGAAAACTTACGAAGGATATTTCAATGGTTTGTTTTTTCTTTCTTTATAATTAAAGATTGATGGTTTCTTTTTTGTTTCTTTACATGTAAAGGTGAAGGAAGATTATTTAATGCAATTCTATTTCCTTAATTTCAGTTTCATTGATTGTCATCTCGTTTAAGTGCATCTATTTTCTCCGATGGTTACAACTAATAGAAAAGCACGTAATTGAACAACAATTAGCCTTATTATAGATTGTGCACGTGTATTTCGAGCAAATGACCGGCAGTGCTCAAACTTAAATCCATGATTGTTAAGGACCCATGTTCTCAAAGTCGATTGGGACATCTATCTTAACTACTAATGAATTTATGATCATCTAATTTTGTTGTTTAGAAATTCTATTCTATAATTTTGTCGTTTAGAACTTCTCTTCTAGAGGTCTATACAACTAATCACAGTAAATAGTTCACCCTTCTGAAAAGGATGCAACAATTGTTTTTAGAGTATGAATGATGAAATCCTATTAATCTACCTCTGTGTTTTGAAGACATTTCAGTCCTTACAGACAGACGTATATACATTGATTATCTTACATGTTTAATCTACCTGTGTTTGCAAGACATTTCAGGTATACATTGATTGTCTTATGTGTAATCTATCCGTGTTTTTAAGACATTTCAGGTCTTGCACACACGTATATACATTGATTGTCTTATATGTGTAATCGTATATACATTGATTGTATTATATGTGTAAGGTGAGGTCTCTTTTTAAGGCATGCAGATAGGTTATTTAGATTTCATCATGCATGGACTCCTTCTATGAGTAAATTTATTAAATGTTTTTGGTGACGATGATTTGGAAAATGCCTCTATTCACTAGGATCGTTCATGATTATCATAAGTCCACATTGTTAATGTGGTCTTCTCAAGGGATGGTAAGATCGGATAAGGCTATCAAGCTTGGTTTTTTGAATTTACGGTCATTATAATTTTGTTGTTTAGAACTTCTCTTTTGTATAATTTTGTTGTTTAGAACTTCATCACAGTAAATAGTTCACCCAAGCTTGGTTTTTTGAATTTACGGTAATTATAATTTTGTTGTTTAGAACTTCATCACAGTAAGTATTTCACCCTGTGAAAAGCATGCAACAAAAGTTGTTTGTGGAGGATGAATGATAAAATCTCATTAATCTAGCTGTGTGTTTTGAAGACATTTCAGGCCTTGCACACATATACATTGATTGTCTTATATGTAATCTACCTTTGTGTTTGTAAGACATTTCAGGTCATACACACGTATATACATTGATTGTTTTATATGTGTAAGCTGAGGTCTCTTTTTAAAGCATGAAGTAGGTTATTGAGCTTTCATCATTTATTGAGCTTTCATCATTTCTGTCCTTTGTCCTTCTGTGAATAAATTTATTAAATGTTTTTGGTGGTGATGATTTAGAAAGTGCGAATAGATTTATTAAATGTTTTTGGTGGTGATGATTTAGAAAGTGCGAATAGATTTATTAAATGTTTTTGGTGGTGATGATTTAGACAGTGCCTCTATTCACTAGGATCGTTGTGAGCTAAACCATAAACATACAAACAAATCATGATTATCAGAATTTCATAAATTGTTAATGTGGTCTTCTCATATGGCTATTTTGAGTTTCATCGTCTTAAAATCAGTCATAAATGCCTATTCTTTCATAATTTGGGACCAAAATTAGAATGTCATATTGGCCTTTATATATTTCATGGGTAAGAAAACAATGAATAGAATTTTTAGTTAATGTGGTCTTCTCATATGGCTATTTTGAGTTTCATCGTCTTAAAATCAGTCATAAATGCCTATTCTTTCATAATTTGGGACCAAAATTAGCATGTCATATTAGCCTTTATATATTTCATGGGTAAGAAAACAATGAATAAAATTTTTACTTAATTTAGGGAGGGTGATTTACTTAATTTAGGGTGGGACCAAAATTAATATGTCATATTGGCCTTTATATATTTCATGGGTAAGAAAACAATGAATAAAATTTTTACTTAATTTAGGGAGGGTGATTTGGGAAGTGCCCCAAATCATCAAAATTGACGAGGCTTAAATCATAAGTGATAAGCTTTATCGCTTTTGTAATAGCAAATTTTAAGTGGTCTGTCTACCTTAGCATCTAAGGGGAGAATGGTAGATACCTAATAAGTTGGTGTTACACTTAATTCATGAGTATCTCTATTTCAAAATAGAAATCTTCTCTATTTCAAAATAGAAATCTTATAAGTTTATCTATACATGAAGTGGAACCAAAACATCTATATTTAGACAGGCTTTGTAAGGGGCAACCTACAAGGCAAAAACTAGACTAAGGGATAACAATGAGGTGTGGCCCACTATCACCATAACCACTACCTCTTTCTCTTTATGGACTTTCATTAGTGGGAGGCTTCCTTTTAGATAGGTCACCTATGATAGATATGCTAAGTTTAAGGATTGAGGTGGCAAAGGAGGCTTATAGAGGGCAACTCTCCTTAAGGACAAGACTCACATGGTTAAAGAAGGCAACTCACATCTTCTAAGGCCTTATTAGGGCACATTTATGGCTTGAGAGATAGCAAGCAAAATGAACTAGGCTAGAATAAATAGGCCAAGAAATGGTTTCACAACAATGAATACAAGCAATCAAATGAACCAATAAACCTTTAATAAGCCCCCAAGTTGAAGCCTAAGGCAAAATCTGCCTAGGGAAAGAAAATTTAGCCTTAAGATGGAGATATTGGTCACTAAAGGGAGCTGATATTGAGGCAATCAAGGCTCCTTCCAATGTTGAATCCTTCCAATAGCCAAAATTCCCACTGTAGGTAGTCAAAATACCCACTCTAGGTCACTCGTGCCCTAGACTAGCTAGCGGCTTGACCTTAAGAGGGTTGAAAATCAGAAAAGAGAGAGCGAAATTGAGTTTATGGATGAATTTGTGAGTGATCACCAAAATGACAAGGGGACGATGGAGTCTAGGAGGTGAAAGATTGGCTAAAACTTGGGAAGGAGTAAGGGAATCTTGAAGCTGTAGCTCAAAACCCTATCTATTAGTTTTGTGAGGGATCAAGGTTACTTAAGAGCTATTCCAAATATAGACCAAGGGGATTTCCATTCACATTTTATACATGAGTAATGCATACAATGACATTATCTAGATTCTATACAATTGATCTCAATAATAAATGGAACAATAAAGAAAACCCTAGATAACAATGCATTCCATACATTAGACATAAGAACAAATATTCGTCAAATACAAGGCCTACTTACAAGACAAAATGAAGCGACAAAGTTGTAGACTGTTGTACTTTAAAATGTAAAATACAATTAAGTAATATTTTTTCCCCCTTCAATGAATGGTCATGCCCCTTAGAACATTCATTAACTAATCAATTAATTAACTATAATTATGTTTACTATATATTCATTTATATTTATTTTATTTTATATAAGTTATATTCATATAACATTGCCCCTCTCTTCAAAAATCTTTGTCCTTAAATCTTAATCACATGACAATTTCTTCGTTGGCTAATAATTTCTTTATTTTCTCGCACCATTTCGGCTTGTGTAAGTGGTATTATTGAACTTTACCCATTCCCTTCTCAATTCTTTTATTATTATTATTATATAAATATTAATTATTATTTTTTAATTTTTTAAATTTGTTTCGATTAATTATCATAATTCTAAATTTTATTTGTTTCTTTGTATTTTTTTTATTGTTTTCGCTTTCTATATATATATATATAATCAATTAACTAATTTCTTATCTTAAGTTATATTTAATATCTTTCTTATCTTAAGTTATATTTAATATCTTGTCTCGTTCCTGTTGGAACCTGTAACTAGGTTCGGTCTTCATATTGGCTATGTAATTATGTATTTAGGTAATGAAGAAGACAAAGATAATAAAATGTATTTTTGTTATGCTTGCTTCATGGGTTTCATGAGCAAGGCTTTTATTATAGGTCAAAAGACTTCTTATTGATGTCTTTTAGGGATTTGTCGTCTTGTCATAAATGTACTAATTAAGAGTCATGTATATGAAGAGTCAAGTTAATGAGGTAAGGCTCAAAGACCTTGTCAAAGTAGCTCAACAATATGGCTCAAGAATGATGAAATCCATGATGTATATACTCTTCAAGACAACTTTCAATACGTTGGAAAATATCCTCTACAAGTCGATATATATACCCTCTATCAAGTCGGCTCCATAAATAAATGACAGGTCGGCTATTTTACAGACATGATCTACTATATATACCCCTGTATACTGCGCGGAAAAACATAGAGAGATTTGGATTTGTCTGAAACTTTCAGACTGAGTTGTAGGAATTTCAGGACTGTAAAAGGTACGAATAAAAGGACAAGTTTGAGATCACTTGTCTGTAATAAAAGTGCAAGGTTAGGGCTGTTGTTTGGATTAAAGAAAGGAGAGGAAAGGAGCTTAGATATCTCTGTGTTTTTTTGGACTAGTATACAATTACAGCACGGATCTTAGGGCTGTCATTAAGTGGAACAAGGTGCTGGAAGGAGGTCGAAGGGAGAAGTCACTTAAAAGAAGATTATTGGAGGTAAGTTTACTGGGTTAAATATTGTTGAATAGGGATCGAGTTTCTCTAGGTTACAATTGCAAAATAGTGCAGAAAGAAGGAAGAGGACAACTAGAGATTGAGCTCTCCAGTCCTAGTGCAAGACGGTGTAGGACAGTGCAGAAAAGAAGGATCAGCCTAAGGAGTCAAGGAAGATGTAGTGATAATGTCTTGGAGGCATACATAGGATTTGTGTCCTTTGTGTTTTTGATAATTGACTTGATGAAAGACCTAAGAAGCTAACAAAAGAAAATACATAGGTAAGAAGAGTAAGTTCACAAGTAATTATCAAAGTAGATAATTAAATTAAACACTGCCCTTCCTAATTCTCAACATGGTATCAGAGCTAAGGTGCTGAAGCCAAGGGCTACTTGACAAGGAGACACTGAAGGAAACATGAATCAAAATCAAGATCAAAGTCTGTGTTGGAAAGTCAAATCAGTTTGCAAAAAGATTCTTAAGCCATTTCAAGAAGACCTTTAAGAAGACCTTCCAAGGAGTCATTGCCATCAAAGATTTATGGCATTGAAGACATTGTTGGAAACCACATCATCAAGCACCATCCAATATTATCCAACACCTTTGAATATATCATCATTCTGAAGACATCCTTTATCATTAAGGATTCAAGGTCACCTTCTTTGAAGAATTCAATCTAAGGAGGAGTTCCCGTCATCATCTTCATCATCAAGGAAGCTGATAGAAGGAGGAAGTCACTCTACTCAAGTAAGTATCTCTATGACCTCATTTAAATCTGTCAAAATGACTTATTGCAAAGAGAGCAACAAATTGATTGGGTCATCAAACTTTAGTGCATGGAAGAAGAGGACAAATTTGAATCTAATCGAAGATGAAGTTATGGGCTACATCAAAGAATCCACAATTCAACCCTCAAAAGAATATGCTCTAGCTCATGCCAAGTACATGAAAGGAGAAATCATAGCCTAGAGGATTCTCATAGACTCCATTAAGGACTCACTCATACCTTATGTATCAAAACCGAAAACTGCAAAAGAAATATATGACAAATTGGTGGAGTTGTTCTCCATGAGTACTGCAGTTGAATTAATCTCTCTTAGACAAGAACTATACAAGATGAAATTTTCAAGAGAGGAAGGAAGCACTACATATTTTATGAGGATTTATGAAATACAAGACCAACCGACTGCAGGAATTGGGAGAAGTAATGTCTGATATTGAGATGACTATAGTGGTGCTAAATTCTCTACCGAAAAAATGGGGAAGCTTCACTTCAAGCTTATATGGGAAGAAAGAAGCAACACCATTCCAAGATCTATGAAGCAACAAAAATAGTAGCTTGTTGACTTTAAATTGTAAAAATACACAAGAGGTACTTGTAGTAATAATTTATTAATAAAATGTACAAGTGATTGATGATAAATGTTACAATGAGACCCTGCTTATATACCTACGCAGGTGACCTTTCATGATTGGGCATGTCTTTTAGACATGCCTTTTCAGTTAACTAATGACTACTTAACATAATCCTTATTTGATTATTCATTATTTATATTTATTTATGTTTATTCTATTTGTTATGAATTATATTCATAACATTGCCCCTTTCTTCAAAATCTTTGTCCTCAAAGCTATATTGCTAACCATTTCCTTCATTTTGCATTTGTCATTTGACATTTGTCATCTTGGTCTATTGCTGAGAATTTTCTTCATTTGCATTTTTTTTTTTTGGATATATATATATATATATATATATTAAATAATTTAATTAATTAAGTAATTTTAATTAACTAAATTAATTTAATTATCTTAATCTAATTTATAAGGTACTATAATGTAATTCGATAAAAAAATTTTTATATCGACCTCACAGTCGATTGACCACGGTATATACACTCAGCACAATTGTATATACGCCTCCCACTATATAACTTATCCCGTTTATCAGCGAAATGTGAAGAGGTGTGACATATGGATACACAACGTTTGACATGGGGGCAACAACCCCTCTTAATCGACGTGCATCTACTCGTCGGTTATTGGACATGACACAATCTACGGGAGCTATCGGTGGAAGGCACATCAGAATGTTTTGGTAGCGGAATAGGGAACGTGTTGTAATTTGTCAGTGGTGTTCAAATCTCGCGGTTTTTTCTTTTCTTTTCTGGTTTGCGGTTTTTCTTCTTCAGTACCAGGCGTGGGCTTGGATTTGTTCCCATTTCTCGGAGGTCGGGTGTTCGAATCTTGCAGCTGTGGTGGCCACGGTTTCCCCGGAGTTCGGGTGTTTGAATCTTGTGGCTGTGGTGGCACAATTGTATATATACGCCTCCCACTGTGGTTGCCACAGTTTCCCTAGCAATGTCCCGCGGGTGAGGTACTCGTGGGCCATAAAGTAGGCCAGGGGCCAATTAACATTTCCATGATGATGAAGCAAGAAGTCGCAGACAGGGTTAGGATATCGGGGCAGACGAAACAATAGAACATGGGGTTTGACTGCTGGTGGAGAATAATTGTATAGCGGTAGCGAAGTGGGGGCCAACAACGTCGGGTCAAAACGCTGCATAATTTTTGAATGTCTGATTTAGGCGACTCTGGCCAGTAGATGATAACCGTATTCATTATTTCGTATTCTAGTGGATTATCGATAAATAATTCAAACTAACGTCAATTGATGTTCTTTCAGTCTTGCTCACATCCAAATTCCACCCACAGTTCTTAGATACTAGTAGTTGTAATGCCAATTTCCTGGGGAAATATGATGATTGCAAAAAATCTTTTATTTTTGAATCACGTTTGGAGAGTAATGATGCCAATATTTTATGTCTGCCTTCCATGTTATTACATGTTATTTTATTCTCGCAATAGTTACCTTTCACCTTAATTTCACTAATTGCAGCAAAAACGTTTTTTAAATCTTCTTCATAAGATTCTTTGCCAAGGCCACTTATAAAAATTTCAAATTTCTTTTGTTTCTTCCCATCTTTTAACGATGCAGGCATCTCATTAATTTCACATTCATCAGAGGCATTTTCTTCTTTTTCTTCATCTTCCCAATTAGATTCGGATGCAGAATATACATCTTATCGCCATTCCTGTAATGCACCTTGCAAATGTATGCACTTCTATTAGGGTCGTATTCTATGGTTACAATTTCTCCTGATATGTGTTCCTTATCCCGTCGGAAATCAATTTGACGATACAGACGCTTGTGACCCCCTCCCCTGTGTCTTGCGGTAATAATTCCTCTTCCATTACGACCTTTCCCACAATGATGTTGTCCATAGGTCAATTTCTTCTGCGGGTCCAACTGCACTCTTCCATCGAAACCTGATACAGATCTATTGTGTGTATCCGGAGTTAAAATTCTATATGAACAGATGGCCATTTAGTTTCAATTTTGAAATCTTACTCTTTTGAAAAGAGTGGAATAGAATCGCCGGTTCTAAGTGTAATAATCATACGTTTACAACGTATTGGATGTACTATCATTGACCCTCTCTTTCCTCCTTTTTCAGGGAGGCGATAACTGTTCATAGCTATTACTTTAACATCGAAGAAATTTTCAATCCAATTTTTAATCTTTGTTTTGTTCGATTGCAAATCGACGTTAAAAGTATATTGGTTCCTTTCCAATAGACGAATACTTTTTTCCGTAAGTACTGGATATTTCACTTCATCCATAAATTTTTATCCCTCCTTTCTTTTTTTTCTTTTTTTTATTCCTTTTCTTGTAAAGCCTGTAGCTATTATTATATCGGATCATATACAAATTTAATGATACAGATATATTATATCTTAGGTATGGAAGTTATGCACGAACGTGATTCAGAGTTTGAGTGATATTCTTCTTCTTTAGTTTTCATATACCCACTTGGATTTTTGGTCTCATTTATGTCACATTGAGGAGTTTCTAATTTAGCATTTTCAACATTCTTTTCCAGGTTAGAGCCTTCATTGTTAGTCCCTTTCATCTTAATGTATTTTTCCTCATTGTTCTGATATTGTTCATTTTCTTGTTTCTCACTTTCTTTAGGATTTTCACGTAATGGCACATTGTACGGTAAGCTATGTTCATAGGCTCATAAACTATGTTCATAGGCTTGTAAGACTATATTGTACGACATGGCTCTGATGGCTCCATCGGAGCAACAAAACTAGTAGCTTGTTGACTTTAAATTGTAAAAATACACAAGAGGTACCTGTAGTAATAATTTATTAATAAAATGTATAAGTGATTGATGATAAATGTTACAATGAGGCCCTGCTTATATACCTACGCAGGTGACCTTTCATGATTGGGCATGTCTTTTAGACATGCCTTTTCAGTTAACTAATGACTACTTAACATAATCCTTATTTGATTATTCATTATTTATATTTATTTATGTTTATTCTATTTGTTATGAATTATATTCATAACAATCTATGGTCTCTAAGTAAAATAGAGGAAAGAAGATTAAAAGCCAAAGTTGATATAGGATCACGTGAAGGGAATCAAGCCTTTGTAGCCATGTTCAGGAAGAAAGGAAGATTTGGTAAGTTTGGTCCTTAGAATAAAAGAAGAAATATGGACAAGGTATGATGCTTTGGATGTAATGAACTTGAACATTATGAAAGGGATTGTCCTAAATCTGGGAAGGACAAGAGGAAAAAGGAAGAAGCCCATGTCACAGATGAAAGGAAAGAACCTAATGCAAAGAAATTTAAGAAAGAAGAAGCGAAATATCTCTATTATGATTGAGATCATCTTCTTCTTTAAGTGATTTTTGTTGGTTGTAAAATAATATGATAGGAAGCAGTGTATATTTAGCATCATGATAGAAGCATGGAAGGAGCACTTGTCTTAGAAGAAGTGGCTCCTCACTGATAACAACACTGATGAAAGATAGTCATCTAAATCAAGGGTCATCTATGAAACAGGTGTTGGCACTTTCTAATGGAGTCCCCCTTAGATTCACTAGTTAGAAAGGAAAGCAAAAGGTTTCATCAAGAATTCTATCTTGCAAAATTTTAGGATTAGGATATGATGACACATTGATGAAGCAGGTCAAGAGAATAAAGTTTTTCATTCTAAGGAACTCGCTATAGGATGACTCAAATTGATAAGATAAGGTACATATATGCTAACACTGGATGCTATGAAGTCATGTCATATGGTTGCAGATGATGGACTTCTACCTTTAGAAGTATGATCAAAGAAAGGAAAATATCTTCAGATACAAAGGTTGCCAATAACATATGAAATCAACATAATATGTCCTCATATGGAATATGCGGTGGTTATATACAAACAAGGAACTAAATATTGGAAGTTCCTGGGAATGAAGTAAAACTGCCTGGAGATAAAAAGGAAGAGATCATGAAGTGTAGCCATGTCAAGAGGTGGTGATCATTGGGAAGCCAAGAAGATGTGACTAGGAGATCTCCTGGGAAGATATGTAGACTCTGATAGAAGTCTGGTAAAGAATAAGACCCTTGAAAATACATATCTTTAGGAGATGTGTCAATATGAATAAAGGATGTCGATGCCTATAGGAAGATGTCATTGATGGTGAAAGATCATCACTGAGGTAACTTTTGATTTAAAAGTTCTTATGTATATGTTTATCTGGATAAGTTTATGCAGTCCTGCCAACCATGTGGAAGGATGTAAGATCCTTGGGAGATGGTTCGATTGAAAGCAACATGACATAAAGGTGGACCAGAAGGGAAAGATGGTAGATGACATGACTCATGGATGAAAGTGATGGATGATCTGTGCTCTATGAAACTAAAGTTAAATATTCCTCCATATCGAAATCCATGACATCAAGGGGAGGAATTCTTCATGGTGTCTCACCGTTGCTACTGCAGGTCCCTGGTTAAGAGGGAGCCTGGTGGTAATTTTCTTACTTGGAAGAAACTTGGTAATTCCTAAGAATGAGCTTAGGCACATTAGTACATTCCCTTGAGGAATAGGTCTTCCCTGGCTAAGAGGGAGAGATAGACACATCATTTTAGTCTTCAACTAGGAAGACAAAATGGAGGATTGGGTAATCATCTGGCATCCAATACTCTTTGAGAATGAGATAGGGCATTCAAGATAAGAGTAGTCGGGGACCAATATTCTTTGAGGGCTAACTACCCAAGAGAAGAATATTCCAAGAAGGTCATACTCTGGGAACACTCGAGTGGAGTATGTACCTTGGAGAGACAATGACTATGGTGTCCATAAGTCATGTGTCTCGCCAGTGCTGTAGCCCATTGTCTCGTTGAGAGATGGGGTTGTTAGTCAAGGCCTTGTACTAGGACAATGCTGGTTGATATGATGCTATACATATGCGATTACCAATCTGATTCTTCTTATGAGATTCTTCATGTTGAAAGTGACCATGTACCATTATGAATACCTCCCTAGTTAAGAGGGAGTGTTGGAAACTATAACTAGGTTCGATCTTCATATTGACTATGTAATATGTATTTATGTAATGAAGAAGACAAAGACAATAAAATGTATTTTTGTTATGCTTGCTTCATGGGTTTCATGAGCAAGGTTTTTATTATAGGTGAAAAGACTTCTTCTTGATGTCTTTTAGGGATTTTTCATCTTGTCATAAATGTATTAATTAAGAGTCTCGTATATGAAGAGTCAAGTCAATGAAGTATGCCTCAAAGACCTTGTCAAAGTAGCTCAACAATATGGCTCAAGAATGGTGAAATACATGATGTATATACTCTTCAAGACAACCTTCAGTACGCTGGAAAATATCTCTACAAGTCGGCTTATATACCCTCTATCAAGTAGGCTCCATAAATAAATTACAAGTCAGCTATTTTACAGACAAGTCGGCTCCATAAATAAATTACAAGTCGGATATTTTACAGACAGGATCAACTATATATACCCTTGTATACTGCGCAGAAAAACAGAGAGACAAATTCAGATTTGTTTGAAACTTTTTGATTGAGTTGCAAGTATTTCAGGACCGTAAAAGGTACGAATAAAAGGACAAGTCTAAGATTACTTGTCTGCAATAAAAGTGCGAGGTTAGAGCTATTGTTTGGATCGAAGAAAGGAGACAGATAAGTAAAGAAAGGAGCTCAGATATCTCTGTGTTTTTCGGACTAGCCTATAATTACAGTGCGGATCTCAGGGCTGTCATTAAGTGGACCAAGGTGCTGGAAGGAGGCCGAAGGGATAAGTTGTTGATTTTTGTAGCATTCATAAGTGTTCCAAGTCTCAAACTTTGCAGGGAGGCTTTGACAACATCATTCCAAAAAACCCAGAAGCAGTTTGTGGAAATTCCACTTGGTTCATGACTTATTAAAATAATTAATTATTTTAATGAAGACCCTAAATGAAATAATTAAATGGTATTAATAAACCAGAGTGTGAATCTTCTAGGAAGCATGGATCAATTCAAGTTTTAATCTTAGCCATTGATTAATCTTTTAATCTGGGTCGTTGATTCTCCAATAGGAAGATTATAAAAGAAGGCTTGAGGGTCATTTGGAAATCAAGTCGGGCATACACTCAATACTTGAAGGAGATCGATTCTGAAGTAAGAGAATTTGATTTTAGTGGGAGAGTTGTAGGGTGAGGAGTTTACAGAAGAAGGAGGGAGGAGTCAATAATGATCAGGATCAGGGACAGAGGGCAACAATGGGTCATTGGAGGCAGCTTGAGGCTACAGCGTAGAGAACCCACAGTCTCCACGCAGACTCACGTAGTCCAGCGCTGGGACTACGCATTGAATCACGCAGACAAACACAAGAGCTTGTAGGGGCTGATCAGGGTGTCAGAGAATTGTCCGAGTAAGCCCGAAATTTAGTCTCGGGTGTTTCAGAATTTATCTGCTATTATATTTCCATGTAAGGATATCATTGTTGACTAATTAATAAAACCCTCATCTGCTGCACCAGGTTTCCCACATTGGGTTTTTTCGGGGAAAATTGTCCAAAATGTACATGTGATTGATTCTTGTGCTTATGTTCCATACTATTTATCTCTCTGCATATATATTGTGAATGTTGTTGTAGTATTTATTTCGATATTTGTGAGAATATTTCTGAATAATAACTTATTGAAATAATAAGTAGGAGAAATAAATCTATCACTGCAACTATTTAGTTTTCAGTTTGAAAATTTCACATGGTATCAGAGCCAGAGATGAATAACATAAAGGGGGAATCTACCAGTTAATGGAAATCTATTGTTGCAGCAATAGCATAGAAGGGTTCACACAGTTCTCTAGGAAGGGGAAGAAGCACGACAGAATAGATGGATCATGATGTATCTGTATTGGCATCCAAACTTGAGGAAGATTTTTACTTGCGTATCAAGCACTGCTTCTTCTAATGTCTGGTATATTGACAGTGGAGCCTCTGCTCACATGGCTGGAGTACGGGACTGTTTTTTTGACTAGCAAGAAGAGCAGATGAATTTCAAAATAACCATGGGTAATAAAGCAAAATGCACTCCCGTTGGGAGAGGTATCGTAGTTTTTCAAACCGAGGCGAGAAATAGAATTCGGGCCACTAATGTGCTGCATGTGCCAGATTTGGGATGAACTTTCTCTCAGTATCTCAGCTTCAAAACTGGGGATATGACGTCTACTTTATTGGCAATATAGTCTACGTCAAGCACCCCAGATGGAAGAAGAAGGCACAGATCGAGGTAAGAAGCAACAAACTGTATAAGCTACAACATGACTCTCCAATGGCACTGGTTGGTAGCGCAGATGAAACGGAACTGAATGAGCTATGGCACATAAGAATGGGGCATTTGCATCATGGGGCGTTAATAACTCTCCAGAAGATTGTCACAGGTGTTCCAGAACTGAGCATTAAACGAGGTGATGTCTGCAAAGGGTGTGTATTAGAAAAATATGCAGGCAACATACCAGAGAAGCAACAATAGGTCCAAGGGTGTATTGGATCTGATACACTCCGATATTTGTGGGCCGATGTCCACTAGAGATCTTAGCGGTGCCGAATATTTCATCACCTTCATTGATGACCATTCCAAGAAAACCTGGATTTACTTCTTGAAGACCAAGGATGAAGTCTTCCGTCGATTCAAAGAGTTTAAGGCTCTGGTAGAAAATTTTACAGGGAAGCTTATCAAGGTGTTTCGAGCTGATAATGGTGGTGAATACATAGATAAAGAGTTCATTGTATTTTGCGCAAGGGAAGGCATCAAAAAAGTGTGGACAACTCCATACAATCCGGAGCAGAACAACTCCATAGAATCTGGAGCAGAATAGTGTGGCAGAAAGGAAGAATCGGATTATTGTCGAAGCAACAAGAGCCATGTTGTATGACCAAGACATAAGCATGTAATACAAATTTCTACATTCAGAACAAGACTACTCACGCTGCACTGGGAAAGATCACGCTAGAAAGTGTCTTCACTGGCAGTAAGCCTGAAGTGAGTCACTTTAGGATATTCGACAGTACAACTTACTATCATGTGCCCAGTGAGAAGAGGAAGAAGTTGGAGATGACTGCCGAAAAAGGGTATCTGGTAGGATACATCGAGAATGCAAAGGCTTCTTGCATCTACATTCTTGAGAGCAAGAGAGTGGTGGTGCGAAGGAATGTGAAGTTCATGGAGGAGAAATCCTTCAGAAGATCTTGTGAGTTGCCTTCTGCTACGCAGTCTAAGGAAGGACCTCTGGTTCAACCCTAACAACCAACAACAGAAAATTCAGTTGCCTCTCCAAGGCATAGGGATCCAAGGGATGTGTCTCCTGAGGATGTGCGAGAAGGAGAGACAGTAGACCCACCCAATACCAATGGGAGAATGAGCAGGGAAATTCGATAGAGAACGAGCAACGAACTTCGACAGATTGTGAAGGATGCAGAGGACTTTGTTTGAATTCCCCGAAATGAGAAGAGACAACGTAAGCAGCCGAAGAGGTATCAAGCCTTGGTTGCTCAAGTCGGAGAACTTTCTAGTTTTCGGGAAGTAGCTCAACACCGGGTGTGGGTTGATTTAATGGTAAGAGTACAGTTCCATCATGACAAATGATGTCTGGGAAGTGGTCCCGAGACCTCAAGAGAGATCAGTTGTAGGATCTAGGTGGATCTACAAGATCAAGTATGTTGCAGATGGCATCATCGAGAAATTTAAAGCCAGGTTTGTGGCTAAGGGTTATGCTTAGAAGGAAGGAATTAGCTATGAAGAAACCTTCGCCCAGTAGCCTGGTACACCTCTATTAGGTTCGTGATATCCCTTGCTACGCAGATGGGATGGGAAATTCACCAGATGGACGTCAAGACGACATTCTTGAATGGGGCGATATAGGAAGAGGTGTATATAGAACAACAAGAGGGCTTTGAGACACATGATCAGAAAACTCATGTGTGCATATTGAAGAAAGCGTTATATAGACTAAAGCAAGCTCCTAGAGCCTGGTATGGTCGAATTGAGAGTTACCTACAGAAGATGGGATTCGTCAAGAGTGACGCAGATCCCAACCTTTACTATCTAAGAGTAGGGAGTGAGTCCTTGATACTGGTTTTATATGTAGATGATCTTTTCTTGATGGGATCATCAAGGCTTATCACATACTGCAAGAATTTGACATAAAGGATCTAGGAAAGATGCATTATTTTCTAGGGTTGGAGGTTTGGCAGCAGAACGGGGAGATCTTCCTTGGTCAAGGAAGATACACTACAAAGATTCTGAAGAGATTTTAGATGGAGAATTGTAGAGCCATAACAACTTCAATGATCACCAACTGGAAGAAAATAGACACGTCCGAAGATGATGAGGCTGATCCTACGCTATATAGGCAGCTTGTAGGGTCATTGTTGTATCTCGTAAATACAAGGCCAGGCATCTATTGATCTAAATGTGATCGATTATGTGCTGAGATAGTTTGATTAGTTTTCCATTAAGTGAATTGATTGTTAACTGATGAATGCTTTAATATGGAAGACTGAAGAAAATCATTTATGAATTGAACTAGCAGCAAATTAAGAATGAAAACACAACAATTAACAGAGAGAAGAAACAACGAACATTGATTACGGAGTTCGTCCCTAGTGGACTACGTCTCCGAGTCCACTTTCAAGATGGTGGTTCGCTTTATTAGGATTGATTCGAGGAAGTCTTTACACAGCAAAAAGACCAGACTGATCGTGCTCATAGGCACTTCTGGTCACTAAAAACAGGAAGCTCTCTCTCTCAACTTTCCAACACCTGTCTCTGTTCTCAATTCCGCCTCCGGACGGTCGAGCAATGCTGAAAACAAAACTGCCTCTAACCCTATGAATCTGAACTCCAAACTCTCAATGTGTCTCTCAAGGAAAATGTCATGGCTTTATAAAGTTAAACTCAAACCATTGATAGCCAAATCATGCATTTGGTTGAGCAAAATCAGTTTCATGGTTCTCGGTCTTGTCACATTGTGACACCTAGCATAGGGATAAGATGTATTAATTTAAATTAATTAAAAAAAACCCATATTTAAACTTTGGATAAGCAGCTAACCCTGACGGTCAGCCTAATAGCGTGGAGAAGAATCGACCTGCATGTGAATAGGCGGAATTTAAAACTGTAGCGACTATTTCAGCGGTTTGGGTTCCAACGGTTAACTCCCAACGGTGACAGTGACCATAACTGTTGCAGTGTTCACATATTAATCTTTGATGGTGGCGGTCACGGTCTTATAACCTGACGGTTCTGATAATTGTTAATGGTAACTTTACCTTTGTTCATATGTGCATAACAACTCCGACGCAATTAACATGCTGTGGTTTAATTGTTGTTGACATATTACATTTGTTTTTGGTTTTAACCATAGTCCGAAGCCATTAATTTTTATGCCCGAAACCTTATGGTTTATACCAAAGGTTTTTTTAATACAAGATTTTAGCGCTTAGGTTTATAACTTAGGACTTAGGACTAGGTTTACATTTGTAATATGTTACACCTTAGGTTTTAGACTTAGGTGTTAGGTTTTAGTCCTTATGTCACCACTTCACCATTACATAACATCTTACATCTTGCCACACAACCAAGACAACAATGAAGTACACCATGAACCCAAATTGAACAACGATCAACGTGAGGACTTCTTCTTCAGACGACATTCTCAGATGTATCCGTAAGGTTCTCCCGCGAGGGGAAGAAATAGAAGTGTCCTGTGCCGGCCGGCCTTAGTGTGTTCGGGACTTCTTCTTCGGACAATACTAGCGAAACTAACGATATTGAAGACTGAACTGGACATCAAACAAACTGAAGCTCTATCGATCTGTACTGAACAAGATCCTCCTGGATCAATCCTCTCCACTTGAAAACTTTTGGACCACAAAAGTTTGATTTTATACAGATATCAGGTGAGGGTACAACTCCCTCACTTTTCCAACCTTTATCCATCTCACCTTGCTCGGATTCATGCCCTTGAGTCCCATTCGAATATATTCCACATCTCCTCGTCTGGAAGTACAAAGTCTCTTGTCCAAGATGGTATCTTCTTGCAACTCATTCATATACTCAGGTGTTAAATCATCAATAATTGGAATCTGTGTATCTTCCTCGGGATTAATGATCATCTGAGGTTCATACAACTTTAGATTTTATACATTCACAACTGAATAAATACGCATGTAAGGCGATAAATCTAATCAGAATGCATTATTGCCAACCTTCTCAACAATCTTGAAAGGACCATACTTGATTGATTTAAGTTTCTTACCTTCTCTGTTCAACCTGTCTTTGCTGATATACAAACATACCTGATCGTCGACCTGAAAATGATGATCGACTTGATGCTTGTCGTGGCACAATTTGTACTTGGCCTAACTCGATGCTTGTCGTGGCGTAGTTAGAGAAGAATGTAAGGCTTGATTGTAAGCATGATGCACATAAGGTAAATATTCATCCCACAACTTAGGATGTTTACTACATTAACCTTGAATAATATGTATCCCGGTCCTGTTTACCATTTCTGTCTGTCCTTCAACAAAATCCATATTGTCCCATGGTTGCAAACCTCGAAGAATATGTATCTCGGTCCTGTTTACCATTTCTGTCTATCCTTCAACAAAATCCATGTTGTCCCATGGTTGCAATGGAACTGGAAGTGGCATGTACAAACCAATATTTTGATTGATTGGCTTGCTTGTCGAACACATCACACATCCCTTCGATTGATTTCAGTTTCTTACCTTCTCCTTTCAACCTGTCTTTGCGGATATACAAACATACTTGATCGCCTACCTGAAAATGATGATCACCTCGATGCTTGCTGTGACACAACTTGTACTTGGCTTTACTTGATGCTTGTCGTGGCGTAGTTAGAGAAGAATGTAAGTTGTAAGCATGATGCACATAAGGTAAATATTCATCCCACAACTTACGATGTTTACTGCAATAACTTTGAAGAATATGTATCTCGGTCCTATTTACCATTTCTGTCTGTCCTTCAACAAAATCCATGTTGTCCCATGGTTGCAAAGGAACTGGAAGTGGCATGTACAAACCAATATTTCGATTGTTTGTCTTGCTTGTCGAACACATCACACATCCCTTAATGTACTTCGCAATTGTTTCATACATATGAGGCCAGTAACAATTCCTTTGAATTTGCGCCATAGTCTTGCTTATGCCAAAATGTCCTGCAATCTGAGAAGGATGAGCCTTCCCGAATAACCTGTGCCCTTTATGTCTATGGTATGCACAACTTACCCAGATGATATAACAATTTGTCATGAATATGATAATTGACTTCTTCTATCTAAGTATCATGAGTTAGTGATTCATAAATATCTTCGAAATCATCATCAGTACTATACTGTTCTACATAAATTTCATGTTTCAATGAACTATTCTACAGTACTACTGAAGCATTCAAAGATGGTCTAGACATCATATCAACTACTTTATTGGTTACACCTTTCTTGTCCTTAATTACTAAGTGAATTTGTTGAAGAAATCCCATCCATCTGTAGTGGCAAGATTGTTGCAACTTAGTCTGTGACTGAAGGTATTGAAGCAGTTGATGATCTGTGTGAATCACTATTTCCTTAACCATTGCATAACCATTAGCATCTATTTTAACTTCAAATGGTTTTTGATGATCTAATAAAGCTAGTATTGGTGCTGTGAATTTTTTCTGCTTAAATGAATCAAAAAATTTAAAATAGACACACATTCCCCATGTCCCTTTTTTCTTAGGAACCAAAATTATGGGTGCTGTGAATTTTTTTTGCTTAAATGAATCAAAAACTTTAAAATCGACACACATTCCCCATGTCCCTTTTTTCTTAGGAACCAAAATTATGGGTGAACCACATGGAGATGAACTGGGTCGCATGGATTCTTTTCCAACCATACTTAGAATTTGTTGCTTTATTTCTTCGTGCTCTATAACTGACTTGTGATATATTCCAATACTAGGAAGAGGGGCATCAGACATCAATTGAATCTCATGTTGTATTTCTCGTTTATGAAGTAGATGTTTTGGTTCTTTAGATAGACCTTGAAATGAATCTACCATTTCAACCAAACTATCTTTATACTTTGTTTCACAACCTGAACAAGCATCATTAAGATCCTTATGTTGTTCTTTTACAAACATGAGTATATATCTCTTACTTGAACTTATTAAGCGCTTCATCTAATTAGCATTAGCTAAATCCAAGTGAGTTTTGATTTTATGTGCTCGTACGATGTATTCAATTCCATCTTTCTTAAGATGATACTTATGCTCTTTCCTATGAAATACCGCATCATGATTACAGAGATAAGGACCGCATCATGATTATAGAGATAAGGACTTCTTAGCACTATTCCACAAATGTCTAACAGTATCACATCTAAATCCACTTCATCAATGTAATTAGCTGTGATGGAAAATTTAAAACGACACTGCTTGGTAACATGAATCTGAGTCTGTTCCTTTAACCAACCTAATGGATATGGTTTTGGATGATTATGTGTTTTTAAACCCAATATATTGACCAATGATTCAGATATCAAATTTGCCTGTGATCCTCTGTCAAACAATGTATCTATTTTCGTGTGCTTAGAAGTTACCCTTATATGAAATAACTCAATTTTTTTATCTTCATCCGGGTAATTAATGTTTTTAGAAGCAGTAGAAGTGCTTGAACTTGAACTAGCATCAGAATTTTTACCTGTCATAACCATTGCAATGATTTTCCCTTCATTACCTGAATCAGAGTCCAAGTCTTGTTGGATTGTTTTATCAACCTTCTTTTAACCTTTATTCTTTTGGAACTTCTTTGGCTTGAGTTCTGGGTGAAGTTTCCAACATCTAGCTTCATCATGCCCGATCCTTTGGCAGTGAGTACAGGTAGGTCTTTCATCTTCCTTCTGAGATGTAACTGTCTTCTTTTCCTTTGAACTGTCCTCCTTCTTGATGTCTTTGGACTCCAACTGTTTGGATGTCTTTGGTGTAAAGTTGAATGACCTAACACGTGATTCGACATGTATGGCTTGAACACACACTTCATCAAAGTCATTAGGATTGAACATAAATAATGTATGCTGTGAATATGAATGTAAACTGCTAATGTACTTTCACAAAGTTTCTTGTGTATCCAAAGGAATACCAAGTGCCAACGCTTTCTTCCTGAATTCCAGAGTGAACTCTTGAACATTTTGTCCCTTACCTTGTCGCAAACGCTGCTAATCAATAACAACTTGCTGTGTGTAACCCAACGAATATAATTGTTTCTTTAGAGCTTTCAAAAATTTAGACCATGAGGAGATGATTCTAACTTTACGCTTTAAATCTATCTGTGTTTTACTCTCCCACCAGATTAAAGAAGTTCCCCCCATTCTAAGAGTAGCTAACTGGATCTTTGTCTTATCATAAGAAATGTTTTGAATTCGACAATACACTTCTAATTGTCTTATTCAATTCTCTAGTTTCTCTAGGTTCATTTCGCCATCATAAACAGGTAACTCAAACTTTACATCAAGTTTTAAAAGAGATTTACGAGGTTTCTTATCTGTTTCAGATTTTGAACTAGAAGAAGAAGAAGAAGAAGATGATGATGATGATGGAGATGATGGAGAAGGAGGTTTATCTACATTTCCTTTACCCTTGTCCTTCTTTGATGCCTACAATGAAGAATTTGCATCTCTCACCTTCTTATCTTCATATAGTTCTCCCAACATATGTTGCATGTTTAGAAACATTTGCTGAATTTGATTCTTGTCCATGTGCTTCACTCCAGGAATTTCACTGGTTTCAACGTTTTCAGTCCCTGTCATCGTCGATTGTTGAACGACTTTCCGCTTTCCAATCTCTGGATCGAACTCCTCAAACTTTCCTTCTCCACGTTGCAATCCCAACCTGTTTAACATCCACTGTCATCGTCGATTGTTGAATGACTTTCCACTTTCCAATCTCTAGATCGAACTCCTCAAACTTTCCTTCTCCACGTTGCAATCCCAACCTGGTTAACATCCGCTGGAAAAATAAAACACAACACAACATGCTCATATACCAAAATATATGATTTGAATGTGATCGATTATATGTTGAGATAGTTTGATTAGTTTTCCATCAAGTGAATTGATCGTTAACTTGTGAATGCTTTAATATGGAAGACTGAATGAAACCATTTATGAATGAAACCAACAACAAATTAAGAATGAAAACACAACAAATAACAAAGAGAAGAAACAACAAACATTGATTACGGAGTTCGTCCGTAGTGGACTACGTCTCCGAGTCCGCTTTCAAGATGGGCGTCCGCTTTATTAGGATTGAACCAAGTATTTACACATCAAAAACACCAGACTGATCATGCTCGCAGGCACTTCTGGTTACTGATAACAGGAAGCTCTTTCTCTCAGCTTTCCAACGCCTGTTTCTGCACTCAATTCCACCTCCGGGCGGTCGAGCAATGCTGAAAACAAAACTGTCTCTAACTCTCTGAATTTGAACTCCAAACTCCCAATGTGTCTCTCAAGGAAAATGTCATGGCTTTATAAGGTTAAAATCAAACCATTGATAGCTAGATCAAGCATTTGGTTGAGTAAAATCAGTTTGATGGTTCTCGGTCTTGTCACATCGTGACACTTAGCATAGGGAGGATGTATTAATTAGGAACTTAGCGAAAAATTAATTCAGAAAACCCATATTTAAACTTTGGATAAGTAGCTAACCTCGATGGTCAGCCTAACCACGTGGAGAAGAATCGGCCTGCATGTGAATAGGTGGAATTTAAAATTGTAGCGACTATTTCTGTGGTTTGGGTTCCAATTGTTAACTCCCGACGGTGACGGTGACCGTAAATGCCACAATGTTCACATGTTAATCTTCAACGGTGGTGGTCACAGTATTATAACCTAACGGTTCCGATAATTGTTAATGGTAACCTTACCTTTGTTTATATGCGCATAACAAATTCGAAGCGGTTTAACTACTGTTGACATATTACATTTGTTTTGGGTTTTAACCATAGTCCAAACCCATTAATTTTTAGGTTTGAAACCTTATGGTTTATACCATAGGTTTTTTTAATACAATATTTTAGCGCTTAGGTTTATAACTTAGGACTTAGGACTAGGTTTACATTTGTAATATGTTACACCTTAGGTTTTAGACTTAGGTGTTAGGTTTTAGTCCTTATGTCACCACTTCACCATTACATAACATCTTACATCTTGCCACACAACCAAGACAATTGAAGTACACCATGAACCCAAACTGAACCACGATCAACTTGAGGACTTCTTCTTCAAATGACACTGGTGAAACTAACGATACTGAAGACTGAACTGGACATCAGACAAATTGAAGCTGTGTCGATCTGTACTCAACAAGATCTTCCTGGATCATATGTTATGTTGTAAATACCCTCAGTTAGTTCATGGTGGAACCGAAGAGGGCACATTGGGCAACAACCAAGCATGTTCTCAAGTACCTTCAAGGAACAGTCGAGCTTGTATTGAAGTATACCCGTAGCAATGATGTCAGGTCGAGTGGTTTCACCGATGTAGATTGGGCTGGAAGTTCAGTTGATCGGAAGAGTACCATTGGGTACTGTTTTAGTCTAGGATCAGGAATGACTTCTTGATGCAGCAGGAAATAAAAGTTCGTAGCACTGATTTCAGTAGAAGCAGAGTATATGGTGGCCAACACAGCTTCGTACGAAGATATATGGCTTCAAAAATTGCTAGTGAATCCACTCAAGGAGAAAATGGAAGCGACCAACATCTTATGCGATAATCAGAGTTGCATCAAGCTCTTTGAAAATCCTGTGTTTCATGGTAGGTCGAAACGTATTGACATTTGGTGTCACTTCATCAGGGACTATGTACAACGTGGAGATTTTTAGTTTCCATACACTCCAACAAGAGAATAGGTGGAAGACATCCTCACAAAGGCTTTAGGGAAGACAAAGTTTGTTTACTTTAGAGAGAAGACGGGGATGATGAAGAATCCATTCCAGTAGCAGGAATGGATAGACTCATTATTCAGAGGGTGTTGTGGTGCAGATGCAGCAGTGACAGTGGTAGTGTCAAAGGCAAAGTATATGAGACAACAACGCAACAGATGAGGGGCAGGGTCTAGAGATCAGCAGCGCAGAGGGTGCTTCAAAATAGTGCGGCATGCAACAGGCATATTGTTGGAACACCTTCCTCGCTAAGAGGGAGTGTTTATTTTTGTAGCATCCGGAAGTGTTCCAAGTCTCAAACTTTGCAGGGAGGCTTAGACAACAACATTCCTAAGAACCCATAAATAGTTTGTGGAAATTCCACTCGGTTCATGACTTATTAAAATAATTAATTATTTTAATAAAGACCCTAAGTCTAAACTTAGGGAAATGAAATAATTAAAGGGTATTAATAAGCCAGAGTGTGAATCTTCTAGAAAACATGGATCAAGTGAAGTTTTACTCTTAGCCATTGATTAATATTTTAATCTGGGCCGTTGGTTCTCCAACAAGTAGATTATATAAGAAGGCTTGAGGGTCATTTGGAAATCAAGCCGGGCATACACTCAGTACCCGAAGGAGATCGATTCTGAAGTTAGAGAATTCGATTTCAATGGGAGAGTGGCAGGGCAAGGAGTTTGCAGAAGTAGGAGGAGGAGGGAGTCAATAGTGATCGGGATCAGGGATGAAGGGCAGCAATAGGTCACTGGAGGCAGCTCGAGGCTGCAACGCAGAGTCTCCACGCAGACTCACACAGTCCAACGCTGGGACTGCGTAGTGAATCACGCAGACAGACACAGGAGCTTGTAGGGGTTGATCAGTGTGTCAGAGAGTTGTCTGAATAAGCCTAAAATTCAGTCTCAGGTGTTTCTGAATTTATTTGCCGTTATATTTCCCCTGTAAAGATATCATTGTTGAAGAATTAATAAAACCCTCATCTGCTGCACCGGTTTCCCGCATTGGGTTTTTCAGGGAACAATTGTCCAAAAATAATTGTGTACGTGATTGATTCTTGTGCTTATGTTCCCTACTGTTTATTTCTCTGCATATATATTGTGAATGTTGCAGTAGTATTTATTTCAATATTTGCTAGAATATTTTTGAATAATAACTTATTGAAATAATAAGTAGGAGAAATAAATCTATCACTGTAATTGTTTAGTTTTCAGTTTGAAAATTTCACAGAAGTCACTTAAAAGAATATTATTGGAGGTCAAGTTTATTGTATTAAATATTGTTGAATAGAGAGCGAGTTTCTCTAGGTTACAAGTGCAGAACAATGCATAAAGAAGGAAGAAGACAAATAGAGCCCAAGCTATCTAGTCCTAGTGCAAGACGGTGTAAGACAATACATAAAAGAAGGATAAACCTAAGGAGTCAAGGAAGAAGCAGTAACAAGGTCTTGGATGCATACAAAGGTCAAGGGTCTGAGTCATGGTCACGGTACTTGTCAACTGAAAGTATATACGAAGAATTTCTTGTGGGTTTTCCTCTCCAAGAGGGAGAGGTTTTGTCCCTGGCTTGAATAGCCTAAATTTGTGTCCCTTGTGTTTTTGATAATTGACTTGATGAAAGACGTAATAAGCCAACAAAAGAAAAGACATAAGTAAGAAGAGTAAGTTCACAAGTAATTATCAAAGTAGAGAATTAAATTAAACACCGCCCTTCCTAATTCTCAACAATTCCAACGTGTTTGTTTCATACAACGTGTCTTTTTTTATTGAATCTCGTGAGAATACAATTGTTGTGTTGGAAACCATGTCATCGTTCCAACGATTTTTCAATTTCCTGCAGCGTGCACACGTTGTAGCAAGTTCTAAGTTGTTCTCCAAATAATTACCCTCTCCCTTATTCTTTCTATTTGTCGTAGCAAGTTCTAAGATGTTCATCAAATAAATACCCTCTCCCTTATTCTTTCTAGTTGACATTAACTTGGTGTCACTTAAGCATTGCAATCCGTTTCTTAGAATCAAATACCAATTTTCTCTGAGACTTCCATGAAATCTAAATCTAGAGATAGTGAATGGGAGCTCTCCTTTTAGAATCGAATAACATTTTTCTCTAAGACTTCCATGAACTCTGAATCTCGAGACAGTGAATGGGAGCTCGTTGTCGTAGACAATAAACCGCTTAAAATATATTGTCCTCGAATGCCAATAAAACATTTGGATCCCTATCCCTTCCTCCCCGAGAGAAGAAGTTGTTTAGCAATTCGAGGCAACAAAGATCAAAGACCATACAAATGCATTGCATTGGTTTTACTAACATCGATAAGCCATTGATCTAAATCGTCTTGGCCATCACATGCAGTATTATACACACAATTCCTTTTGATGAGAGGGAGTTTAAATTGCATTGCTCATAATCTCTCGAAGGCCCTGGTTAGTGACTTCCCTTACGCTTCCAGGCTTGTACTTTTCAGGTTGCTTCCAAGGGGCTTAAATGTTACTTCAATTACAAGTTGCGTGGCAAATGAAAATCCAAGGGCCTCATACGCGTGTGCATGGCGACATGTTCGTTTCATACAACATGTCTATGTTATTAAATCATGTGAGAATACCACTGTTGTGCTGGAAACCATGTCGTTGTTCCAGCGATTATTCAATTTCTAGTAGTGTGCATATGTCATAGCAAGTTCTAAGTTGTTTGCAAAATAAATACCCTCTCCCTTATTCTTTCTAGTTGACATTAACTTGGTGTCACTTAAGCATCACAATCCGTTCTTAGAATCGAATAGCAGTTTTCTCTAATACTTCCATGAAATCCAAATCTAGAGACAGTGAATGGGAGCACTCTGTCGTAGACAATACACCGCTTAACCAATGAGGTAAGATGACTTCCAGTGAACCACAAAATTATCACAAATATATCGCCCTCTGAGGCCAATAAAACATTGGGATCCCTATCCCTTCCTCCCCGAGAGAAGAAATCCTTTAGCAATTTGAGGCAAAAAATATCGAAGACCATACAAATGAATTGCATTGATTTTACTAACATCGATAATCCATTGATCTAAATCGTCTAGGCCATCACATGCAATATTATACACAATTCCTTTTGATGAGAGGGAGTTTAAATTGCATTGCCCGTAATCTATCGAAGGCCCTGGTTAATGACTTCCTTTGCGCTTCTAGGCTTGTAATTTTCAGGTTTCTTCCAAGGGGCTTAAACGTTACTTCAATTACAAGTTGCGTGGGAAATGAAAATCCAAGTGCCTCATACACGCGTGCATGGCGACGCATCTCAAACTTAACACACCATTCACTGTGTGCAGAGGAATACACCTCACACCACCTAATCATGTCATATTTTTTATTCTAATCGTTGCTAGGTACTTCAACCATGTAGGATTGAGCTCCATCACACTTTTTATTTGCATCCAAAATAAGCTACTCTAAATAACTGTTTCTTTTTTTTGCCTTCGCCAACGACAATAGTGTGTTTCGGCTAGCAAGCTCATCTTTATTCTCATCATAATATGAAATTGACATAACCTCTTCTTGATCTTCTATGGAATGTAGTGATTCTTCATGAATAATTTTTGTAGATTCATTTTTATCATCTTCTTCAACAATCTTATCTATGTCACCTTGAGGAGTTCCTAATCCAACATGTTCAAAATATTTTTCCATGTTGGAACATTCTTCATTGTTAGTTTTCTTCATGGAAACATCCATAGGTGCTAAATCTGATGTTTTGAAAGCCTTTAATGATTATGTAAATGATATTTTTATTTGTTGTAATGATTCTCGAATTTCACCTAACATCTCAATTGCAGATTTATGAGATTCACTTAATTATATAATTTCAGGTCCTAAACTTAATGGCAGATTGTGTAACATATAACATCCAAAGGCGCTCGAATGGCTCTTATACAACTGAAGTGACAATGTTGTAGATTGTTGTACTTTAAAATGTAAAATATACAATTTTATTGTAAGTAATATTTTTTTATTAATAGGATAAATGTACAAAAGTGATGAATGTTACAACGAGAGCCCGCTTATATACCCAGGCAAGCGCTTATATTCCTAGTATTGCAAGTAATATTTTTTATTAATAAGATAAATGTACAAAAGTGATGAATGTTACAATGAGGGCCCGCTTATATACCTAGGCAGACGCTTATATACCTAGGCAGACACTTATATACCTAGGCAGGTGCCCCTTCAATGAATGGTCATGTCCCTTAGAACATGCCTCTTCATTAACTAATCAATTAATTAACTATAATTATGTTTACTATATATTCATTTATATTTATTTTATTTTATATAAGTTATATTCGTAACACAAAATGCATGAACAATCCTTATTTGTTCCAAAGTAACATATCCAATGCCAAGATATGGCTCCAATATGCCAAAATACATCACAGTCACATCTCCACAAGAATCCAAGAGGCTGAAATCTTTAAGAGGTCGAAATTGTCACAAGTGATGATGATAAGATACATTGATCTTCTATTTATATGAGGAGGATGACTACTAATTATCTTAATAACACCCCCAATAACACCCCTAAAACAGGTTTGATGCCACAAGGAATTGGGTTACAAGTCAATCCACTAACTTTATGCAAATATGCCCTAATTAGCTCACATGTGTGAGCTGTAAGCTCTCTAGGGTTGATGTCGTCTAATGAAAAGGTTCCAAATAGCATGTCCAAGGCTGATGAGGTGTCCAAGGTGGTGTAGAAGCATGTTAAGTCCATGATTTGAGGGTTGGCCCTCAAATCCACCTCATTGCCTCCATTGGGGTTCGAAGATCCAACGAGGCCACCACAAAGTGGTCTCCATGGGTCTCCAACTGCTGAAAGTGGCCTCCTCTGCTCTAGCATCGAGGGATTTTTAGGTACAATTAGCCCCCCTCAGTCTTTCATGGTGAGATTTTCCTCATTTGGGCTCTGAATCAACTACCACCCATCCATTGGTGTCAAGGCTGTCCTAGGGGCATGTTGGGTCCAACTATGTCTTCCTGAAGAATAATCAAATCTGGTACAAGTGATCCAACATCTTGGGTGCAAGAGGTGTCTGGGGACATGTGTCATTTGATGCTACTGCTAGGAGGCCCAAGAGTCAACGCTTCACCTATTTGTGCCAATATACTTCTATGGGGCTTGGGTACATGTGGAGAAGGAGTCTAAGGCTTGGGCCACTGAACCACCTGACAAGAACAACATGGATTCTAGTGAAAGCATCCCGTCGTTATGGACAAAGACCATTAATGCATGTAAGTGAACCAAACTTGAATGTTAAGGGTAATTTAATACTTCTATTAAGGATCCCCTTCCAAAATCAGGACCCTAAGGACCCTAATCTCGCAATGGTGTTTTCTCCCTAGGTAGGGGTAGCTAAAGGCCAACCTTATTAGGCGTTCTCAGGGAAAGTAACATTTCCCTGGTCCACCCTTCAATTGATTGGTGTTATTGAATAATAATGATGATAGCATAGGGGATAATACTTCATGGCCAAGTGCCATGGTCACGGACCAACTGATGGGTGTGTCCACCTTTTGAGTAAATAAACGCGAGGAGGGAGCATTAATGGATGCATGGGTTACCAACTCGACCTTTGATTTTCCATGCCTCTTGAGTGCCTTTTACTTCATGATTTTTGTTTGTATTACTGCATATAGCTCTAGGGTTAAAGCTTTCTTTGTATGTTGTAACCATTGTATTACCCCTTTAAGACGAGTCATTTTATTGCTTATTGGGTTTGGGACATGCAATAGAGCAATAAATGCTTAGGAATTGGGTGATGACCATAAATGAGAGACGTAGAGCTTATTGTCGCCCATGATGTACACCTAAGCATGGGATAGAGATGAAAAAACTAAGGGGAAGCTTGTTGAACAACAAGTCTTAGGAGATTAGGAAGCAAGGCAATCACTTCTCTTAGTATCTTGAATTGAGATTTGGTGGCAAGTTAAGGTTATTAAATTGAGCAATGTGAGATAGATAGATTCAATTAGATTAATATGACACTTAAGATGAAATAATAAGAGACTGGTGCCTTGATAACAATGCCCAAATAAATTAAAGAACTCACAATAATGAGAGATACTAGATTAATATGATACTTAAGATGAAATAATAAGTGATTGGTGCCTTGATAACAATGCCCAAATAAATTAAAGAACCCTTACAATAATGAGAGATACTTCAAGCTACAAGACAAGCAATTTTGTAACTGGAGGAAATATTAATACAAGAAATAGATCAAGATAACCAGAGATATGAACAATAGACGATTTAAAGGACATTTGCAAGGAAACTGAACTTGTATTTTCAAGTAAAAGCGATACTTCAAATACAATAAACTTGAAATGACAAGAACAATAATGTAAAGGTTGCAATTATAGATGAGCTCACAATTCCAATTACCAATGATCAAATAATGAATGTGTTAGTGTCAGTGTTTGCATCCTGCTAGTAGTGATAAAAAATCCTATTTTCATATCATATTAGGGTCTCATTCAGAGATTTTGTCATTTCACTAGGTCATCATTCAAAAATTTACTCATTGATGGTAGCCCTAAAATAAAAAAAAATTCACTTTTTCCTAAATTTCCATTATTTGCTCGCTCATTTTCAAACTTTACTTAATGTACATATGTCATTCAGTAAAGTAGATGTGATTTTTATTTCATAATGTATTTTTTATTTTCCATTATGTAATTTCATGTCACTCAATTTGTAATAAGTTCATGGTTCCCAAGCTGCCAACTTAGATTTCCTCATGCTAACAAAGCATCCAAGATTTCTCAATCATCAAATGATCAATGTGTAAATAATGAAGTCAAAAAGAGAAAAGGTATAGTTTCAAAGTGTAAAGTGAAAGAGAATAAAAGAGAAAGTGGGTCCCAAGGCCCAAAACATCAAATTCATCAAGTATAAAGACCACCATAAGACAAAGAAGAAGCTCATTTTCTATTGCAACCATCACTCTCGCACTCCCTCAACTCAAAAAACCAATTTGCAAGGTCAAAATTTGAGTTTTTGGGTGGCGCTGTGTTTATGGAGGGTGGTGCTGCATTTTTTGAACATGCGCTGCACTTTTGGACAACAACTTTGCGTTTTTCGCTGAATGGCGCTGCGCTTCTGGGTAAGGCATTGTGCTTTTGCCTAGTTTGCCCAATAAGCACCAAAACTCTTCCAAACTGCCTCTAATCCTATAGAAAATGCTCTTATCATCTTTTATCAAGTATGTAGACCATTTTATCACCCCCTTGCATTCCTAAATATCAATTTCATGGTGTTTTTGTTTTCATGAAAAAATGTCAGCTTGTCTAGTTGAAAACCCTAATCCCATCTCCTCATTCCCAATTTTATACCCATAAACCCTGCATTCCCTTCCTACATCACCGTAAACCCTATGCTTACCCCTAAAACACTATATCCCTTTCCCTCTATCCCTTTTCCCGTAAACCCTAAGTCCTATATTTAAAATTTCGTAGGCACCCATACCGAAAACCTGTAATAAAATTATCATTTCTAACTCCCCAAGAATTTTAACCCTCTATCACCTCCCAAAGTTCAATGACCCCTTCCCCCATCTCCCTAATTTTTCCAAGACCTATCCCTACTCCCTAGACCTATCCCCACTCCCATTTCCTCAGCCCTACGGTTTCTAGACCAAAATACCATGGAGGAGGAAAACAAAGACTACATGGAGGAAGAAGAGAGGGAAGAAAGAAGGCCACACAAGGGAGGAATAATTTTGAGGTTTGAACCTACCCACACCAGGGAATTAATGACCTCACCCATGGCAATCACTTGCTTCAAACATGTGGGCTGCTTTGGTTTTTGTGAATTGGTCCAGAACTACAAACTCTAATCAAGAAAAAAGAGAAGGGTAAGTTGGATTTTCTCATTGATGCATCCATGATAGCATAGCATACCATATCAGGTCTCCATGAAGTAAGCCTGAAGCAATTTTGAGGAAATTTGAAGAAAATTTGGGAAAATTTGAAAAACTCTTCGAAGGCACATTTTCCAGAAATGTCCTATTTGGTCACCTTTTTGCAAAACATATTGTGGCGAAAAAAAATGAATTTTACGAAACTAGAGGAGGTTTATTTTCCTAAGATATAAAAGTAAAAAAACCTATCTCACTTTTTACACAAGTGTTACAGAATGAGATATCCATTCACATCTTCACAACCTATTTTTCTACCTATGCAAAATTCTGTTTGAGACACCTTTTCACAGAGAAGATTGTGGCGAAACAAAAATGAATTTTGAGAAACTGGAGAAGGTTTTTGTTCACAACATGCTAAAGAAAAAACACATGTTAATTTTGGACAACTAGGTCCAAACTCCATGTTGTGATGCTCAGATGAAGATGCCAATATTTTTATTGGATTCCTCTTTCAGAGAGGTGCAAGATCAATCTAAAGATCATCTTGATTTGATGAGCAGAACATTTATTTTGAATTTATTCAAAATTTGTGTAGGTCAGCCTGAAATGAAATGTAGGCTTGAAGCCCCAACAGTTGTGTCACACACCTCATTGATGGATATAAATTGGTCAACATGGGAGGAAATTTTCACTCATCCATCACATCACATCCTCTCTCCTCATCTGATTGGTTCGAGCATCTATTGGAGTCTCTTCTTCACTCTCTTCTTCACTCACACGTGGGAAAAAGCAACAGATAGGGTTTTAGACTGTCTAGGGTTTCCAGCGCAGAAATTGACCAACATTGACTTTGGTCAACGCTTGGTCAAATTGACCTGAAACTCTCCCAAACTTTCGATTTCCTCAATCCACATTTTTTGGCACAAATCTCGAGGTTGGACTTTGAATTTGACTTGGATGTGTTGAATTTGATGCTGCTGTTGTTTGCGTTATCCATTGACTGTGATAGCATTGAATTTCGTTGAATTTTTTGGTTGTCTGATCTGGTTATCCTAGAGGGTTGTGTGACACTTCTGGTTGGCTGACCGTATTGAGACTTTGCTGGTTGAAGCATCCTGTTGACCGCCGTAACGCACCAACACACATATATATTTTTGGCTTGTCTTATGTCAATCTACTACTATGTTCTATCAACATTTTACTTTCTTGTTTATGTGATTGTTGACTGATATTGGGATAAAAGGTAAAGTTGCATCAATCATAGAACATCTACAAAAATTTACATGGTATCAGAGCTGAGGTGAAGACAAAACCCTAGTTTGTAGCAATCACCGAAGAAGAGCATGGGTTCCTCAAACTACAATGGCTTTAAAGCTGATGATAAATTGACTGGGAAGGAATAATTCCATGCCTGGAAGATGACATTGGATATTATGTTGGAAAACCAAGATGTTATGGACTATGTGTAGGGTAAAATCCAAGAGCCTCCATCCACTGCAACTGTTGCCGCCAAATCAAAGTACAAGAAGGGGGAAATCAAAGCTAAGATGATGATCAGGGACTCAATTCATAAGAGTCTGGTTGACTACATCTCTGAGCTAGGCACATCCAAGGAGATGTATGATAAGTTGGTTAACATGTTCAAGGCCAACAATGCGAATCAAGTCCTATTCTTCAAGAACCAATTGAAGAATTTGAAGAAAGGAAGGGATGAGTCTGTTCAATCATATTTTCTGAAGCTGATCAAAATCAGGAATAATCTGTTGGTTATTGGGGAGAAAATAGCTGACCGAGAGATGGTTCTCACTACACTTGGAGGTCTCTCATTTGAATGGCATGTATTCAACACTACCATTCTCAATAAAAATGTCATACCTGATTTTGACGAAGTATTATCGAGATGCGTACAAGAAGAGACAAGGATGAAGGAATATAAAAATGAAGGAAATGCTGCCTCCGCTACTCATACTAAGAAGAAGAACTTTGGTGGTCCAAGGAATAAAGGAAGATCAGGGTCCCAAGGAAAGAAAGGCAAGTGTTACACTTGTCATAAGCCAGGTCACTATGCTAGAGAATTCCCTTTCAAGAAGGATTCTCCTGATGATGATGACAACCATAACAACTGGAGGAGTGGAAATCAAAGGAACAATAGGTTCAAGGGGGAGAGAAAGGCTCCCTCCGGTGGAAATGGGCAACCTTTCAAAAGGTCAAGAAATTCCAGGTATGAGGAATCAAATGTTGTTGATAAAAGAAACGAATTCATTCTTGTATCTGCCCTCTTTGCTGCATCTCCACCCAACACTATGGATGTCTGGTTTATAGATACTAGTGCCTCAAGGCACATCACTGGGTTCAAGGAAGCACTGGGTTCAAGGAAGCACTTTCTGATATGGTTGAGAAGGATGTTAATATGAAAATTATCCTTGGAGATAATGCCACATATCCCGTGAAAGGGACATGGACTGTGACCCTCCACTTGTCTCAAGGTCAAGTCCTTGGTTTGCAAGATGTACTATATGTACCAGATTTGAAGAAGAACCTTGTGTCTATATCGGCCATGGAAGACAAAGGTTTCAATGTGTCATTCATTGATGGGAAGGTGCGCATCTAGAAGAATAGTGTCAAGGAAGCTATCACGATTGGGTTTAGAGTTGATACACTCTACCAGGTTGGAGGGAAGTCCACTGGGAGCGATGACGTGTGATACTATCCAATAGACTGAACTATGGCACCAGAGGTTTGGACACCTTCACTACAAAGCCCTTCCCGAAGCAAGGAAGGTGGTGACGGGGATGCCTGAGTTCACAAATGATCATGAAGGTGTATGTCAGGGTTGTGCCGAAGGAAAGCATACAAGGGGACCTTTCCCCTCAAGTGTCATAAAGACATCTGATGTCTTGCAATTAGTACATTCTGATCTGTCTGGTATGCTGACATCCTTGGGAGGATGTTCTTATTATATGACATTCATGTGGTTTCGTACCTTCAAAGCCTTGGTGGAAAATCTAACAGGGAAGAAGATCAAGATATTGAGGACTGATAATGGAAATGAATATGAGACGAACAAGTTCAATAAATTTTGCAGAGAAGATGGCATCAAGAGGGAGAACAAAACTGTCTATACTCCTGAGCAGAATGGTGTTGCTAAAAGAAAGAATAGGACCATTGTGGAGGCTTCTTGTGCCATGCTATCTGACCAAGGTCTACCGAAGTTTCTGTGGGGAGAAGCTACGAACACTGTCATGTACATACAAAAATGATGCTCGCATTCCACTCTGGACTCCAAAACTCCTGAAGAGGTTTTCTCTGGTAAGAAACTTGACGTCTCACATTTTAGAGTTTTTGGATGTCCTGTTTATTTTCATGTACCGAAGGAGAAGAAGAGCAAGCTGGATGCTTCTGGAAAGAAGGGAATGTTTGTGGGCCATAGCGAAACTTCGAAGGCCTATAGAGTCTATGTTCCTAGTCAAAGGGAAGTGGATATATGCCACGATGTTACCTTTGACGAAGATGCTTCCCTGAGGAAAGTAATCAATCTTTCGAGATCTGAGGAAGATCATGCAGCAAGGCCTGGAAATCAAGAAGAACCAAAGGATGAGATGATGCCCAATGTTGAAGGATTGATGGACCCTATTGATCCACCTCCTTCAATAAGGAAGAGACCATCATGGCTCAAGGACACTCTTGAGGATGCCGAGGGACATATGGCCCCAGGGGGGACATTCCGTGAAAGCAAGAAGTTGAATAGATACCAAGGGTATCTAGTAGCTAAGAGTAGTATCATACAATCTAAGCCTGGATCTTTTGAGGAAGCCGTAAAGCATCAAGTCTGGAAGGATGCTATGCATGAAGAATATGAGTCCATAATGAAGAATGATGTCCGGGATGTGGTTCCGAGACCAGAGGAAAAAACAGTTGTCACCTCAAAGTGGCTCTACAAGATCAAGGATGGATCTGATGGAAGTGCTGAAAATTTCAAGGTAAGATTCGTTGCTCGTGGCTTCTCTCAAAAGGAAGGTGTAGACTACGATGACATATTTTCACCTGTGGCCCGATATACCACCATCTGATCTATCATCGCAAGGATGGAGTCTTCATCAGATGGATGTGAAGACTGCATTTATGCATGGTGCGATAAAGGAAGAGGTGTATGTGGAGCAACCTCTGGGGTTCGAAGTTCAGGATCGGGACACCCGTGTTTGCAGGTTGAAGAAAGCCCTTTATGGGTTGAAGTAAGCACCCAAATCTTGGTATGAGAGGATAGATAGCTAGCTGATGAAGCTGGGTTTCACTCATAGTAATGTTGATCTGAACCTTTACTTCAAGGTTGATACAGAAAAGCCTCTCATTCTGGTGTTGTATGTGGACGACCTCTTCTTGACAGGTGCTGACCCTCTCATTCATCAGTGCAAGAGGGAGCTTGCTGCTGAGTTTGAGGTGAAGGACCTAAGACTAATGCATTACTTCCTAGGCCTGGAGGTCTGGCAGAGACCTGGCGAGATTTTCCTTTCTCAAGGAAAATATATTGTGAAGCTTCTGGAAATATTTGGTATGGTGGACCGTAAGTCCGTGTCGACATCGATGGAGCTCAACTTTAAGAAGTTGAGTGGCAATGCTACTGGGCCTGTGCTAGAAAATCCTATTGAGTACCGTCAACTCGTAGGGGCCCTGTTGTTCTTAGTGAACACCCGTTCGGACGTATGTTTTGCAGTGAACACTTTGAGTCAACATATTGTTGAGCCTCATCACTTTCACTGGGTTGGTGCCAAGAATCTGTTGAGATATCTTCGGGGCACGATAAACCATGGGCTGAGATACACTGTCAGGAGCATGACACTCCATGGATATACTGATTCCGATTGGGTTGGCAGTGTGGTGGATTGTAAGAGCACATCGGGATGCAGCTTCACACTTTCTTATGCTTCGATATCATGGATGAGTAGGAAGGAGAAGTCGGTGGCTTTGAGCAACGCAGAGGCCGAATACATTGCAACGAGTATGGCCTGTTGTGAAGCAGTTTGGTTGCGAAAGCTCTTCAGTGAGATATTCGGGCATGTGCTAGATACCACCGTGATAATTTGTGATAACCAGAGTGGGATTCAATTGTCCGAGAATCTCGTGTTCCGCGGTCGATCCAAGCATATTGATATCAGGTACCACTTTATCCGGGATATGGTACAACGAGGCCTCGTAAGGCTCGATCATATAGGAATTGATGAGCAGGTCGTGAATATTCTCATAAAGCCCTTGGGGAAGGTCAACTTCCGTGAGAATCTTGGTATCGTGGAATGACCCTATGCTGAGGGTCATGTTGGACGATGAGCTCTTGGAGCTCTGGGGGGCTTTGGGGAGAGCTTCTCAGAGCTATAAGCACACACGGGGCTAGGCTTGCCGAACCTTGTGGTGCGTCTGCCCCATCATTATGATGTTGAGTTGGTTCACCTCTCATGATCTGTGCCCTGTATGGATCCTACCCATTGAGTCCTATGCTCATGGGAAGTACCTCTCATTGGCCAGTGAGGTCGGAAAAGCTAGAGACTGGTAGAAAACACTGATGGATGCATCTGAGATTGTTGTACTCTCTGTCTAGGATGGCACGTGTCCAACCACTTGATGTGGGATCAAGTCTAGTGAGGTTTCAGACCTCCTACTGACTTCGGGTCAGATAAACCAACTCAGGTTGGTATGAGACTCTTTGAGTCCTATAGAGGTTTCAGACCTTTGGGCTGAATTTGCCAGCCGAGGATGCTGTCTTTGTGACTGACCCACTTTTGTTCTGAAATAAAGAAAGCTAGCAAAGCAAGTTACGAAGGGATGACAAATGATGTTTGGATTGCATAGGTGGATGGATTTCTCCCTAGTTGAGAGGGAGTGTTAATTTTGGACAACTAGGTCCAAACTCCATGTTGTGACACTCAGATGAAGATGCCAATATTTTTATTGGATTCCTCTTTCGAAGATGTGCAAGATCGATCTAAAGATCATCTTGATCTGATGAGCAAAACATTTATTTTGAATTTATTCAAAATATGTGCAGGTTGACCTAAAATGAAATGTAGGCTTGAAGCCCCAGCAATTGTGTCACATACCCTCATTGATGGATATAAATAGGTCAACGTTGGAGGACATTTTCATTCATCCATCACATCACATCCTCTCTCCTCATCTGATTGGTTTGAGCATCTATTAGAGTCTCTTATTCACTCACATGTGGGAAAAAGAAGCAGTTAGGGTTTCAGACTGTCTAGGGTTTCCAACACAGAAATTGACCAACGTTGACTTTGGTCAACGCTTGGTCAAATTGACCTGAAACTCTCCCAAACTTTCGATTTCCTCAATCCGCATTTTTTTGGCACATATCCCGAGGCTGGATGTTGATTTTGACTTGGCTGCATTGACTTTGCTGCTGCTGCTCTTTGCGTTGACTGTTGACTATGACAACGTTGAATTTCATCGACTTTTGGGGTTGAATGATTTGGTTGTCCTAGAGGGTTGTGTGACACTTCTGGTTGGCTATCCGTATTGAGACTTTGATGGTTGAAGCATCTTGTTGACCGCCGTAACGCACCAACACACATATATATATTTTTGGCTTGTCTTTTGTCGATCTACTGGTATGTTCTACTAGCATTTTACTTTCTTGTTTATGTGATTGCTGACTGATATTGGGATAAAAGGTAAAGTTGCATCAAGCATAGAACATCTACAAAAATTTACAACGCCTCTCTCAATTTTTCAAAAACCCTCATGGTTAGTGAGATATCGTTCCATCTTGGAGGCCAATTTTTCCAGAAAATTTAGAATTTTCCCACATTTTTATAGGAGCCTCCAAATGATAAATGGACACCATCATTGGATTCAGAAGGTCCTCTATATTAAATTTTGACTATTGGCACACCATAATTGGACATTCTAGTAGGAAGAAATGGCTAGAAACACCTAAAAAATCACCTTTCTATCCTCTTTTTGAGCCTGATGCTGTGCTTTTGACCAGTGTTGGGAGATTGAATTTTTGGAGGGACAAATCTAGTTAATTTTATAAACTAAGCACATATTTGAAAACTAGACAGGACAAGCTTTCCAATGAGCTATCCTGAGCTCAATTTGGACACTGGGAACCCCTTCAAAAGTGGAGCTGAAGTTGGCGCTGCACTTTTTACATTGTTGCTATGCTTTTTACCAATTTTCCGTGTTTCTTGAAATTTGCAAATTTTCTCAGTTTAACTTTGGCAAACGATGTTTTTACCAATGTAATTCAATGATGTAAATGTAATAATCATGTTTTTAATTTACCTAGGGGTAAATACATTAGGTAAAACTCTTGATGAGATGTAATCAATCAGTTTCCAAAAAGTGAGGGATGAGTTAGTTTGACCTCTCAACACTTTAGGTATGCAGTTCAGTTTTTGGTGGAACATCTCCTCAACTTAGGAATTCGACCCCTGAGGTTGAGAGAAGTTGTTTGATGTCTATATCTATCATTTCTTGACTCATTTCACATAGGGACATGGTTGGATGTTGTTGCATTGATCAGAGACTAGTGTATTTAGTATTTGGCAGGAAATTAATGAAAGAGTTGCAGCTATTTCTTTGGGATACATGTGGTATGGAAATTTAACATTGTTTCTTCTTTTTTTGCATATGTATGAATGTTTTGTACTCTCCATGATCCATTTAATTTCTATTATATGTTGATTTTCAAGTTGATAAGCAAAATACATATTCTATACACTATTTTGGGAAAATCTTCATAGTTTGTCTCATTTCTTTAGTTTAGAAAGAATACATGCATTGTCTTGCTCTTTCTATCACCTCATCTGTCTGATCCATCCCACTCAAAAACCCTAAAGTGTTAGCATTCCTATCTACCTTGCCCCATTGAATGGACTACAATCCTAATATTATTTGCCCTGACCTAGCCTCTTTGACCTAATTCACCCATCCAACAAACTAATTCAAACAAACAAACCCTTGTACTCATACCTAGCCTAAAAACCTAATTCATCTAGCCCTCTTGGCTATGATTTTGTGGAGAGAGCCCTCTTCAGTTTGGCAGGGCTAGCTACCAAGCTAAAAGGTCTGTGATTACCTATGTTTGGACTCTTTCTCAGCCTTAGAGATCCGACAGAGTGATAATATAATGAATGGAAGATCTGTCTAATGTGAGGTGCAAGATCTCGATTGGTTTTAATTAGGCTATAAGATTTGTCTAATGTCAGGTGCACGATCTTGATTGATTTTAATTATAAGCCAATTTTAATTATAAGCCTAATCTAGATGAAATCATTCTCTTCAATTATTTTGAAGCAAGCCTTAAACAAGGTTGTAGAAATAACTGTCGGGGAAGGAAGTTAAGGACTCATTAACGACTCATTAAGGTACTCCTAATTTTCTATAAAGTTTCTATCAAAAGCTTGGAGGTAAATTTTAGGAATGCAAAACTAAACTAGATTGAAAAATCTTGATTGATTTTAATTATAAACCAATTTTAATTATATGAAGGAGGCTATGGACTCATTAATGACTCATTAAGGTGCTCCTAATTTTCTATCAAGTTTCTATCAAAAGCTTGGAGGTAAATTTTAGGAATGCAAAAATAAACTAGAATGCAAAATCTTGATTGATTTTAATTATAAGCCAATTTTAATTATATAAGCCTAATCTAGATGAAACCCTTCTCTTCAATTATTTTGAAGCAAGCCTTAAACAAGGTTGTAGAAATAATTGTCGGGGAAGGAGGCTAAGGACTAGAAATAACTGTCGAGGAAGGAGGCTAAGGACTTATTGTTGAGAATTTGTAGCGCTAGTGATTAACTCAAATTCTCTTCTTGATAATTACTTGTGAGCTTTCTTATGTATTCTCTTATTTCACTTAGTTAATCTTTCATCAAGTCAATTATCAACGTACTTAGTCAAATATAGAGAGAGAATAATTTTCACTTGTAACTGAACATCTTGAAATGTAGTTAGGAAGGTAATATTTGATTTACCTTCCTCACTTTCTATCACTGTCTTGACTTTGAAAAATTCTTTCCTTAGATACTTTAAATTTAGAGATCTTCTTATTGTACCCTTCCTACACATTTTGCAATTTGTAGCCTTCAGTCACTTCCGTAATCTGTACCTTCAGTCATTTCTGCAATCTATGCCTTCAATCACCTTCAGTCATTTCCATAGTATATTCATTCAATCCACATTCTATTCTTCTCCTTAGATATGCTCCTTTTAACGCTGTACAATCTCAGATTCATCCGCAATCCTTGTCTTCAAGTGATCCATAGAGCAGCTATATATAAGAGTATGTTTCTTGCTCTTCAAGCCAACTCAGAAAATTGTCTTTAGGTCAACTTGTCCATAGTTTGTATGTCGACATAACTAATACTTTATGAGGTGTTTATTCCAGCATGTTGGAGGTTGTCTATGCTTGACTTTCAATGTCTTTTAGATCTTGTCTCCCATCTTCTTTGAGGATTGTTTGTGAGCTTTGTTACAGGGTCTTTGGAGCATACTAAATCCTTCATGTCTATATGACCCTTAAATATATTTATTCCTAGATGTCATAAACCTACTAGACATGAAAAAGAAGTCTATCTACATAATAAAAGCTTGCTCATGAAACCCATGAAGCAAGTACACGAAAAATGCATTTTATTATCTTTGACATCTTCTTTGAATAAATATATAATTACATTGTCAACATGAAGACCAACCTAGTTACACTTTTCAACACTCCCTCTTAACTAGAAAGGTATTCATACAGGTACATAGTTACATTCAAACTGAAGAATCTCATAAGAAAAATCGGATTGGTAATCACATCTGTATAGCATTATTTCAACCAGCATTGTACTAGTGCAAGGCCTTGACTAACAACCCCCATCTCTTCAATGAGACAATGGGCTCCAATGCTGGCGAGACACATGACTTATAAACACCTTCGTCATTGTCTCTCCAAGGTACATACTGCACCCAAGTGTTCCCAAAGTATGACCTTCCTGGACTATTCTTCTATTGGGTAGCTAGCCCTCAAAGAATATCGGTCCTCGACTACTCTTATCTTGAATTCCCTTTCACATTCTCAAAGAGTATCGAATGCCAGATTATTACCCAATCCTCCATTCTGTCTTCCCAAGACCAGAATGATGTGTCTATCTATATCTCTCCCTCCCAGGGAGGACCTTAGTCCACAAGGGAATGCACTCATTCTTACACAAAGAATGTACCTAAGCTCATCCTTAGGAATTACCAAGATTCTTCCAAGTAAGAAACTTACCATCAGACTCCCTCTTAATCAGGGACCTCCAGAAGCAATGGTGAGACACCCAACTACTCATGAAGAATTCCTGTTCTCGATGTCATGAATTTCGGTATTGAGGAATCTCCAACTTTTAGCTTCATAGGGCACAGATCATCCATCACTTCTATCTTGAGACATGTCAGCTATTAGAGTGATTCATTAGAATTCCTTTATCTGGTCCATTGTTATGTCATGCTGCTTTCCTTTGAATCATTTCCAAGGATCATACATCCTTTCTCATGATTAGCAACCTTGCACAGATTCATTCAGATAAACATCTTCATATTAACTTTTAGAACGAAATTTACCTTAGTGATGATCTTTCACCATGACATCTTCTTGTAGGCATCAACTTCCTTCATACAGATTGACACATCTCCTAATGATATGATTTTTTCCAAAGGTCTTATTCTTTACCAAACTTCCGTCAGAGTCTACATATCTTCCCAGGAGATCTCCTAGTCACATCTTCTTGTCTTTTGAATGATATCAGCCTTTTGATATGGTTGCATGCCATGATCTTTTCCTCTCTGCACATTCTTTATTCCCAAGAACTTATAACCTTTATGGTTACTAGTTCATATACAACCACCTCATATTTCATGAGGACATATTATGTTGATTTCATCTGTTCGTGCACTAAGAGATACTTCTCCATAAATCATACTTTTAAATACGGAAGTTCATTACCTGCAACCATATAGCATGACATCACAACATCTAATGTCAACATATATATACATACCTCATACCTTTTTCCCTTTGAGTCATCTTGTAGAAATTTTTAGGAATGAATATCTTCATTCCCTTGGCTTGTTTTATCAATATGTCATCACATCCCAGAAGTATGTTTCTATGATGACCCTTGCTCTTGATAACTACTTTCTTAAATTTTGTCAAAGAGGTTTTTCCTGGAGCTGATTCATCAGGAGTTCTTGCCATGCTTAGATCAGAATGCTACATTGCTTCCCATCATATAACCAACATAAGTCAATTCCTTATTCATATGTTTGTGTGATGTTCCTTGAATCTTCTTTTCTTTCTCCAATTGAGATTGTCCCTTTAGGACCAACTTTCTTGTAGTGTCCATAAGTCTTCCACTTTTCCTAAACTTTATTTTTCCTTCTGCAAATGTTGATTCTTTTTATCCTTCAACATTTTTTCCCTTGATTGTCTTTTTCCATCTAGCATGGAGACCATAAGTTGAGTGAGGTAATTTTATTGTCTATTTGTTATGTTTTCCATCTTATCATCTTTTCCAGATCTCACAGTTGAGATCTTATGATGATATCCCTTTTATGCTATCCTTCTTATCATCTTTTCCAGATCTCACAGTTGAGATCTTATGAAGATATCCCTTTTATGTTGTTCATCTTATCATCTTTTCCAGATATCACATTTGAGATCTTATGAAGATATCCCTTCATCCTTTGATACCTCAATTTTGTGTAAATCTGGTCTAAGTGACATAACCTTATTTATTGCACAGAATAGTTCTTTCAACTTTGGCATATATTCTCTTGATGTCTCCAATCCTTCATAGACTTTTCATGACTTTGCTTTCTTCGAGGACTGTGACTATCCTCCTTATGCAAGGATTCTTGGTAACCCAACCAACTTATAGATCTCCCTACAAAAAAAAGAGTCATTTAACCAAATTTGATTATAGAATGAAAGATACTTACTTGATAAGTGAAGATAAAGTCTTTAGCTTGATTTTCTTCGATGGCGGTGGAGAAAAGATGTGTTAGTGCTTTATTTTTTAATGATCTTCTTTAAGGGTAAGGAGAGCCTTATTTTCTGCACTCCTAGACTCGACTTCTTACAGTCTCCTTATTACGCTTTCCAAGAGACTCCTCTTTACAACTTCTTTCTGGACCTTCTAATACTTAACATAGATTAGCACCGAACAACACTAATCCTAAAACAACCTCAGACTTTTGTGATTTCCTGAATTTTATTACAGAATAGACTTCGAGATTATAATGAGCCTTCCTCGCACTTTATTCAACTGAGATTTTCATTTAATACTCCTGTGCCTTCGAATTTGTTGTCTGCACTTCAAATTTTAGACTTTACCTCAAATTTCATACTTGTTCTCAACAATAAACATAATCTCCTTTTCGCATTTTTGTCTCCCTTTAACATAGCTTTAATATCACCGAAACTTGCTCAGACTTATCTGAAGTTGTTGTCATCAAATTGTTGAGAATTGTATTACTGAAATTGCAGCGAACTTGTATCAATACCACCGAGCTTGTATCTTTGCAATAGCACCCAACTCCTTCTTTGTAAAAGCACCAAACTTCTTCTCTCTGAAGTTGATCTCAGACATTAAATTTTCTCTAATTCCAAAATCTTCTCAATAAGGTGATCTTATTTTTCCCATAGCTCTGATACCATGTTGAGAATTTGTAGGGCTAGTGATTAACTCAACTTCTCTTCTTGATAATTACTTGTGAGCTTGTTTATGTATTCTCTTACTTCTCTTAGTTAATCTTTCATCAAGTCAATTATCAAAGTACTTAGTCAAATGTAGAGACAGAATAATTTTCACTTGTAACTGAACATCTTGAAATGTAGTTAGGAAGGTAAATCTTTGATTTACCTTCCTCACTTTCTATCACTGTATTGACTTTGACAATTTCTTTCCTCATATACTTTAACTTTAGAGATGTTCTTACTGTACCCGTCTTACACATTTCGCAATTTGTAGCCTTCAGTCACTTCTGCAATCTGTACCTTCAGTTACCTTTAGTCATTTCCACAATCTATGCTTTCAGTCACCTTCAGTCATTTCCGCAGTCTATTCCTTCAATCCACATTCTATTCTTCTCCTTAGATCTGCTCCTTTTAACGTTGTACAATCTTAGATTCATCTGCAATCCTTATCTTCAAGTGATCCGTAGAGCAACTATATATAAGAGTATGTTTCCTGCTCTTCAAGCCGACTCACCAAATTGTCTTTAGGCCTACTTGTCCGCACTTTGTATGTCGACGTAACTAATACTTTATGAGGTGTTTATTCCAGCATTTTGGAGGCTGTCTATGCTTGACTTTCAATGTCTTTTAGAGCTTGTCTCCCATCTTCTTTGAGGATTGTTTGTGAGCTTTGTTACAAGGTCTTTGGAGCATACTAAATCCTTCATGTCTATATGACCCTTAAATATATTTATTCCTAGATGTCATAAACCTAATTGACATCAAGAAGAATTCCTTTTACATAATAAAAGCTTGCTCATGAAACCCATGAAGCAAGTACACCAAAAATGCATTTTATTATCTTTGACATCTTCTTTGAATAAATATATGAAGGCCGACCTAGTTACACTTTTTAACACTCATAACGACTCATTAAGGTGCTCCTAATTTTCTATAAAGTTTCTATCAAAAGCTTGGAGGTAAATTTTAGGAATGCAAAACTACAAATGCAAGTGATGATGAGATGAAATAGTTTCAAAGAGTGACAATAATGACAACATGCTTTAATGTGTGTGATAGATATGAACCACAAATTTGATTAAATATCAGTTTAGAGATTCCAATGATAACCAATGAAGCCATTTAGGATAACTCAATGAAACAATAACAATAAAATATCAAATGGCTTACTTATAGTGTTAGTCAAGATGATCTTCACTCATATGGTATTATAAATGAAACAAGTAAAAATTTAAATGATGCCAAACATAAGTGACTAATGATAGATGAGATTTCTAACCATGATTAAATGAGAGAATACAACACAATGACTATATCTAACTATGATATCAATGAAGTCCTATCTAACCAAAGAGAGCAAATAGAAAAGGTTAGTATCTAAATCCAAAACACGAGAGACTACCTAAGAAGATAGAGGCTCCTCCCAACACCAAGAAGATGAGCACTTTAACAACAATAAGCACTCTTCAAATTATCAAACACCAAAGAGGAAGGCACAAGGAAATATATAGTATTATCCAATGATGAACGACTTGCACCAAACCTCAGAAAACCCTTACGGCTAAGATAGATTAGTCAACTAGAGCCCATGATCAAGCAAGAGAAAAAGGCTAGAAAAAATTATTAAATTTTATGAGTTATATGTGATCGATTTCAAGCCTTTAAATGTCAATTTTTTAATGTCATAACCCCTTAAAGGGTAGCTTCAAATATGAGTGATATTTGACCTCCCTAAGGCCCACGATTACGACTAGGAAGGATAAGGCCTCCTAGGCCCGCGACATACCCATGAATTATGATGTGTCACAATGAAATTTTAAAGGGAAAATCCCTAGCCACAAACCAATGATAACAGTGGTGCAATACCCCCTACATACAAGAAGTCTTAATATTGAAGTAAGTGAGGCTAGGAGTAGACCTTGAAATGCTTTGTGGCTAGGTTAGATGAGGCCTCTAGAGAAATACCCCTACATACAAGAAGTGTTAATATTGAAGTAAATGAGGCTAGGATCAAACCTTGAAAGCCTTTGTGGCTAGGTTAAATGAGGCCTCTAGGCCTTGTGACTAGCCCTCAAACCAGCCTCCAAGTGATCAGACCCAAAACCAAGTAACAAAACCCTTGCAAACGACAGATTTAGACCTACAAAACCCCAAGGATTAGTCTTACAATCATATGCAACAAGAATGATACTCTAATAGGTCTATGAGCAAGGAAAATAAGCCTCAAAAGGCTTGCGATTAGGCCTAGAATAGTCAATAACCCTAGAGGCTAGCCACAACAAGCCTAACAATTAGACTTGAGAAAAAAAAATGAGTCTATAGGTTTGAAAAATTATACCCAAGTCAGAAATTGATGAGAAAAATAATTTACAAAGTTTTCAAGCTCAAACCCTTGCCAAAAATTGAAATTGAAGTGAAAACAAGGGCCTAAACCCTAGCATTTTCCTTTTAGAATTTTTTTTATTGATGATGAGAAGCCACAATCTATGTCTTTAGAGGCCTAGAGAGGCCCTAAAACCCTTGCAGACCTGAAGATAAGCTAGAAAACCCTAAAAAATTGAGATGTTGAGCCCAAACCCTAGTCGTTTAAGCTATCTAAGGGCTAGAACCCTCAAAAATCGATTTCTTCCTTGATCCCTTGAATATTGTAGGATGGTGTTGTCATTGATGTCAACCCATGAAGTTGCCTAGGTTTGACTTTGACCAAAAACACCAATCATTTCATTCAAATGGTTAATGAACACTTCTTAGTAATTGCAGGATTATATCAAGATGGAAACTATATATTTGGATGGTAGCTATACATTTGGATGGTTGAAAACCCAAGTACTAGGGTTTGGGTTACTTGGACTGAGTATGTACCTTGAATTTGTCTAGGGTTTTTGGTAGGTCAAATCATTGAGTTTGGGTCGGATATCTATGTCATTAGATTCTTCTCGAAAATATGTTTATGTTGATGTGATACACCTCAAGAGGCCTCCTGGTTTGAGAGATATTCACAATTGAAGTTAGTGTGGTACACCTTAAGAGGCCTCCTGGTTTGAGAAATATTCACAATTGAAGTTAGTGACCCTAGCTTTTGGGCTAAAACCCCAAGGGGTAGTGACATGACACCTTCTCCTACAATTGTCAATATATGACATTGTTTATCACCGTAATTTCACCCCTTTATAAGGTACAAAAACCAAAGACAATGACATTGTTTATCACTGTAATTTAATCCCTTTATAAGTTACAAAAACCAAAGACAATAAATCAATCATTGACTTAATGCAATCATGTGTCACCTACAAAACAGTTAGTGTTTAATAAACAAGTTATTAACAATTAATAAATTAAATTAAATCTATTAAACATAAAAAAAAGTATTTTTATGACACCTAACACTCACCTAAAGGAAGCCCTTCTATTCGCAATGTCTATCTCTAAAATATATCCATCCCTAACCTATAAAATGACACACATACTCCTCACCAAATCACATCACACTCTCAACGAATTTTTTTGTGACTAGCTCTGAAATATATTCCCTATGAAGACACGAAGATATTAAAAGAAAGGGGTATTTGTGATTGAGGACGCATTGAGGGTTAATTTATTTTCTTAGGATTATGGGATTCATTTGGTTTTTTTAATTGCAGGTACATGCTCTTCATTGTAGACTCTCAATCCTAATCTAGAACACCTTCGCTGAGAAAATTACTACAAGCTCAGATCAACAATAGACCTTGTTACATTGAACTGTTCTGTTGAGGTTTACTATTCCAAAAGATCTGTTGAAATATGTTTTTTTTTCTCCAAGTTTGAGCATCAAATTCCAAGGATAATTGTGTACAATATCTGCGGTGGGATGCCTCAGTAGGGCACCCTTTTCTGAGGCAAAAAACTTGTTACATAAGACAACGAAGTGTAGTCTCAAAAGGCCACTATAAGTGCAAGCCTAGAAGGTGAAAGCTCTGTGGAAATTACAGGTCTGAGCATAATAATTAAGGAATAAAGCTTTGGTTTTCACTCTTCTTCATATCTAAGATTCGACCCTCATCTAGGGCACAATTTTTGGACACAAAGTGATCACCATTAGAAAACAAAAAAAGTGTTCTCTAAAACAGTAAAACTCCATTGGAAACTCATCAAAGAGTATGTGTTACGATTTGAAGTAAAATTCAGATTACAACAAGGGATTCACTTGCTTCAAGAATCATAATATAACTTATGTTCAAGAATCATTGATATGCTTGCTTCAATGCAATATCTCTACAGTGAAAGAGCACATTTATAAATAATTCATTGACCTTGTTTGAAACAGTTGATCCAACCTCATTAACACTAATTACCATGATATGAAGGTGGCAAGTTTGTACGCTGGTTATATATGGTCATTCTAAATGGTATTGTCTTTTGAAGATAGAACGTTGAAGTGAATAGCATCAGCTGTGTGACCAATCTTCTATAGTCTATTGGCATATACTTATAGTATGGACCAGTGTTTTAAAACTCTGACCTGGGTTCGGAATTTGCCGAGGGTTGAATTCGACTCCGACTCCGACTCCGACTCGGTATCGACTCGGCCAGTTTGGTTTCAATGACTCGGTCTTTGGAAAAAATACATTAAATATTAATTTTTTTCTATAAAAAGACATAATTTTAAATATTTTCATTCATGTTTCCAAACACAAAGCATTATAATATAGACAAAAGACAACATATGATCAAAGTAGGCTCATGAATATATCCATTATATCAAAATTGCACCCAGTGCATTTTCCAATACATAGTACATAGTACATATATGATGATGATATAGAAATCAGAACAAAAACATAACCAAGGAGGCTCTAAATGGGCTCTACAACAAAACATGAATAGTCACTACTGCTAGACATCTGACCAGGCAATATCCTCTGGCTCAAACTCAAAATTAGAGGGGGAAACCCCTCACTCCTCCTCGTCATCAACATCCTCAACTAGAAATGTAGAGCTTGAGATAGACAAGTTATTCACTTATGTCGCTGCCGACTAGAGGAAGTGCTTACGACTGCAACTGGAGGACTTGGGCCTGGGCCTGCTACAAGTGGATCTGCATTGAGCTGAGTCTTTACCTGTGAATCGAAGTCCATCCCCACACCAATATCCTCATCAGAGTCAAACTCTGGTGGACAAGTCTCCACTACCCAATCTGATGTTGGATCTGTTGGAAATTGGATAAACCAACGCTCCTCGTGTGTTTCATGACATGGAATAACTGCCTCTCGTGGATCCTTATCTCCGGCAATGCGATCTTTGAATAATAACTGCGGGTTTTGGTCTAACGACAATCGTGGTTCCCAACAAGTGGTATCAGAGCACAGGTCATGAGTTCGATACACACCTAGCTCGTGTTGGGGGGGAGATTGTTGGACATTGGATAAACCAACGCTCGCCGTGTGTTTCGTGACATGGACTAATCACCTCTCGTGGATCCTTATCTCTGGCGATGCAATCATTGACTAATACCTGTGGGTTTTGGTCTAACTAAAATCATGGTTCCCAACAGGATCAATATCCTCCAACACAATGGGATCTAAATTAGGTCTTTTGTTCAGCAATTGGTTGCATCTTATTTGGAGGTTGTACTGGACATACGCTAGGTCATTTAACTGTTTTTGCTCGAAATGATTTCTCTTATTTGCGTGAATCCTCTCAAATACATACCAATTGTGCTCACACCCAGAAGAATTGCAAGTTTGACTCAAAATGAAGATTGCAAACCTCTGCAATTGAGGACAATGGCTACTAAATGCCTCCCACCATTGTGCTGCAAAAAACATAGTTGTGTAATGAGTTTCAGTTAGCTCAAAAAATTATATCCAACTTTGAAATTATAAACAATTATACAAATAATAAAATATGAATTTGAAAATTGAAATTCTTTGTTTACCTGGCTCATCTGATTCCCTTGCAATCCTTGCAAGGTTCTTGCTAAAGGTACCTGTGGCTTTACTGAGCATAGTGATCTGATTGTGTATCAACAACTGGTCACTCTCAGTGGGGATCATGTAATCAATGAAGTCAATCAATCCATCTCTAACCTCCCTAGTCAAAGCGCCTGCTTCCTGAGCTTTATAATGATACCTTGGGTTTAGAAAATACCCAACTGCATGTATAGGACGATGGAGTTGATTGTTCCATATTTGATCAATGATTTCCCAAATGGGCCCATGCTTATCCACTCTGTCCTTATATGCTGCCTTTATTTTCTCATTTTCTTGATCCATAGCCTCATAAATGAAGCCCATAGCCAATCTTTCCCCATCCACCATTTGAAACACCTTAACTAGTGGCTCAACCACCTTCACAATCTCTACTTCCTTTTTCCAAAATATTTCTTCATTAACTTTCTTTTTCACATCTTTTCCATCCTGTTTGCGAGCCCACTGACATTCATTCCATTCATCACTAGAAAACAACTTTTTAAAGTTTCTATATTGGGAAAGCATAGATTGCAATGTCAAAAAAAGTGTTGCAAATCTAGTGATGACAGGCCTAACAATATCCTTGCCCCCTATGTGTTCGTCATCAGGTTCAGAATCCATGAGTGATTGTAAATATATTTTGTGATGCTTTTGCCATGCTCTACAATGTTCTTGATCCAATCTATTTTACCAATATCCTCAAGCATGAGGTTTATGCAATGTGTAGCACATGGGGTCCAAAATATGGTTTTGTGTTTTTCCTCTAACAATTTACCAGCAAGAAAATAGTTAGAGACATTATCTATGATGATTTGAAAAAAATTTGCCACCCCCACATCTTCAACAACCTCATCCAAAAGTTGAAACAAAAAGTGTGCATGTTTCACCCTATCAGATGCATCAACTAATCTTAGAAACATGGTTCCCCATGGGCAAAAGACAAGAAAGTTTATGATGGTATGGTTCCTCTGATCAGTCCATCCATCTGACATGATGGTACATCCTGTATGTGCCCATGAGATTTTTAATTCTTTCAAATATTCATCAATGGACACAATCTCTTTTTGCAAAAGAGGTCCTCTTAACTCATGCATAGTAGAGGCTTTGAAGCCCTTTTCAGCAACATATATGGCATCAAACATAGGTTCATAATATGGTGAACTTGAAGCATTGAAGGGAATATCAACATCATACTGCTACACAACATTTTGTCACTGTCCCTGCAATCCCCATCCCCCACATTGGAGGTTCATTTCTGTGAACAAAATAAAGTTTCATGCCTTGCAAATATCATCATTGCATCCCTTACCATGAGTCAAACATTCCTTCTGTTGACCATTTCCTAAACAGACCACCAAAAACACATGTTTTTTCCTTGGCGCTGGTAGCTCGTTATGCCCTCGCGCCAATGAGGCAGATTAACGTTGACCCCCACGCCAGCTGGCGCTCTGTCTCAGTTAGCTGCCTGCGCCAATTTGTTTATGGAAAGTTTTTTAAAAATAGAGGCGAAGTTTCGATCATAACAACTTCGTGGATGAGTCATGGGGAGTGGTTCGACTGAATAACCATGGCCTTCCTCCTTTGGCCTCTTGTTTCCACCTTTTGGGGAAACCTCCCAAGGGATAAGGCCTCCCTTCCACCATAGTAGGGATCCTATCCTCCTCCTCTTCCTCTATAAATATAGCTCATCCTCCATTGATGAAGATGAGCTGAGTTGAACTGAAGAAGCATAAATGCTGGAGAGATTTATATTCAAGATAGAATGGAAGAGTCCCTTATTGAGAGAGCTTAGGCTTGTGCCTTCATCCCGTCCGAATTCCCTCACATTCGTCGAGACGCGCTTCAACTGAACCCTGCTGAAGGAGGCTGCGACATCAAGGCTTGGTTATAACTCTTTCTTTTATTAATGCATATGTATAACTATTATCTGGTTCCCATATCACATTGATGTGTTTTATTAATGCAATATTATTAACCCTCATTCACTGGTTAGTAATTATGAATGAGATTATTGTTTCGTATGCTGCTCTTGTTTGTTGATTTTGTGCAGGTATCCAAGCATCACTACGAAATGATTGTTACTTGTCGAGACAGGAATCGAGAGGCCACCACTACAACAGCTACGACGACAACGTTGGACTCCAGGTAGGTGGATCTATCGTGTCTATTTCATTTAGTAATTAGGAGCCTACACTCTAGTTTTTCCTTTTGTTATTAAACCCACTCCAAGGCTAAAGGGATCGTCTATGTCTGCAGAGAGGATTTACCTGCGTAACAAATTGGCGACTCCACTGGGGATTAGTGTGAATTTGTCTTTTTGCCCTTGTCTAGTCGACTTCGGTCGTTTGCTTGTTTGTCTATCTTTTCTAGTCTGTTTTCTTTTTTAGAGTCCTCTTGTTCAGCTCCAGAGTGTCAAGATTGACCTCTGCTCTTTGGATTTCCATTTTTCCCATAGATATTAGGCTTGGCGCATTTTTTGGTTGACCAGTCGCGTCGATTGGCACATGTTGCTTGTGTCGCACTAGTGCCAACCCCTATTTGGCGCAGATTACTGCCTTACAGTCACGCCGAACCCTGTAGGATTTGGGTTGACTCTCCTTTTGAGTTTTTGGTTAGTTGTGCTTATCTTTGGGTAGTTTTTTGATTTGCAATTGTTTTGTTGATATTGTTTTAACTGTCACAGATTTGTTCTTCTTAGTTGTACGTATGTTTACTTATTAGTGTAGTTTATGGCCTTAGGATTCTTGAGTGTCATATCTCATTGAGCATTCTAATTGGAAGTCGAGTTTTTCAATTCTTGTCAGTCACATCTCTTGATCAATTGCGTTCAGTTATTTTTGATCCTTTGAGCAGTTTTTTTGGTTGAATGATCATTTTGGGTTTCGTTTGATTTTTCTTCTTGCTACTCGAAGAATAGATTACATTACTTGATTGGATTGTTTCATAGCTTTTTCTTTGATTGGAAGAGTGCTTCATTGGTTTGAGTGCATTTTTGTGTTGTGTTTCTTTCACCGAATCAGTCAGTTTAGCTCTTTACATTCGCAATCCTCGAACTAGTGTTTGTTTTTTTTTCTGTGTCGTTAGTGCATTGTGTGCCTCATTTAATTGAAAAAATAAAAAAATTGCATCTTTTCATTTGTTTGGAAAAGGAAAGTTCTTTTGCATAACTAGTGCTTGATTAGCTAGGAAATAATTTTTTCATTTTTCGCTTTGTTGAATTCGATGCATTAGCGGATTTCTTCTTTTGATTTCCTTGATTGCTATTGTTTGAAAGATCTCTATCCTTATCTTAGTTAGCATTCATTGAAGGAAAATTGTGTTCATTTTCATGTAATCTGCATTTAGGAAATTTGAGATCGACATTCGGTAGGGCTTGAAATTAAAACATAATTCAAGATCAACTATAAAATCAATTGAATTAACCTAAGGAAACATTGGAACCTAATGCACACATTGTAGTGGTCTAGGCTAGAGACGTGTTCCAGCGTCTTAAAACCTAGTAGCTATCGTTTTCCTTTTGGCTTTAGACAGCACTAGTACGGAATTGTGCTCCCCGTACCATCGAGTATATAAAGAGAGACCCCTATAGGTTTAAATCCTTTATCCATAGGAAGCCGAGTCTGCCGCCCTGTAACCGTGATAGACCAAACACAACATTCGGGGAGACTACCTGCATGTACGGAAAGTCCTTGGTCATTTCTCTTTCATTTGATCACCAAGGTGTATATGGTAGTTCACAGAAACTTGGTACACCCTCTTTCTTAGATTACTAGAGTAGTCATTTCGATCTTTTCGTGACTCTTTAAAAACGGAAGAGATCATCAAGCACTTGTCCTTTCACGCTCGTTTAAAATTGAAAATGATTAGAGTCATCTTTTGTCTATTTCTTGACGCTTAAAATATGAAACAACAAAGTCTGGCTTCAATGTCATAAAATTAATTACCCACGATCACATGCTCGTTGAAAGTCTGTTACTTGGCTTGTTTTTTTTTTTTTTTCCTTAGGCCTTGGTCTTGAAGCCTTCTGTTGGCTATCTATTTTTCCTTGTTTGTTTTGAAATATGGTCACAGTGGTGGAACCACCAGTTTCGTCGTCTTCCTCACTACCTCCTAGTGGTAGTTCATTTCCTGACGTTTCTTACGAAACCCCTCAGTCCACTAGGTCTGTCGAGTTTTTGCATCCTATTCTCCCAACTGTTTTACCTCTTGCTACTCGATCTCCTCCTGAAGAGTCAGTTGAGTACAATTGGCCTCCTCTAGGTGCTTGGTCTGGTTTTGGGGACGAGGAAGAATTCCCTCCTCTTACTTCAGGATCACCATTCATAGCTGTTGCTATACCTCTTATCCTGGTCGTCTTTTTGACGATCTTATGAATTCGTCAGATATGGATTCTTCGAGTCCTGTTGACATTGAAGGAATGCCTGTTTCTATAGGAGAATATGAAATTTTCCCTAAAGATCTTCCACATGTTTCTGTTCAATATTCTCCTCAATCGGTGTCACTTCCACCCGGTTATTGGACTTTGAGTCAGATTATGTCTGGTGTTGCATCCATATCACAATCCAGTACATCAACTCCCCCTAGGAGTTTGGTCCTCCCTTCGTTAGGACTGTCACCTTCGACACTGGGTTCGTCAGTTATTGTTACATCTGTCCTCGTCCGACCTACCGTCTGTGTAGCTTCGTCTACGCCAGTTGTTACAACACAATCGTCAGAGTCTTTTCACACTGGTAGGTCTATCTTACTTAATCCTATGTGGCCGGTTAATCAGGGTCTGAGCGGATCACAAACTCAAGCTCTAGAGACTGCACCTGCTGGTGCGGCTACGACTATGCCTATGGTTTCTACCTATGCTTTTGATGAGCACATGTTGGACATTCACCGACGTTATGCTCCTTCTCCAGATGCTTAATATCCTGTGGCCTCGTCTGCTTCTAGTATGACCTCGACTGTCCCTATGATTCCTGGCGGCCTTACTTTTGAAGAGTATTTTTTGGTTGTTCAACAACAAAACTCTCAGGGTTTTCAGCCATCCCAAGTGTCTGTCAATCCTCCTCATCATTATGATGTTATCAGCAACCCCGTTTATTCGTTGATCCTTATCAGACTGTCACTCATCAAGGACCTTTGCTACAAGGAAAACCCTCAGGCTTACAAGGACAACCCTTACAGGGACAACCTTCGGCTCAGCAGGGACAATCCTTTGGTCCTCAAGGACAACCTTACGGTTAGCAAGATCAACCTTCAGTCCAACAAGGACAACCCTCCGGTCCTTCAAGTCAGCTTCAACCAAGAACTTCATATGTTGCCGGCGGGCCAATATACCCCCGACAGGGACAACCTATTGTACAACAATAGCACCCGTATGTTTAGTATGGCCAAAACTTTGTGCAACAAGAACAATCCTACGGTCCTGCTCCGGGTCAACCTGGTCATCAGGGACAAATTGGTCTATCTCCACCATCAGGCCAACCTCTTCCACAAGGGAAACCTGGTGGCTCTCATTATTCAGGCCAACCTATTCTGCAGGGGCAGTCTGCTCAACCAGCTCAGCAACCGGTTCAACCTGTTCAACAGCCAATTCAATCTGTTCAACAACCTATTCAACCTGCTCAGCAGCTGGTTCAACTTGTTTATCCAATTTAGCAGGGTCTGCTTGTTCAACAACCTACTCAACCTGCTCAGCAGGGTCCACCTACTCAACCCCAAGGCGCTTATTACCCCCAAGGTCAATATCAATCGGTATATAGTGCGCCTCAAGGTTTCACTTTTTACCCTCAAAATCCATCTCAGTTGGTGTATAATCAACCTCAAGGCCATGCTTACATTCTGCAACATAATCCTTACATTCCTCAACAAGGACCTCAATGGTATGCTCAGAGTCAGTATCCTGGTCGTCAACCCCAATATCAACATAATTATCAGGCTTATAACTCCTATGGTCAGAATCCTCTGGGACAAAACATATGGGGGCATAATTTCTCGCAGGCTGGGTGGAATGTTAACACGTGTCCTTATCAGAGACCTCCAATTCCTTTTAATCATCAATTACCTTTTCTCACTACATTGGAACTGCCTGATGTGTCAAAGTTAATAAATGATCGAATACTTCATAACCCGTATTGGCCTTCAGTTTCGACTAATATTCCTGTTGATTGTCCTAAATTTGAGGGCAAGTCCAGAGAAGACCAAGCGCATGTTATGACTTACCACTTGTGGTGTTCCTCTAACTCTTGGGTTGACGATTCCATCCTGTTATCACAAAATCTGACCTGATAGGCTTCTCATCAAGTGGACTTTGTGTAATCTTTTGGCTGAGGCTTAGCCTCCTCAACCTGAGAGGGATCTCTCAAAGGTTTATGATTTTTGATTAATGAATAGATAGCTAACGCCAAGGTAAAAAGATAAAATGATATAACTAGTTGTATCATAGATTAGCAAACATTCATTGGGCCATGAAGTCAAGATAATCTTCAAAAAAACATCACAATCTATTAAACATGGAAGTGAAGGCATTTGGAGTCTAAGTCAATGAATAAAAAAGTAACACAGTGAAACACACAACCCATTTGCATATGAAGGAAGTTAGAGCATTGTTAAATGAATTCTAAGTATCACATACAAATAACACTGCAAATAGAGATATTGAAGAAAGCCATTAGAACAATGATGAACATAAACTCCTTATGAATCTTGAGTTGTCAAAACAGATCTTTGTATTAAGTTAAGAAGAAACAGTGACATACAATAACACACAATATTTGCTAATAAAAATGCCCAACCTGGTGGATTTCAACCTTATGCTCTTTATAGAACTTTTACAAGATAGGATTCCCTTATCCTCCACTAGAGACATCGAAATCATAGTGTTTGACACCTTTCCTAATATGAAACATGCTATTAATTACAAAATGACAGCTATACTGCTTTTGAAAAGTCCTAATTCTAATAGGACTGAAACTCTTAAATATCCTTCTAACAACCTTATCTAGTCTTAATTCATGCTTTGACACCTGCAACCCCATGAATTCGAATTTATATGCTGACCATTCACTTGAAGTAACCCTGCTGTGAGTAGCAATGTTTTCCTATAAATTAGGAAACATGTCTCCTGCTTTTCAGCCCTTTAATTTCATGATCAGTTTTGAGCACTTTGATCATTGATGTATCAGGTTTACATGTGTCATGTTTGCCAAATATTCCCATAATTCTTTAGTCTTCCAGCTGTGCAGAAAACCAAATCCGAAATGATGCAAAAAGGTAAAGGATAAGCCTGCACTACGAAAGTAGCTTGTTTTCGTAGTGCTTTTTGTAGCTCGGTGTTAAACTTCATTTTTCAATAATTTTTATCTGTTTTCTTCAAAGGAGCCTTCTCATGCCAAAGCCAAATTCGTCAGAGTTATCCCAAAATTTTTATGAAATGTTTATGAAAGTGCATTTCAGCAGATTTGCACTATCTGTGCTACGAAACTGCTATGCAAGCAGTTTTCTCAAAATAGTCTTCAAAATTTATAACTTGGAGATGTTAAAACCTTATGAGGGTTGTTAATATCTCAAAAACATAGTAACCTGACCTCAAAAACATGATCTTCATCAAAATTTGTCTTCACCTTAATGATAAACTGACTTATAAATTTATCACTTTATTGCATTGTTCAATTACTCTGTTTCACTGTTCCTTTAGCTTTTCTTGAGATTTTGCTAGCTGAATCTCCAAATCTTCAACTTGTCTTCTTAACTTCCTGTTGCTAGCTCTCAAATGAGTATTCATGACTCTCACAAACTTTGCTTCTTTTATGGCTGGGACTTTCCAGGTGAAGAACTGTTCCTCACTGCTAAGTATTTCTGGTTTAGAAACCTTTTCACCTTCCCAAATAGCTTTCATCCTCTTGAACCTTGTTTTATCAATGGCATGTTTTCTAGCTCTTTTCTTCAACTTGGCAATTTCTTGTTTTAATGATTTTAATTTCTCCTCCATTCTTTCATAACTTATTTTTTTTGTTTGTGTTGAAGATGCTCTGTTTTTGGTATGTTATGATATAGGTGAAGAAAGGTCTATTCTCTTTTCATAAACAGTAGGTGTTTCATTTGTTTTCTCAACCTCTACATTAAGTTCTTGTATCCTGTTTGACTGTCTAGTTGTAGGCTTCCTAGCCTTGAATACAAATGCTGCATCTTCATCTTTAAACTCCAGCTTCTTCGATGATTTCACCCTTTTCTGTTTTCCTTCATCAACTCCTATGAAGTCATCTTGAACTAAATGAGACTCTTCTATGTCTATTGCATGAAAAATATCATCTAAGTTCTCTTTCAAACTTGGGCTATCACTTGTTTCTAAAATTACTGTTGTCCCTTTTGACTTTGCAGCTTGACTTCTAGTAATTCTCTGTAGAATTTGCTTACCAGCTATATGTTTGTGTGTAGCTTCTTTGATTTATTATAACGCTTGTTTTATAGGTGAAGGGGTATCTGCAATGACCACTGGTATCCTTTCTACTTTGTCCTTTAACTGTTTCCTAGGCTTCAATTTCACAAACCTTTTTGTCCTTATAACTATAGGTTTGCTGGATTCTGCTGGTAGAGATTCTTTTGCCTTAGGGTTATTGATTGGAGTTTGAGCTTCTATTCCAAATCCACATATAAATAGAAAAGATGACCAATCTCTATTAATCTTTTGGAGTTCATTCAAGACCAATGATTTGATTAAACCATGGTGAAACAGAGATGTTTCACATTCTTCAGATTTCACTTGAACCTTATCAGCCATTTTAGCAATGCTTCTATACAGGAAAAATGGTAAGTCTAGAGATATCATACCTGTGAAGTGTAATAGAAGTTTGAAATGGTAGGATTAAACTTTGTGGTACCTGCCCTCGCATGTGAAATATCTCTGGATATTGAAGAGTAGTTTAGCATAGCTATCTTTAATGCAGTTTCTGGGAATTGCATTATTTAAATCCATCTCTGTATATTCTGGCTTTAAAAACACCTTGCATGCCTCCATATCAAATCTGAAACCCTTAAACCATGTTTCCTGTCCTCTAGGTATCTCAGTCACTAGATCTATAGTTTCAGGAGTTACTGACATGTTCAACATTCCCACCTTTGTATTCGTACCATTGAAATGCAAATCAAATTCTTTTGATACCTGGATGTGTCCACCTTGCAGCTTTTCACAGAACTTTAAACATCCTGCCTTTCTGAAAGCATCTAACACTGTTTTGTCTTCAGCTAGAACTCTTGTGCTTTCATTTTCAAACCTTAACAAATGTCCTGACCTATAATTCTTTTTCTCCTCTGTCATTCTTGCCTTCAAAAATTTCTGTTTGCTTCCTTCAGAATTTAATGATCAGCCTCACTTGATAGTAGACGAGAATAGCTTTGGTGTAAGATGACCATAAGCTTAAACTTGAAACATATATGTTTCACTTCTTGTTATGAAAACTAGAACGAGTAACACATATCAGCCTTTTCAAACTTGAAACTTTTTTTCACAAATGACACCTCTACCGTAGTAATGATGGGTATGAATGATTAAACATTTTGGAAATGACCCCTAACTGACTCATTATGATGTCATTGTATGACAACCTAACGGATTCTGACAGTTTTTATGTTTTGACATGACATTTCTTAGAATCTGCGCTTTCGTAGTGCACCTAGTGCAATTTTTGTGAAATGCGCTACGGAAGTAGCAGCGCTTTCGTAGCGCACAACTGGTTTTTTGAACTGACCGCGCTACGAAACTGCAGTTTTGTGGCTAATTGCAGAGGATTTTTCCAAAAGTTTAAAACATGATTTCTATATGAATGATGAGACTTTTCAACCATGGTATGAGACTTAAAGACCTTATTTGGAAATGAAAACTAACTTTTTAAGACTTGTAAACCTATCACCTACCTTTATCAAGAATGAAATGACTCAAGACCTATTTGAAATTATGACTAAAACAAGGTAAACTTTCAAAGTTTAGAAAAAAAAAGAAAAAAAATTTAGAGTGATAACACATCCGACTCTGTATTTTCCAACGAACTCTTACTAGTGCCGCTGCAAAGTGCTACATTGAGCTATCTCGTGGTATCTTTCAATATTTCAACTCTTTCACCATGGCATTCCTTACACATTTTCAGTTACCGGTTCGTTATGAAACCAGGATACACCTCCTCACATCCTTGAAACAGGACCGAGCTACTCATATCTTGAATCATATTCATGAGTGGAGACGTTGTCATCGCTTGATTAAGTTTGATATTCCTGATCAAATTCTAACTGATTGGTTCACTACCTCCTTTGTCAATCAGATTGCGAAAGACATTGCTATGGGGGCATGTGTAACCGAGGAAAAGGCCATTGCTCATGCCCAGTACCTTCATCTTGTGTACTCTCAGTCTGGCACCTTGTATGATATCTTTCCTGATGCCCCTCGACCTGGAACTTCTAAAGCACCAGCAACCCTATCCGTCGATGGTATTATTGGTTTCGTGTCTCAGAATTCTCAAAATTCTTCTCCTTCAAATTATGGGAAGCAAAAGTCTAATTCTTCAAATAATGCTGCTTCTTAGCCCACTCTGAATCCTGGTAAAACCTCGGAAGTCAATGTCGTTCAGGCCAATTCGACGGACAAAACTTCCAAGGGGAAGAAGAAGGGTAAAGGTAAGGCCAAAGCCGATATCGCAAAACTAGATTCGTCCAAATGTCGTGCTAATGATGGTTCACAGCGTAAGTCGAAGTACTCGTGTTTGATCTGTGACGAAGAGCACTACACCAAGGAATGTCCTCAATGGGCCGAAGTAAGTATATTTCTCAAAGGCACTCAGGGAACTACAGTTGTTGTTAAAGAACATTTTCCATCTCAGTAGACCCAGATGGTAGAGCGACCTCAGTCCTCTGCCCCATTTGGCTCTCAGGTGTTCATGATGAACGGTTCTGCATCCGTTTCTATTGCTACTCGATTGAAAGATTATACCGATTCGTGTCAGGCAGTGGGGAAAGAGATCGCTGATGGTCCTCCTCCTCCGCCTGCTTCTGGCCCTCTTCAGATTGAGAGGCACAGTACTGAGCCCGTTGTATGACCACCTTCCAAAGGTGTTCTTTGGAATTCTTCTTACAATCCAAACACTCGTTCCGCTCAACATTACAGTATTGTTGAGGATTTGGCTCAGGCACCATCTGCGATGTCTGCTCTAGAAGTCCTTCAGAGTTTTCCGTCTCAACGAAAGGCTTTGTTATCTGCGATTGGCGGGGTTGATCCTGTTGATACTAGCCTTATCGCTTTTGATTTAGAGAATTTCGTTCCATGACTCCCGCATTAGATTGCACTCATTATATAGGTTGTCATTAATGGTCTCGATATCCATCAAGCGGTTGTGGACGAAGGTGCATCAACGTGCATCATGTCATATTCTTGCTGGAAAGCCATTCATTCTCCGACCTTGAATTCATCACCAAATTCCCTTGAAGCATTTGATGGAAGGGAATCAAAACCTTTGGGTGTTCTCGCTAGTTTGTCGATTACCTTGAAAGGGAAGACAATCAATGTCGAGGTAGAAGTTGTTGACGCCAAGCTCAATTAAAATCTTCTCCTTGGTCGTAGTTGGACTCATGCTATGCTGTGTGTTCCGTTCACTCTCTTTCGTGTCCTCAAATTCCCACACGAAGGAAAGATTGTTACTGTTGATCAATTGTGATTCTTCACTTCTTCTTCCGAGAATAATGTTCCGTATGTGGATAATATCCCTATTCCCTATGAGAGAATTGGGTTGGGTCTCTTCAAAGATCTTGCCCTCATGGGTATTTTTCCTCTTCCTCCACCTAACATTGTTTAGATCAATATGATCTCTCGGTCTAATGACCCATGGATTATTCCTTCGCCTGAACAGGTCGATTCTTTTGGAGGTTCGATCCCTCTGAGTCCGATTGAGATTAATTATTGTGAACTTCTTGCAGCTTCGAATCCTACACCTTTTGATCATGCTCCTTTGAGCATGTCTCTCGACGCTTATTCTCAATCCCCTTGGCTCGGTGATTCGGATTCATCCGATCCCTTGCGTGAGATATTTCCTTCCGATGAAGCCATTGTGGAAACTATGTCTCTCGAGGATTTGCCGTGGAATGATGGTCATCATCGTTCCTTGTTCGTGCCTGGCCTCAGGGCCATTTCTACGTGTCTTGAGAGGTTTGCATCTCAGGTTCCTTCTCCTCCGTTTCAAACGCCTATTCTGACACATGAAGTGTTTTCAGAGGGTAACTTGAGTAACATTACGCAAATGATTGACATTTCCGTCAAACCGGGAATCGTCGAGAACATCCATCTCGGGGTCACCTGTTCTTCGGATGAAGTTTAGGTTTATACTAGCCTTTTTCGCGAGTTTTGTGATGTCTTTGCATGGTCCTACGAAGAAATGTCTGGCATTGATCCCAGTATCATGGTGCATGAGATTCCTACCTACCCTGGTTTGAAGCCTGTTCATCATCGCCTTCATCCTGTGCATCCTCGAAAATATGATGCCATTAAACGTGAAGTTGAAAATCTTCTCCACGCTGGTTTCATCTACCTGATTCCCTTAACAGAATGGGTGTCCAACATTGTCCCTGTAGATAATAAATAGGGAACCATTCAAGTCTATGTTGATTATCGTGACATCAATCGGGCTTGTCCCAAGGATAATTATCCTACTCGCTTTATTGATCAGATCATTGATGACTGTACTGGGAGTGAGATCTTTCCCCTTATGGACAGATTTTCTGGCTATAACCAGATTAACATTCTCTTGACTGATCAACATAAGACCGCTTTCATCTGTCCTTGGGGTACTTTCGCATAGAAGAAGCTTCCTTTTGGCTTGAAGAATGTTGGGGCCACGTTTCAATGAGCGATGTCATATGCTTTTCATGATATTAAACACATCGTTCAACCTTATCCGGATGACCTTCCGGCTCATTCAGCTAAGCGTAAGAATCATCCTGACCATCTTCGTCAGATATTTATTCGTTGTTGACGCTACAATATCTGTCTCAATCCGCACAAATGCGTCTTCTGCGTTGATTCCGGTAGACTCTTAGGGTTTATCGTATCCAAAGACAGGATTCACCTTGATCTGCTCAAAGTCTAGGCTATTATTAATCTCCCCTCTCCATCTTCGTTACATCAGTTGCAAAGTCTGTAGGGGAAGGCTATTTTTTTACGCCGTTTTGTACCCAACTATGCCGAAGTTGCTAAAGGATTCACGTGATTACTAAAGCAGGGTGTCCCTTTCCTTTGGGATGAGGTCGCCCAGAAGTATTTTGATGCTTTGAAGACGTTGCTTGTCAACGCTTCTCTGTTGCGTCCTCCAAACTATCATCGCGATTTTCCCCTCTCTTTAGCTGCTACTTTCAACATGATTGCCATGGTTTTGGTTCAAGACGATGATGACAATGATGAGCATGTTATTTACTACCTCTCTCGTAACCTTCTCGATATCGAAATGTGCTATGCTCATGTCAAGAAGTTAGCGTTAGCTGCCGTTCAAGAAGTTCAATGTTTTCGTCATTATATTCTATTGCGTATTGTGACTGTGATTTCGGAATGCAACCTTACGACCTACATATTGTCTCGACAATTGCTAGGGGGAAAATACTCAAAGTGGATTTTTATCCTCCAAGAGTTTGATTTGGTGTTTACTACTGCCAAGTCAAAGAAATCACTCGTCTTTGCTGATTTGATCTACTCCCTTCCCTCTGATTCTGCTCCATTTGGTTCTAAAGAATGCATTCCGGGCAATGCACTTTTTTTGATCTCTACCCTCGATCCTTGGTACGGTGATATCATCGTATATCTTCAAAATTCTACTTTTAGATCTGAGTTGACGAAGGATGCTCGCCGACGCATCTGTCATCAGTCGCAACCTTATCGTATAGTCGGAGATACACTCTACCGTGTCAGAGTGGATTCCATTCTCCGTCGGTGTTTGACCCTCGAGGAGGCTAAGAAAGTTCTAAATGATTGCCACAGTGGCACCTACGGCTGTCAGATGTCTGGTTATGCCACTACACAGAAGATTCTTCATGCTGGGTATTTCTGGCCCTCCATCTTCAAGGATTTCAGTGTTGCTGTCTGTAAATGTCATGATTGCCAAATCTATCAGCGCAAGATGTGCGTGCCGCCTACACATCTCTACCCTGTCATTACCGTTGGTCCCTTTGCGAAGTGTGGCATCGATTTTATGACGTGTAACCCTCACTCGGTCGGGGGGCATGCTTATATTATCGTAGCCGTTGAATACTTCACCAAATGGGCCGAATCAATGCCTACACTTGGCGTTGACGGTAAGACACCAGCTCAATTCATATTCAATCATATCATTTCTAGGTTTGGTGTCCCTCAACCCATTGTCATCGATCATGGTTCCCATTTTCGGCATTATATGATGGCGGAGTTGACCTCCAGGTTGGGCTTGTGTCACGATAGCTCAACGTCGTACTATCCTTAGGCCAATGGCCAGGTTGAGGCTGTGAACAAATTTTTAGTCACTATGCTTCAACGTATGATTGGGATCCACAAATCCAATTGGCATCTCACGTTATTTTAGGCTCTCTGCGCATATCGAACCTCAGTCAAGGATGCGACCAGATTCACTCCATTCCAACTTGTTTATAGTCTGGAAGCTACCCTTCCGATTGAGCGTGAAATACCTTCGCTCAAATTAGCTGTTGAATTACTACCCGACACTTCACCTGAAGAAGAGTGTCTCCTCTACTTAGAGAGGTTGGATGAAACTCGTCGTTTTTCTGCCTTGGTCATCGAAGCACATAAGAAGTGAGTCAAAGCCCATTTTGACCAGTCGGTTTCTCCTCGCTCCTTTGTAGAAGGAGACCTCATCCTCCTGTACGATCAAACTCATGATAATCTGGGGGCAGGAAAATTTCAACCCATGTGGCATGGGCCTTACATAATTAAACATGTTTTGAAAAACGGGGTCTATGAGCTCATTGATTACATAGATCATTCTTTAGATCAGCCCAGAAATGGGTTGTATCTCAAAAAGAATTATGCATGAGTCATTCGTGCATGTTTTTGTGTACATAGGTGTTCTTTTCATCTTTTTTGTACATTTTTGGCTTGGGGTGTTTTGCAAGTGTTTTCATGCTTATTGGGTCGTTGCTTATTGTGCATATGTCTATTACCCCTTATGTTGGTTTCGCGGATGGTGCTTCCCACAGTACTCGGAACTTGTCTTCGACAACCTGGGTGATTTATGATCCTGCTGGTGAGTTGATAGTCCTGCAAGGTATTTGTCTAGGGAGAACTACAAACAATGCCGCTGAATATAGTGCTGTCATTGAACTGTTAACCGAGGAAATTACCCTCGGCATTAGTGCATTGGTTGTAAATCTAGACTCACAGCTTGTTGTTCTTCACCTTAACGGGCATTATTTAGTTAGAAACCCACACATTTTAAGATTTTATTTATGTGTTCGTTTGCTAGAAAGACATTTTGATTATATCACATATCAACATATTCCTAGACAAATGAATGCATTAACTGATACAGTGGCTAACATTGTATTAGATAGACATTTGCGTAATCTGTAAAATCATCATCACATGAGAGACTCATATTAAATAGGAAACTATATATATATATATATATATATATCAAAAGTTTGCATTAGTGTGCACCATAAATTTCAAAAATATGTGTGTTTTTGTTACATCCTGAGACACCATGTCTCACAAAAAAATGCAGAAATAAAAGCCTAGGTGTCTAGTCGACATGATGATCATGATAGCATGTCACTGCCTGGACAAACCACCTCAGCAAGCGATGAACTCGGTTTGACACTCCCACAGTATGTCTTTGGTATGCACAAGGAACATCGTCAAAACGCACATAGTCTGGGACCCCACGGGAATTTCCCTCCAAGTTGTGTATGATTTCCTCCTCCTCGCCTTAAGGGGAACGTCAAAATCATGAGGTATTTGCCTCGCTATCAGAGAAATCCCTGCAGGTCTCTTTGGGCCTACATTTGCAAATGCATGGATTAATTGTCAAAACATACATACCAAAAAATCATAATACTCATAAAAATTAAAAAATGAGTCTTACCAAGTGCTTCATCCCAATCCTCTCCTTCCGGGAGTGGGAGGTTTGGATCACAGTGAAATTTGTGCCAGAGTAGGGCCAGTCCTCCACAAGAATCAACTGTCGGTGGAGCCAATAAAAAAACTCTGGTCTCTAGGATATCTGTTGACCGCCCCCTGACCTTGGCATCAGAGTTTCCCATCGAGCCATCCGTGGTTCCAGTGTTGGTGGTGTTGGGACTATCACCTCCTGGTGCTGAAAGATTGGTAGTCGTTCCAGATTGAACGATACCAGGATAGACCCATAACCTGTTTCAATTTGGCCTTCTTGCACTTTGTTAGCTGACGTTTTATATTGGTTGTTACTGCCTCTGCCCAGTTGTAGATGGTCGGTGTCAAGCAGTCTACAACAAGAAGTAACTGTGTTTTTGTTTCTTCGTGCGGTGCTTGTGTTCCTGCAACTCGTGTGATCGTGTGTAGCACTACCCTTAGTGCTAAATCTGGGATAGTCTAGATTTCCACTTTCCCGCTTTTTGATCATTTATGTGCTACCAAGCATACCCTGTCAATCACCATGCCCATGCTCTCCATGGTGGGTTGGGTGCCAGTCAAGATTTGTGCTACCCCCCTCCACGACAGTCCTGTTATGAAATAAATATCAGAAACATCAATCTCGAGTTCCTGATCTCGAAGAATGAATTTTTCTTGATCCTCGTCCTAGATATTGACCAAGTATTTTAGCAGCTCCGGTTGAGCTCTGAGACATGCTGTCAAGAAGAAAATTTTCAGTCTCTGAGAGCTTCCATGCATCTTGCATTTCCCATGGAAAGCTCATCCTCTTCGTCGTGTTCCTGTTCCTTCCACTCTATCACCATTTTATCACTCTCTCACCTGCAAACATGTTCATATGGAAATTATTAGCCAAATCCAAAGCTGCAATTTGTGAATTTTAGGCTTGCTTTCTGGAATTGAGAATTTTTTAAGAGGTCTGCACAGTTGGTGCGAGTCCGTGCCCGAAACCCGCGTCGACTGCCGTGCCCTAGTTTTCACAATTTCCGCTTCAGAAATCAAAACTGAAGATTGCAGGTAAAGAAAGAATGCTTAAAATGTGAGGAAGGATGTAGGCTCTTACCTGGAACTGACGGATTCGAGATTGCTCTGTGTAATGAATAAAATAATGTAAATAGTGATTAATTAGTTAATTAGTAATTAGGTTGAAAGGCCATGTATGATAAGACATGGCCTTTCATGAAGAGGCACCTGTGTAGGTATATAAGTAGGACTCATTTGTAACATTCAATCATCTATCTCATATCTCATTCATCAAACTATATAATATAATATTTGTATCCTCGTGGATATCTTTTTATTCCAAGTCTTTTGGAGCATTTAACTTGAGAAGGAACTTTGTTCACTTCATTTGGTATCAGAGCAGTTCAATCTTCTGGTCGCTCATCGCTGCACAGAGCTATGCTCCTTGGTCCAGGCCTTTGGCCATCAAAAATTCATCAACATTGTTGTCGTCGAAGCATTTCGCTACCAGTCTTGGAGTTTCTCCATTTTCAGTAGGCCTTTGGCCAAAATTAAAAATTTGAAGAAAAGAAAAAAAGGGAAATTTTTGAAAAAAAAGAAGCAAAAGCAATATATATATATATATATATATATATATATATATATATATTACCTTTTTTTTTTTTTTGAATATATATATATATATATATATATATATATATATATATAAGAAAAAAGAAAAAAGACAAATATATATATATATATATATATATATATATATATATATATATATATATAAAGAAGTACATATATGTACATACCAAGAAAATTTAAAAATAAAAAGGAAAAAGAAAGAAGGAAGAGTAGATAAAGTTATTTTGATTATTCTTTAAGTGGTTTACAAGCTCGTGGTTTTAGAAGCCCCCATCGTAATTGCCCATGGTATTTGAAAGGTAAAATAAGAACAAAAAGAATAAAAAATATCTGTGTGAATGGTAAGTTTACTTTTACATGGTGAACATTAACCGATTCAAATACACATAAGTGGACATATATTTTATAGGTGAATATATGTGAATAGCCACATTTCACTAGGGTTGTAACCTTTTAACAAAAAAAAAAGAGTTAAAAAAAAATCAATTGTTAAAATATATATATATTATGAAAGTCAAACATCTTTTTAGTAATTATAGAAGATTTCATAAAAAGAAATCAAGGAAGTAATTTTCAAAAAAATCGGAAGGAAAAATATTATTAAGGATTTCTTAAAATATTAATAAATCATTATATTCTAAAGATTTTATTTAAAAAGGGAATATATACATATATGAAAATAATTTGAGCCTCTTTTAAAAGAGAATATTAGTGAAGGATTCATTACCAAAGATTGAAGGTATAATAGTAAAGGATATTGGAAAGATTAATTAATTTTGAGGGTTTATTAAAGGGCAATAATAATATTTTATTATAAATATTAGGAAGGGTCACCCTTAAAAACCCTGAAGTTATCTGACAAAATGGCATCCAAAACAGAACTAAAAGTGGGAATATTTCCTAAAAATTATTGTATGTGTGTCGATGTGCTAATTGAAATCAAAGGGTCACCTGTGGGAAAAGAGGTTCTCATATCTATCAATTTTACTGGAAATAATAATTATGTTAGTACCGAATGTGCTAACCAATTAGTGATCCCTGAATCAAATATAACTGAAGAAAATTCATTTAACGCAAATTACAAACAATATAACATAAAGAATTTACACCTAAGTATTGGGGAGTATTCCTTTGTCTCGCAATTCACCGTTAAAACCTTATTTTCCAATAATAGTGATATAGTTCTGGGTTCGCTCTGGATGGAATCACTAGGGTCATTCATCCTTAATATGAAAAAGAAGTTTTTGACATTCTCTTACAAAAAGAAGAAAATAACGCTACAGGATGTTAACTTGAAGAATTTAGTGACGCCTGAAGACATACAAGAAGTTTCAAAGGTAATTTCTCAAGAAGGTAAAAAGGTGATACAAAATATGTAGAAAGAAATTGATAAAATCACCAGTAACAAGATTGAAAAAGTCTCTCGCCTCAAGGACCACAACAACAAGTTACTAACGCAAATTAAGAAGCTGAAGAAAGACAAGAAGTCATTAGAAAACAAGGTGCAACAACTTGTCGAAAATGAATCATCAAAACTTTCAAATGTAGAAGTTCAAGTTGAAGAAAAAACGAACATTGATCTAGTAAATGTCACAACTCAATAAGAGGACAAGAAAGTTGCAAAAGATACAAACTTAGATATAGCAGTTCAACTAAGGAGCATTCCAAGTGAAGGTTTTGTAACCTACTCAATAACATCCTCACCAAAATAAAATCAAAGTCAAACAAAAAAAGTTCCCTATCGACATCCAAATCACGGGAGCAGACAACTCAACTGAGCTATGTATTCAGAATAGAACAAGCTAATATTCCGAAGAATACTAACGAGTCATCACAAGTTTCCAATCGTCGTAAGATTCCACAGAAGATTGATTTAGGATGGTCTGATCCATTCTCAGTGCGACAGTTTTGTTTGTCACTTAGAGGATCATATCAACTTATATTGACAAGGATGACTACACCGAGACGAGAAGATGTTCGTAGCAGGAAAAGAAATAGAGGCCTTTCATCAACAAGCTTTGAGGACAAAGCTTTTTGAGGGGAAGGCAATGTAATGAATAAAATAATGTAAATAAGGATTAATTAGTTAATTAGTAATTAGGTTGAAAGGCCGTGTCTGATAAGACATGACCTTTCGTGAAGAGGCACATGCGTAGGTATATAAGCAGGACTCATTTGTAACATTCAATCATCTATCTCATATCTTATTCATCAAACTATCTAATATAATATTTGTATCCTCATGGATATATTTGTATTTCAAGTCTTTTGGAGCATTTAACTTGAGAAGGAACTTTGTTCACTTCAGTCTGCTGGATTGCCCGCTATCGTCGCTGCAAAATTGCAAGGTAAAATGGGTCACTATTGCTCCACAAGAGGTAAAAGTGAAAATTAATTATTTTTTACTATTTTTGACATTTTATAACTTTTCAAAACCCTAATTAGGTTTTAAGACATATTTTTCGATTATTACATTATGTTATTTTGAGAAATGGATTTTACATTTGTTTCTTGTGTAGTGACAGGTCTTTAATGCGATAGTGATGAAGTCATGAGTTATATTTTATACTTTTTCGGACTCAGTAAAAACAAGAAAAAGTCACTACTGAAGTCATCTTTCAGCTCTTTTCTGACTCTCTAAAATTGAAAAGATTGTCGAGACTCTTATCATTTTGAACTTGTTAAATGGCTGCGAAACGATATCTACCCTGTATACTTTTACCCCTTTTTCGGGCTAGGATAGATTATTTACGAAAAATGAATACCTTAGCCTATTGCGACTAAGAGGTTCTTTAAGATATTGTTTTCTACATTTTCGGATCTAGAGACTACTTACGAAAAGGGACATGCTGGAGTTTTCTTTTTTGCTTCTTTTCAAATTGTCTAAACATGAAAAGACACCGAGTTCTTTCTTTTTTAGACTCGTTAAACCCTGATGACATCGGACATCGTCACCATGACGTTCATCGAGTTCCTCCTTCCTAGGGCTCGTAAAATGTTCTAGGATGGATTTGTCCGAAGGACAAACTTACAGCACAAGAATATGTTATCCCCTTCAAGCTTGTTTAAAAATAATAATTGGCGTACTTGCCAGAAATGGTGGGGGAAAATTGAACCAGATTTTAGTTGTGTCGGCAGTATGTTGCTCTTGAACATGAAACTTGTATGCATTCGTGTCAGGTTGGGGACATCTCATTTTGTCATTCTTGCCTTTGTGGGTTTGGGTAATCTGTTTTGACCTCTCATCTTCTCTTTGCCACGTCATCATGATCTCAGATCCCTTGATTTCAATTACTTCCAAATCTGGAGTCGTGTCGCTAATATGTTCAAGAGAAGTTTGCCTCTACAGTTTTCAACCTTCCTCTGATTCTCTGTTGGTCCTGATTCACTTTCATCATATTCCTCTGTCTTGTGTCGATGATGTGGGAAGCATTATGGCCCTCCTTCGACCAGGTCAGTTCCTGTCAACTTCAGCTCATTATCCAGGAAGTTGGTGTATAGACTCCCTACCGGTACCTTGGAGCCTGCATGCCTCAATGGCAGGTTCTTCACATTCGACGATAGGTCCACATCATTGGCCTTCGATCGGGTGATTTTGTGGGTGTTCGACGCCAAATCACTGTTCACATTCTGTGGATTGTACCTATTGTACCTTGAGAGCCATTGTCATTGTTGGTGGTTTCTCTCGTGCCTGTTAACAACTTTCATCATTGGTTGGTAATAAAGTGATTTTCTTGCATGTTCAACTTCAGTTCACGTATTCACATGCTTGAATCTGTACTTGTTCGGATCGAGATGGAGCGCAAGACCCTGGGTTTTTTCTGATAAAATCTAGGCTGCGAGATATTATGATGTATCATGATTTGTTGCATGACTCTTTTGATTGGATGGCTGCAACTATACCTGAGTCTATTTGTTGATCCTTACTGCTGGATGGCTGCGTCCATACCTCAAATCTCAGTTCATATATATACTCTATTATGGATGGCTGCGCCCAAGCCACATGCTTATGTATCAGAGATATTTGTTGTACTTGTAATTTCAGGTCTTCCGACAATGGTGTTTGGTTCGAACGCGTTCTCATAAAGCCTTTCACCCCTTCCTCTCTTTCGGGCCTCATGCTTTAGGGGGAATCTGTTACACAACATTTTGTCACCGTCCCTGCAATCCCCATCCTGGACATTGGAAGCTCATTTATGTGAACAAAATAAAGTGTAATGCCTTGCAAATATCATCATTGCATCCCTTACCATGAGTCCAACATTCCTTCCGTTGACCATTTCTTGAACAGACCACCAAAAACACTTGTTTTTGCCTTGGCGCTGGTAGCCTGTTATGCCCTCGCACCGATGAGACACATTAACGCTGACCCCCGCGCCAGCTGGTACTCTGTCTCAGTTAGCTGCTTGCGCCAATTTTCTTATGGAAAGTTTTTTAAAAATAGAGGCGAAGTTTCAATCATAACAACTTTGTGGATGAGTCATGGGGAGTGGTTCGACTGAATAACCACGACCTTCCTCCTTTGGCCTCTTGTTTCCAACTTTTAGGGAGACCTCCCAAGGGATAAGGCCTCCCTTCCACCATAGTAGGGATCCCAACCTCCTCCTCTTCCTTTATAAATATAGCTCATCCTCCATTGATGAAGCTGAGCTGAGCTGAACTAAAGAAGCAGAAACGCTGGAGAGATTTCTATTCAAGATAAAACGGAAGAGTCCCTTATTGAGAGAGCTTAGGCTTGTGCCTTCATCCCGTCTGAATTCCCTCACATTCATCGAGACGTGCTTCAACTGAACCCCGTTGAAGGAGGCTGTGACGTCAAGGCTTGGTTGTAACTTTTTCTTCTATTAATACATATGTATAACTATTGTCTGGTTCCCATATCGCGTTGATGTGTTTTATTAATGCTATATGCTTAACCCTCCTTGAATGGTTAGTAATTATGAATGAGATTGTTGCTTCATATGCTGCTCTTGTTTGTTGATTTTGTGTAGGTATGCAAAAGGATTATGACTTTCCGAGATAGGAATCGAGAGGCCACCACTACAACAGATTTGACGACAACGTTGGACTCCAGGTAGGTGGATCTATCGTGTCTATTTAATTTAGTAATTAGGAGCCTACACTCTAGTTTTTCCTTTTGTTATTAGACCCACTCCAGGGCTAAAGGGATCGTCTCTGTCTGCAAAGAGGATTTACCTGCGTAACACATACCACCATCTAGCAATGTAATCACAAGAAGTTTCTGTCAATTATTTCTTCCAATGCTGATCTAAAGTGGGTTGCACTTGACCTCTAGCTGTAGGATCATGTGCACTATCAGACGAAGAAGAGGGTATGAAAAATTTTTGATAGTACCCTTATTTTTCATTGCACAATTTTGATAGTACCCTTATTTTTCATTGCACACTTACCCTTTTCTTGAATAGACCCCAAAGAGGGAGGAACATAGAGAAAGGGGTTTGATGCATCAGTGCAAGGGATAGATGAAGAACCCTCATAATCAAAATTTGGGTTGGCAACCATCATGTGTTTTATATTTCTCTTCCTCCCAATTTCTGCCTCTATTTTTTTTTGCCTAGCTTTGTCTTCCTTAAACTTTTGAAATTGATCTCTCAACTCCTTCCTAATTTCCCCAATTTATTCTATTGGTGCTTCAAGTGGAGTAATTTGGCCCTCTAAGACCAACCAAGTGCAGTTTCAGCCTATGAATTCCCCCTCCACCCCCCTAATTTTTCTCGTACAAAATTTGCAATGCATTTGCTCATCAACCATTTCAGCATATGCCTAAGAAGCATTTTTCATTCTAGGGGCCATTTTGGACTAATTTTTTGACTTGGAAATGAAAGGTTTAAATCTGAAAATGAAAAAAAAAAAAACTACTCATTCTTTGTTCATTTCTTTTACAAAAAACTATGTTTTCCATTTTCAGATTTGCAAAAAAAAAAAAAAAACCAAGCAAAGACAAATTTTCGAAGGGAAAAATATAATACACAAGCAAAGGAAAATTTTAGAAGGGAAAAATAAAATACCTCGAGGCTCTAACCTCCTCAATGCTGCTCCAAAGCTTTCCCAATAAGCTCCTCATTTCTGCTCCAAAGCTTGCCCAAAAGGTTCCTCAAAGCTGCTCCAAAAACCAACTCCACAACTCTTCACAAATTCCTCACAAATTCTCACTCAAATGCAAGGAGATATATGTGAGGAAATGAGAGGGGTTGGGTAGCTTTAATAGGATAGGGAGAGGTTAGAGGGCTTAACAAAACCCTAACAACAAACAAAAATCCCTTTTGGAGTTCGTTTTTGAGCCAAAGTGGGGTCTGTGGCGAGCTTTGCCTGGCTCATCCGATCTAACTCGGGCTTAGCCGAGCTGGCCGGTTTGTGACCCAACTGGCCGAGTTGGTGACTGACTCGGCTGGTTCAGTCATAAACTGGCCCCCAGACCGATTTTTCTACCGATCCAGTCCGAGCAGGGGGTCAGCTCTGTTAGCTCGGACGATTCCGAGCTAGACCTATTGGTTTTAAAACACTGATATGGACATAGTTTCCCCTGTTAACATATGACATTGATTCTCACCATAAAACAATGGAAATATTCTCATTGTATCCTTGAATAACTTCAAGGATCAAATTCACTTAGCCAATCATTGACTTCGAATTTTGTTGTGAGGTATTTTGTGATTATTATACTTGCAGACATCATTGACATGTTTAAGAGCTACATACATTAGTTGAGTTTGTAAGTGTTCAAAAACACATAAGACTATACTACAATACAACATTCAATAGTAGATATTCACTTCAAGACTAAGAGATTCTAGACTAATAAGGAGAACAACACATCTACTATACAAGTTGTAAAGGGCAGTAGATCTTTGAGGATAATATCATCTTGTACAACTCTTTGATATGAAAATGGATAACAGTATTTGATCAATGATTAGCAGCAGTGTTTACACTTATGTTGGTTACTCCCTTGTAATATCCCTAGTTTTACTGCTTTTATTAGATAGTTGAATAGTTCTAAAGGGTCAAGTGGACCTAAGGGAAAACAATTATTGTGGGCATATTTTATTATTTAAATTTAATAAAATGGAAATGGAATTAATTGTGCAAATACTAGAGTATAATTAGAGATCATGAATTCAAGTCCATGAGGATGGATAAGGTTCCCAAGACTTTTACAGCTCTCCAAAAATCCTTGGAGAAAATAAATTAAATATTGATAATTAGATTGGAGATAAAAATCTAAAAAGATACCCCAGTAAAGAGGAAAATTACTGGAAAGGGGTGGAATAAAACTAGCAAGAGGAAAAATCTAGTTTTAACTGGACGCAGTTGTGGAAACAAGTTGATGGGAAAACAGGTTTAAATAAGAAAATTCTAGTTAGACAAGAGGTTGCCTACTGCTGGAAGGAATTGATCTCTACTCGGGGGGAGATGTGGAGATAGAGCTCATAGGTTTGGTGGAAAATATTCTACTAGAAATTGGTATGCACAATTTAATTCGTTTTATCTTGAATTTGTGTTATTATATTGTAGTTTAAAAGGGCGTTGAAGTAATTAGCTAGATCTTTCAAGGAGTTTATTCTGTGTATGTCAATCATGTGGTATTTTCTGTTAATTGTAAACTGTTTAGATTTGTGCATTTAACAGAACCTTCTATAATAAATATAGTATAGCTCTGTAGTGTTGTACATATAATTATAAGAAAGGTACCAACTCTTAGAATGTCTAAACCTGTGAATTAAGTTTAAATCTGAGGTTAGGTAAAGTATTTCAATTTTTACATGCAAAAAGTAAATACAGGAAAACTAGATATAATGACATTATCCAACTAACTATGACAATTTGTCAAATGACATTTTACAGAAGGAAATAAATTCTGTTATGATAATTTACCCTGCATCTAGATAATTTATAATGACATTATCCAAATAACTATGACAATTTGTCAAATGACATTTTACAGAAGGAAATAAATTCTGTTATGATAATTTAACCTGCATCTAGATAATTTAAATTATACCTTCTACTGTAGTAAAATTAGAATATTTTGACATTGTACATAAGTCATAGTATTCTATCAGAATTACAGTAATGATTTCATAAATTGTTGTTTGAATTGAAACACGGGTCCTTTAGAATATAACATATGAGTAATGGTAAACATAATTTCAATTATGGAAATAGAGTATGTTAAACTATACTGAAATTGAATAAGTTAGGGGACTTATATCCATATAAATATACTGTCAAAGTAAATTTATAACAACTCTTATATATCATATATTATTTATTAGTGAAGGGGATGGGCTGTATGTAGATCTAGGTGGTGCAGAAAATTCACCAAATCCAAATGAACTGTTATTGGCCATGATCCATCAGATGCAAAGAGAGATGGTGCAACTGAGAACTCACAATGAAAGATTATCACTAGTCAATGAAGAGCAAGAAATGTTAATTAGGGAATTAACCTCTAGAATCAGTCACCAAGGTGAAGGTTCTGGCAGAAAGAGAAATGAACCTGAAAACCACTCAGAAGGATCTGAGGATGGTGAAGCTTTTGGACAACAATTCAGAAGGAAAAATGAATTGCAAAGAGAACTCTGAAAAATCAAACCTCCCACTTATGATGGTGAGGAGGAAGATGCAGAAGCTTGGCTTCTAAACATGGTAAAATACTTCCAAGTTTATGAATATGAAAGTAACTTGAAACCCAGGTTGGCTATTTACCAATTACAAGGTAAAGCTACCTTATGGTGGGAAGAAACCAAGATGGTACACGTGCTAGATGAAAAAAATGTCACTTGGGAAGATTTCCAAAATAAATTTAAATCTAGATATCTGAATGAAAGATATTATGATAAAAAAGCCAAAGAGTTTCATGATATGAGATTGGGACAACTTACCATAGATGAATTTGTTACCAAATTTACAAATCTTCTTCGCTATGTACCTTATATTAGAGAAGAGAAGGCTAAGGTACAACGATTTTTAAACTGTCTGCCTAATATCTACAAGGAGAGGATATAATTTGATAATCCCAAAACAATCGATGAAGCTGTGCGAAGGGCAAGACTGTGTTATCAACAGTTCAAAGGTAGAAATGATCAAGTGAAAAACTGGCAGAACAAAGATAAAGGAAAACGTGACTCTAGTGGTAAAAGAGAAAAACCAACATACTTAAAGAACTTTGGGAAAAATCATCAAAGGAAGAAGTTTAACAAAACTGGAGAAAATCAACCAGCCCAATCACAAACATGATCTAAACAGATAGATGGAAACAATAAGAGAGATGGAACTGTAAAAATGAGGGAACCACTAAAGTGATGGGGTTGTCGAGAACCTCATTTGTTACGAGATTGTCCTCACCGAACCATTCAGAACATTCAAGTGCTGAAAGAGGCAACTACTGTAAATGATGTGGCAAGAAACATTCCCAGAATCAGTGCTGTAGTGGAAGATCGTCAAACTAAACATCAATCAACCATGGTCGAAATAGAAGGTATGATTGTTGAACGACCTATTTCTGCTTTGATAGATCCAAGTGCAAATCTAAGTTATATATGTCTGCAGATGGTGGAAAAGTGAAAATTAAAGTCAGAAAAATTTCAGCAAGCATGGTTAGTTCAGTTAGCCATAGGAATAAAAAGAAAAATGACTCATAAATTACCAAAGATTGGTGTAAATTTAAATGGGTATGAAACTGAACTGAATTTGAATATTTTGCCTCTAGGTTCTTATGATGTATTAGTGGGAATGGATTGGTTAGAAAAACATAAAGCAATACTAAATTGTTTAGACAAAACAATACACTGTATAGATGGAGAGGGAAAACCAGTGATAGTGAAAGGAAAACCCAAACCAATATCAGTTAGACAAATTTCAGCACTACAGTTAAAAAGGGCAACAAGAAAAGGCTGTCAAGTGTATGTTGTACATGTTGAAGAATTGTGACAACAAATTGAAAAAAAACTGTAGAAAACTTACCAGTAATCAAAGAATTCAAGGATGTGTTTCCAAATGAAATTCCATAATTACCCCCTAAAAGAAAAATTGATTTTTCAATTGAGTTAATACCAGGAGCTACACCAGTCTCTAGAGCCCCATACAGAATGAATACTATCATCAAACTGCATCATCAACTGAGAATTAAAGATGGAGACATAAATAAAACTGCATTCAGAACTAGATACAAACACTATGAATTTGTAGTTGTACCTTTTGGGTTGACTAATGCACATGCTACCTTTATGTGTCTAATGAATAATGTCTTAAGTAAATATCTAGACAAATTCGTTCTAGTGTTTATTGATGACATTCTGGTATATTCTAATAATGAACTGAACATAAAGAATATCTCAGAATTGTCTTACAAACACTTAGAGAACATAAGTTATATGCTAAACTTAGCAAATGTGAATTTTATAAAGATAAAATTTAGTACTTGAGTCATATAATTTTAGAAAAAAGGATTAGCAGTGGACCTAGAAAAGATACAAGCTATCATGGATTAGCCTGTACCTACTAATGTTTCCTCCATAATATCATTCATGGGAATTGCAAGATACTACTGGAGATTTGTAGAAATATTTTCTGCCTTATCATATCCTATTACCTCTCTACAAAAGAAACGAGTAAAGTTTGAGTGGACAAAAAATGTCAACATAGTTTTGAACAGTTAAAACTTAAACTAACAACTGCTCCTATTTTGAATATTGCTGATCAAAATCAAGAATTTGTAGTATGTACAGATGTTTGTGCTGAAGGATTAGGAGGGGTGTTGTTGCAAGAAAACTCAGTCATAACATATGAGTCAAGAAAATTAAAGAAACATGAACAAATTTACACTATGTATGACTTAGATTTACTTGCTGTAATACATGCTTTGAAGATGTAAAGACATTATCTGTTAGGGAAAAAGTTTGTATTGATGACAGACCACATAAGTTTGAAATACTTTTTTCACACAACCTGATTTAAATGCTAGACAAGCTAGATGGTTGTCCTTCCTTAGTGATTTTGACATGGAGATCAAACATATCAAAGGAAATGAAAATAAGATTGCAGATGCTTTAAGTAGGAATGCTCTTCAAAATTTGAATAATGTTGGGAGTAGTGAAAACTTTGACATTGAAAAATTGATCCAAGTAGTAATGAGTCAAGACCCAAAATATGAAAAAAATCAAGAAAAGTTGCAGCTAAATGAGATAGTTGGGTATACTCAAAACCAAAAAGGATTGATTTGTTATAAAAACAAATTATACATTCCCAATGTGAGCTCATTAAAAAATGAAATTTTAGATGAGTATGATAAAAGACCATATGCAGGATACCCATGGTATCAAAAATTGATTTCAGCCTTGAGAAATAATATGTTTTGGCCAATTATGAAAAATGATGTGGAGAATTATTTAGCTAGATGGTTGGAATGTCAACAGGTAAAAGTAGAGCATCAACATCCAACAGGATTTCTGAATCATTTACCCATCCCAAAATGGAAGTGGGAAATAGTTTCCATAGATTTCATAACTGGATTTCTAAGAACTAAATACCAACATGATTCTATAATGGTAGTTGTGGACACATTGACAAAAAATGCACACTTATTACCAGTACAGTCTACTTTTGGTATAACTCAAGTAGCTAATGTGTTTATGAAAGAGATTGTAAAGTTACATGGTATTCCCAAAATGATCATATCAAACAGAGATGCAAAGTTTACTTCAGCTTTTTGAATGATTCTGTTTGGGGTAATGGGTACCAAATTGAAATTTAGTACTGCATACCATCCCCAAACAGATGGACAAACTGAAAGAACAAACCGGATTTTAGAAGACATGTTGAGAATGTATGTGATGGACAAACCTACAAAGTTGGAAGATTTTATGCATCTAGCAGAGTTTGCCTACAATAATAGTTACCCAACCTCAATCAAGATGAGTCCCTTTGAAGCATTATATCGCAGAAAGTTCCACACACCTCTTAGTTGGATTCAACCAGAGGATAAGTTAATACTTGGACCCGATGCATTGCAAGAAATGGAAAGGACTGTGAAGAAAATTTAGCAAAATATTAAGACGACACAAGACAGGCAAAAAAGCTATGCAGATAAAAAGATAATTCAATGTGGGCAATCATGTTTACTTAAGGATTGAGCCCAAAAAGAGTACTTTGTACACAGGTAGTTGTGCTAAATTAGCACCACGCTATTGTGGACCTTTTGAAGTACTGGAAAGAGTGGGACTAGTAGCATACAAGTTGGCTTTACCTAGTCACATTAAGGTTCACAATGTTTTTCATGTTTCATTAATAAAAAAACATGTACTTGATCCTACTCATGTTATTGATTGAAATGTGATACAGGTGGAACCAGAAGGAGAATTTCTTCTAGAGCCACTTCGCATCCTAGCACGGGAAGAAATTGAGCTTCGGAATAAGACAATAGCCATGGTGAAAGTGCAGTGGAGGCACTTTGCACCCGAAGAAGCTACTTGGGAGCGAGAAGAAGATATGAAGGAAAAATATCCATCACTGTTTGAAAAGTGAATTTATATTTTGTTTTTAAAACACTGAGGACAATGTTTTGTTTTAGAGGGGGGATATGTAATATCCCTAGTTTTATCACTTTTAATTAGACAGTTGAACAATCCAAAAGGGAAGTGGACCCAAGGGAAAATAATTATTGTGGACATATTTTATTATTTAAATTTAATAAAATGGAAATGGAATTAATTGTGCAAAGACTAGAGTATAATTAGAGATCAGGAATTCAAGTCCATGAGGATGGATAAGGTTCCAAAGACTTTCATAGTTCTCCAAAAATCCTTGAAGAAATTAATTTAAATATTGATAATTAGATTGGAGATAAAAATCTAAAAAGATACCACAGTAAAAAGGAAAGTTACTGGGAAGAGGTGGAATAAAACTAGAAAGAGGAAAAATCTAGTTTTAAAATATTTTTGTGGAAAAAACAAGAGGAAAGCCTAGGGAAAAATGAAAGCAACATGCTGATTAACTGGATGCAGTTATGGAAACAAACTTATGTGAAAGAAGACTTAAATAAAAAAATTCTAGGTAGACAAGAGGTTGTCTACTACTGGAAGGAATTGATCTCTGCTCGAGGGGAGCTGTGGAGATAAAGCTCATAGGTTGGGTGGAAAAGAGTCTACCATAATTGGTATGCACAAGTTAATTCATTTTATCTTGAATTTATGTTATTGTATTTAAGTTAAAATGGTGGTGAAAAAAATAGCTAGATTTGTCAAGGAGTATATTTTGTGCTTGTCAATAATGTGATAATTTTTGTTAGTCGTAAATTGTTAGATTTGTGCATTTAACAGTACCTTCTATAATAAATATAGTATAGCTCTGTAGTGTTGCATAGATAATTATAAGAAGGCTACCAACTCTCAGAATGTCTAAACCTTTAGAATATGTTTAAATCTAAGGTTAGGTGAATTATTTAAATCATTACATGCAAAAAGTAAATATAATGAAAGTATTCAACTAACTATGAACATCTGTCAAATAAAATAATTCAGAATGAAAGAACTTATGTTCTGGTATGTAGCATGAATTTAGAAAACTCAAAGTATATCTTCTATTGTAGCATAATTTGAAGATTTGGACATTATACATAAATCATAGTATTCTATCAGAATTTCATAAAATGTCATTAGAATTGAAACACACGTCCTATAGAATACAACATATGAGAAATGGTAAACATAATTTCAATTATGGAAATAGAGTATATTAGACTATACTAAATTTGAATAAGTCAGGGGACTTATATCCATATATACTGTCAAAGTAATTACTGTCCAAATATTTATACAATTTTTGGATTCTGTCCCATAAATTTTAACACATAATCCATGTGGATACAATTTAGAATTATACTAAGTGAAGTCCTCAAAGAAATGCTGGATCAAACTATACAATGAAATTCAAAGTTATTGTCACTGTAGGACATATAAACTGCTAACAAAGTTGTAAAAAGAGACATGATGGAAAAAGGTACCTGCACAGAAATGAAATTATAAGAATTAGTAATTGTGTTTATATTTCATATAGTAGTGAATATAAGAATAATAAATAGCAAAAAAAGTATAGGTAATAATTACCTTACTGACTGTCAAGGAGGAAAAAATCTGTAGGTAAAGAGATTTAAGATCGGTCAAATGGAGAATGAGAGAAAACAAATAATCGAAGAAAGTATTAACTAGAATCAGGAAAATTATTACCTGAGCTTTTTTCGACAACATACTGAGTCCAAATTGAGGAACTGTGGAATTATGAAGTTCCCTACAAATTAGGGAATGAAAATATTAAACCCTATTCTGTACAATTTATTGCAATTCAATAAAAAGTAGAATCATTACAAACTAGTAATTCTAATCCAAGAATGGGGAGTAATTGTACAAATAAATAAATAAATTTCATAAATTGACATTAAAATCAAACTCTTAATGAGTAAATGAACAAGTAGAAATCAAATAGACTCTAATTGTAAAGACTCAAGGAAACAAGAATTTGTGAAGAGATAGTACATCAAGATGAGTGTGATTTTTAAATCTAATTCAAAATAAAGCAGCTTGTGAGGTTACAACAGAGGTAACTGAGATTTATTAACTCGCAAGAATTTGGAAATTCTTATCTCTAAAAATAAATTAAATTCTAACCAAGATTATAAACTAAACGCAGAGACATTACAGTAAAAATGTAGAAGGGTAAAATGTATGGTCAATACTAGTTGCTATGTAGCCCTGTATGTATATAACAAGGTAACGTACACAAATTAGTAAGCTGGTTTCTTGGAATAGAGAAGAGCCAAAGTTACAAATGATGAGCATTGTCTAGACAAAAAACCAGAGCTATATTTACGAAAGGAAGTTTAAAACTATGCCAAGGAAAAATAGAGGCCCAACGCATACCTGGAGAGAAATGTTAATGCCGAGAAGAAGTGGAACAATTAGAAATTGTTGTGTGTGGGAGAGGGAATTGTCCTCATGCTGTGAATCCTCCACCTGCATTCAAAACACAATGCATCAGAAAGTCGTAAATTAAATTGAAACCAATCTACAAAGATGACAGAGATAACCCAGAACTAAACTTGAATGTAAAACACTGGACTGGAATTCTCAACTAATACGTGAAAATATTCAAAGGCATAACAATATTTTAGAAATACGTAAACAGAGGAAGTCTCTGACTTTACATGCCAGAGGATTTATTACCATTCGTTTTTTCAAAGCGTATACGAAAATGGCAGTGGGCTCTCTGTGGAATACGCAGGGTTATGGGGATGAAACCCAACACTGAAACCACGAGAAACAATGCATATGAGTTGCATAAGTAAAGCGATGAAATAAAAATTTCAAGTCGAAACCCCAAACGAAATCCCAAAAATCTTAGGAACCTGCAAGTTTAAAACGATACCACAAAAAATAAGTTATTACTAGAGAAGCATGATGAAATTGACGAACTAGTAAACTATGTGTCATAAACTTGGCTTTAAAGCCTAAGTTAAATGAAATCCCTTTGAAGTCGAATGCCTATTGCATAACCAAATATGAACACGAAGACAAAAGGGAGGAATAGAGCTAAAATGCAACAGAGGAAGAATAACCCTAACCACCGATACGACTAAATCTCAAAAGCCCATGTGGAATGCATCCAACGGTGGAGATTAACTTGGTAGCTGAAAAGTTAAATCAATAGGTAAAGAGCCATGTGATAGTGTTAATAACCAGAGTAACATTGATAAATGCAAGAAAATCCCAAGACAAGAACAAAAAACCAAGACATCGGATTTTCCACCATACGGAGCCCGAGTTCATTACGCATTTCATAAATGCAAAAATCGTTATGTGCCAGTTGATAGGTCACGTACTGGATTACATGGTAAACCCATGAGAGCCAACAAAATTATGTATGTACCTTTGTAGATTAATATCAATCCACTTAGGATTAATGATGACAACGTTGAAGGTTCAACACCAACGAGGGCATGTAATTATAAAGAGTTGCGTCCAAACCACAACGCATTAGAAGGTCATAAATTAAGTTGAAACCAATTTACAAAGATGACAGAGATAACCCAGAACTAAACTCGAATGTAAAACACTGGAATGAAATTCTCAACCAATACGGGATAATATTCAAAGGCATAGCAATATTTTAGAAATACGTGAACAGAGTAAGTCTCTGACTTTACATGTCGGAGGATTTATTACCATTTGTTTTCTCAAGGCTGGACACAAGAATGGAAGTGGCTCTCTGTGGAATACGCAGCATTATGGGGATGAAACCCAACACTGCAACCACGAGAAACAATGCATATGAGTTGCAGAAATAAAGTGGTGAAATAAAAATTACAAGTCGAAACCCCAAATCTAAATCCAAAAAATCTCAGAAACCTGCAAGTTTAAAACGATACCATAAATATTAAATTATTACCTAAGAAGCATGATGAAATTGAAGAACTAGTAAACTTTGCGTCATAAGCTTGGCTTTATAGCCTAAGTTAAACACAATTCCTTTGAAGCCGAATGACATGCTGCGTAACTAGAGATGAGCAACGAAGACAAAAGGGAGGAATAGAGCTAAAACGCAATGGAGGAAGGACAATCCTAACCATCGATACAGTTGAATGTCAAATGCCCACGTGGAATGCATCCAACGGTGGAAATTAACCTGGTAGCTGAAGGGTTAAATCGATAGGTAAAGAGCCACGTGACAATGTTAATAACCAGAGTAACATCGATAAATGCAAGAAAATCCCGAGACAAGAATAAAAATTAGACATCAAATTTGCCACCATACGGAGCTCGAGTTCATTACGCAATTCATAAATGCAAAAAATTGTTATGTGCCATTTGATAGGTCACGTAGTGGATGACATGGTAAACCCATGAGAGCCAACAACCTTAAGTATGTACCTATGAAGTTAATATCAGTCCACATAGGATTTAGAATGATAACGTGGAAGGTCAATGCCAACGAGGGCATGTAAATACAAAGAGTTTCAACTCAAAATGCAGGTTTCATATATAAGCTAAGGGGGAAGAAGTATAGTTACGTAGGGTGTGTTGTGGATGATTTTGTCACCCTCCTAGAGACAGCCTAGAGTTGCCATAGACCAGTGCCTAGGACATCTTAATATAGCAAGGAGTCCTTTATAATTGGGTTGTCAGTCCAAGAACTCACTTACTATCTCTTGTTTAAAACAAGGAAATTAGTTTTGAATGGGACCAATCTCTCTCAGAAGCTAGTACAAAGACAAGAATAATGTAGGAACATTATGTAAAACTTCAGCACGAAAGCATCAGACAGTTAAGAGACCGCTTACTGTAAAGAGGGCCGATTCAAATAATATATCACAGAAATCAGATATCAGGAAGTGAGTGCAGTGAGGAAACATAAGATGATATTAGCTGGCATGTAAGGGCGCACCAATTTACGAATCCTTAAGCCACTAATATAGCAGAAAATAAAGAAAGAGTGAACATGGAACAATATATCATGACTAGGCCTATTTAAAGCGCTTGACTAATTTCAGAAAGGGCACCACTTAAGATGAATCCTTACTGCAAACTAGTGAGCCACTCGCATTCTAGAACATGATACAAGAAGATAATTTGCATGAAAAGAGATAATGTATTAACACATAAGAAAAGTTACATACTGTGAGATACCAAAGACCAGAATCCTCAATACAGTTATAACCCCTCCTCACTGAGACCCTACGGGCTCTGAAACTTCATACAGAAATGTTACAAAATGTATACAGAAGCCTTCTCGCTGCACAGTTTGCTGACAGAAATCTGGAACCCTTACAATGTATTCTTTTTTGGTCTTTATAGGAGTGATGGAGAATTCTAGAGAAGGAGGAAGCTGAAACACAATTAATGACTTAATTTGAAAGAAATGGCGGAAAACATTCGCGCCTGTTCAATGAACGACTAACTGTGAATGACTGTACTAGACAACATGTTCATGAAATAAATGCTGGGAGGTAAAAATCTCCTTATATACAAGATAGAAATAATAAAATATATACACTATATTGCCCGCGGATGAGGGAAGATCTGCTGCCGTAAGAGATTTGGAATGATCTGTATTTTAGTACTGTACTCTCGGCCCTTGGCTCTGGATTTGAGTCCTGGATCTTTAATGCGGGGTGAATTTATCTGGAGAGTTCTGAGAATCCATATCTATGTCTTCTTTAATGGCGGTCACCTCTCCCACCTACCCTCGGCTTCTTCCTTTAATTTTTCCAGTTAGAATATGTCCTTTGGTATGCTTCAGATCTTTGCAATGGAGGCGGGAAGTTAAAGCGCCAACTAAGTCGTTTTAATACCTGCAAAACCCGCAAAAAATTAGGGAAAATTGACTCAGGTGTGGACACGACAACGGCCATGGAATCGGTGATACGGACTAGGCGAAATGTTGAGATGATGCAGGGTGACAAGAAACGCATGAACATAATGGAGAAATGGAGGGTGACAAGACAGAAAACCATGGAGCGACAATGAATGAACGGGGCAAAGGTTCATAAACTATGACGTGTCACTGGAACATATGAATGGTGGAGGAAGAACACAGCATACACTTGTGAATAATGATGACACGACCACAGGTGGTGGGACCCAAATCGGAAATCAGAATCGGAAAGCAGAGCGGGGAGACAGGGGTGGTACATTTTGGAAGTTCCGATCTCGATTGAGGGCAGGACCGCGATTGACCCAGGACCGTTCGATCTCAGAACAAGATCAACAGCTACACTTGCATCGGAGGGTAATAAATCGGCGAGTCATGGAATACCGATGGCCTGTTGTGCGCGGGCCCTTCGTATAAGTTAATTGCCGCGTCGTTGATTTAAGCCAGATCAAACGGCCAGCATTGTGCCCGATCGTTAAGACAATAGGCCCCTTCTTGCTTTGTATTATGGTTTTCAGGCCCGAGTCATATGGAAGCCGAAGCGGGAGGGAGTCAAACTCTTAAGGAATCGGCCCGATTGTTTAAATTTGAGTTTTGAACTATTATAAAGCAGATCTTCGGGCGGAAATAGTAATGTCAAGTAGGGTCATGGGATTTTAGGCCACGACAGAGGTAAATATGTACAACAGGGTGTAATGTAGAAATTTAATAAGTGTGATAAATATGACTAAAGTCTGAAAGGTGATTAATTGACATATTCACCACTTATTGGAATGAAATATAAAAAGGATAAGGTAGTTAATGACCAACAAAAATATGTCCTTTCTTATTACCATAAGAAGAAGATTCCATTAGTTAAAATCATGATATTATTATTTTGCTAGAAACTGCACAGAAACTTGAAATATGGTTTAGTGACATAAGGGGTAAGAAATGTCGCTAATATTAACTTATAATAAAATTGATTGACGAAAATCGTTGAACTACAATTCGATAATAATTAGACAAGAGTAAAACAAACATTCAATCTGTTAGATAGTTTTCGTCAAAGTGCGATGAAATATCTTAATGCAGTTGTATGCGATTAGTATTTAATCCATAAATAGCTTCCTTTTTTTTTTTTTTTGAGGAAGCAGAGTTGTTACAAATGGTATGCTATAAATAGAAATAGGTTGTGTTTTTATGAGAAAATGAACATGTCATAAATGACTTATCTATATGCATGCATAGAGAAAATAAATTGAAATATATAGACGACTCAAATAACTCATATTAGATAAAATAATGAGTTATTGAACTCTAAATTCCTAACAGACTAGAGGAAAATGGTTGGATATAAATGCCATGAGTTTGAATTTGATTGAAATTGTTGTAGGAGAGAAGGACAATAATTTGCAAACAACTTGAGTGGGAGAGAAAAACTAGTGTAACTCCTAAATAAAATATAACATGCACTTAATAGAGTTTTTGTTATCATTTTGATTATTAAAGGGCTAGTGCTCCTTGAGTTTTTGTGGAAGTATTATGATTGAAGTATTATTTTACATTGCCTAAATAATTGGTAATGAAAAGTAAAGGTTAATGTTCCAACAAGAGAAGAACATCGAGGACGATGTTCTCTTTAAGAGGGGGGGATGGAGCGGGAAGTATGGGTGTAAGCCACTGTAAAACTCTCATAAAATGAGGGTTGTTAAATAATTAAATATTATTAATTATTATATTGATATTACATGAAGAATATTTTGTAATTCTTAATTATAAGAATATTGGAAGAATTATTTCTTAATTATTTTATTTATAAGAATTCATATTCTTCTATAGAAATAAATTATATTTCCAAGTTGTTATCTTTTATGAGTATTAGAAATAATGAGTAATAATTTTGGAAAAAATACGTATAAGTGATATTTTTCTCATAAGGAAAAAAAAAATCTACCTTTAAAAGAAAAGCATGAGAGATTTATGGAGTGCTTTTGTGATTTAGAAAAAATCAGATTTATGGATGTTTTATGGAATGATTTTATGATTTAGAAAAGCTATTCCATTTTCTTAATTCTATTTATTGTAAGCCTATGAGAAAAATAGAAGAGAGAATGAGAGAATGCATGGAGAATGGAGCCAAGGAAGAGGAAGAAGGAATTCCAAGCATGCATCAAAAGATAAGTAACTATGTTCTTTGAAAATTCTTTTGTTTGCATATGGGGCATGATGATATAATAATTGAATTTATTTGCTAGGAAAAATTCATATGATAAACAATCAAGATTATTTCTTGAGAAAACATCTATATAATTTTGTACATAGAGGAATAAGTGTTTTATTCATTGAATTATGAGAAGATTTCATATGTTGTGAATTCATAAAATCTTTTCATGGCTAAATAATTATGTTAATTGCATGACTTATTGGAAAATAAGGTCCAAATAAGCCTTTATATCTCCCAAACCCGGATAGATATGTAAAAAGTGAATGAGATTTTTGTAAAAGAAGATGTTATGACCAAAATCCTCTTTCATATTTTAAAAATTTGTTTCCCATGTCTCGAAAACCATGTCCTAAATTGATGTAAAAAATAGGGAATTATTTATTATTTAAATCTGGAAAAATGAGCTCCAAATATTTGTTTGAATATTCCAAACTCTAACACCTGTGTAGAAACTGAGAGAGGTTATTTTGAATTAATCCATTACAAAAAAAAACCTCTTTCGGTTTTCCGAAAATAATTCCGTTTGGTTGGGAACCATGTCCAAGTGTGATGACAAAAACATGAAATTATTTAATATTTAAATCTGAAAAAATAGGCTGCAAAGATTCATTCGAATCTTCAAAACCATGACACTTATGAAAAAAATGTGAAAGGTTATTTTTAACAAGCCTCCCAAACAAAAACCTCTTTTGGTTTTCTGAAATTTGTTTCCATATGTTCGTAATACATGTCGAAAGTGGATGACTAAAAGAAGAAAAACAGAGTAAAACAGAGTGCTTCCATTTCATTTTTCAATGAGATTAGAAAAAATTGTTTATGTACATATAGACATAATAATTATGTTGATGAGTATTTACAAGGAATTAATTTATGTAATTACCAAGTATGTTCTCATGATGCATACACATTAAAATAATAATATCTAATATATTTGATCTACTAAAAATTATTATGTGATTTTATATGCATAAGGAGCTTGAGTTATGTAAAAAGATATGAATAACTTATGTGAGGGTTAGCCTACATAAAACCCTTGCGTAAAAGGAAATTGGTTGTGTTATTTGAGAAAGATTTGTTATTCATTTTATTCTTGAAGAAATATTACAAATCTCTCTGATGTGTGAAATGATAAGAAAATATTTTTTTATTTCATGCATAATATGTAGTGAGTTAGCTATCTTTTGGAAAAATAATAATTAGGGTGTAAAAATCCCTAGAAAACAAATATATATATATATATATATATATATATATATATATGCAAGGAAGAAATTATTATGTTAGAAATCTTAAAAAATAATTGAAGAGAAAAATATATCCTTGTACATGTTATTGGAATAGATCCTTGGAGAGGAAAACTAGTAATCACATGCCTTATTATGTAATATTATTTAGAGAAACAAATATGCTTGCATGCATGGAAAAAATATAGTTTTTGGTATTAGATTTCTATAGAAAAGGAAGATGCAATCACAAAAATATTTATTGTGTTAGTCTTCTTTCGAGGAAAATAATATGTATTTTGCAAACTTAAAGGGATTAGCTATGGTATTAGCTTTATTTTGAGAATATTATGCATAGTTATTTGGTTATCTCTTTTGGATGAGATGGAAATGTCCTTTTGCATGCATGAAAGAATAAGTGATATGCGTTTGACCCCTTGGAAAATAAATGTGTTTATTTTCCATGAAATATTTATTTAATTTCTTTTGGAAAGAAATATATGTTTTACATGCAATAAGAAAAAGCTATGTTATTGCATGCACAAAATTATAACTAGTATTTTAACTTTGTTTAAAATCGAGCTGACATGGTTATACATAATAGCCATTATAAATAGCTTTTGCGTGGAAAATATGTTTTTGGAAAAGAACATGCATTCACTTGCATAAGTATATCATCTATTGCGTTAATACCTTTGTAAAAGAAAACATAAGAGTAGGAAAAAAAGAAATTGCTTGTTGGGATAGTTATTTTGAAAGTTTATTATGCATTTGCATGCAAAATATTATTATATAGTATTTTAGCTTTCCTTTGGAAATAATATGAAAGTGCATGCAAGATTTTGTTAGCGTTTGTTGGAAAGATGATGCTAGATAGTGATTTATTTGTTACTAATGCATGTAAAATGATAAAGAAGGAATTTCATGTCAATGTGGTTATGTTTTATACATGCATAAAAATAGTCTTAAAGTGTCACAAATAAAGATTGATTATTGGATTATTAATAATAACACTGTTACCAATGAAATAGGTAACCTGACCTCAAAACGGGAACTCTAGTCCAAAAAGATTCAAAAAACATGAAAAAACACCCCAAAAACAAAAAAATGTATTCCAGAACGCATTTGGTTTTTTTTAAGATCGAATTTCAATATTTTATAAAATTATGTTAAAAACAAAATTGTTTCTTGAAAAAAGGATTGAAAAAACACCCTCAAAACAAAACCAGTTAATGCTGGAATAATAAATTTTTTTTTTTAATATTTTTGACATTTTTAAAAATAGAAATAACATTTTTTAATTTTTAAAATTCAAACATTAAAAAAAAACCTAAAATTTAAAAAAAAAAACAAAAAAACAAAAAAAAACATTTTAAAACATAAAATTTAAAAAAAATATAGGAATAAAAAAATAAAAATAAAAACAAAATAAATTTTTTAATTCAAACATAATAAAAACCTAAAATTTTAAAAAAATAATAAAAAATAAAAAAATAAAAAAAAAATTAAAGATTAAAATTTGAAAATATATAGAAATAAAAAAATAAAATAAAAACAAAATAAAAATATTAAATTAAAAAAAAAACTTATAAAAATTAAAATATAGAAATTAAATTTAAAAAAGAAAAAAAAGTTCATTAAATAAATAAAAATTAAATTAAATTTTAAAATAGAAAATCAAATTTAAAGAAATATATTAAATTTTAATAAATTTAAAAGTTTAAAAAAAAATTATTGGAATTAAAAGTAAAAAATGAAAAATTAGTTAAAAATAAAATACCATAAAAATATTTAATTTAAAAAAATATACAAATAGATTTAAAAAAACAAATATTATATATATATATATATATATATGAACTTAAATTATATATATATATGAACTTAAATTAAAAATATATATATTCGATTTAAAAAATGTTAATATTAAAATAACAAATTAAATTTAAAAAAAAAATATGAAATTTTAATAAATAAATGAATAGACAAATAAATTTTGAAAAAAAAAAAAAAAAAACAAACAAACAAACAAACATTGTTAAAATAGAAAGTTAAAAAACTTTAAAAATCAATTAAAATTGAAAAATTGAAAAAAAAAAATTAAATAAAAAAAAATAAAAAACAAATTAATTTGAAAATATTAGGTTTAATTATAAAAAAAATATAAAATTTACTAAATTTTAAAAAATTAAATGAAAAAACTAAACATAAAATTTAATAATTAAAAGAAAAGAAAAAAAATCAATTAAATAAAAAAAATACAAAATTTAATAAAAATTATTAACAAAATTTAGAAAAAAAAAACTAAAAACAAAAAAAATCAAAAAAAAAAAAAAAAAACAAACAAATTAAATTTCAAATATAAAAATTAAATTAAAAGAAATAATTTTAAATTTTTTGAATTAAAAAGAAAAAAAAAAAAATTGATCGCGGTGGCACCGCCAATCAGTCTCCCTCCCAGGTGGCGGCGGAGGCCGACCACTGTGCGGGAGGCCGATTTCGTGAATCGCCCTAAGGCCGATTCCGGGAATCGCCCTCCTGCCGTGGGAGGGCGATTTAGGGAGGCTGATTCCGGGAATCGCCATGAGGCTGATTCTGGGAATCACCCTCCCGTGGTGGGAGGCCGATTTCAGGAATCACCCTCCTGTGACGAAAGGGTGATTCCCGGAATCGGCCTCTCGCCCAACGGCGGACCTCCACCGCCACCTGAGCGGGAGGCCGATTGGCGACGCCACCATGATCATATATATATATATATATATATATATATATATATATTAAATATATATATTTTTAATTAATTAATTTATTTATTTTTTAATTCAAATTTTTTCATTTAAATTATTTAATTTGTTTAATTTTATTTTTTTTAATTTTGTTTTTAAATTTAATATTTTAGATTAATTATTTTTTAAAATTTAAAATTTATTTATTATATTTATTAAATTTTAATTTAATTTATTTTTTTTTAATCTTTTACTTTATTTAGTTTTTCATTTTTAAAATTTATAAATTGTTTCATTTAAAAAAAAAACAGTAAATTATGGATATTTGTTTTTTAATTTTTTGCATGTGGTTTTTTTCATTTTTTTTGTATTTTAATGATAGTATTTTTTTATTTTAATTTTTGTTTTTCAATTTTCGATTTTGTTTTGTTTTTTTTTTTTTTTTTGTTAATTTTAAAATTTGTATTTTTTTTCTTCTTATTATTACTATTTTTTTAATTTAAATTTTTAAATTTATTTTTTTCTTTTTTGTATTTTATTTTTTTTATTTAAATTTTAATTTTGTAATTTAAATTATTTTTAAATTTTCTATTTTTTTATTTTTTATTTTTTTTAAATTATGTGTTTTTTTTTTTCAAATTTTGTCATTTCTTTTGATATAATCTGCGAATATTTTTGTTTTAGTTTTTTTTTGTTTTATTTATTTATTTTTGTTTAAATTTTTTATTTTTACGAGTTAATTTTGTTTCTTTTTACATTTTTATTGGTTTTTTTCACTGTTTTTATATATATATTTTTTATCCAAGTTTTGTGTTTTATTACCAACATGAAAATCACCACTCTAAAAAAAAAGGTTGATGTTGCATCAATACGTTTCAAAATTAGCATGGAAATCACCGCTCCAAAAAAAAAGAAGTCGATGTTGCATTAATACGTTTCAAAATTAGCATGAAAATCATTAACATTTTAAAACAAATATTCATACTTCATAAATAAAAATATTAGAGTGTAAAAAATGTGCTAAAAAAAAGGGTGGTTCTGCATCACCACTTTTCAAAATCGGGCGCTTTTTATGCTACCAAAAAAAAGTAGGTAGTAGTGCGGTTGCATATTTCATCGGTAATAGTGTTTAATTTGTCTAATCATGATATCAAGTGTGCTAACAACAACAATGACAAGAAAAGAGGGTGACTTGAGAAAATGATTTTTCAAGTTAAATATTGTGGAAGATAAAGATTTGTTAGTCCATGCACGTTTAGTAGTTCCAAATGTAGGATGAACCACTGAAGGAAACAACCCAACTACAAAAACTAAGACTGAGGATCCGTGGGTAAATGGTATCATGATGATTGTAATAGCTTATAGCTAGTTATGTTTCATTTAAGATTATTTTTCTATGTAATTTTCATTACAATGGTCAAGGGATGGACTCCCTTATAACCATTGAGTGAGGGGTGACAACCCTCACAAGCGTTTAATAATAAAATTGAATGTTTGATGGTTTTCACCCTACGGGGTTTCCAGGGTATATCAGTGTATAATGATGTGATTGTTCATTGTGTCATTTTCATGATGTTAATTTATTTCATGATGTGATGTTGATATTATCAATTAAGTGATTTACTAATTGAGTTAAAATGATCATGCGATAGATACAGTTATAGCAGGAAATTTAAGTTAATATGCTACAACAAGTACAATTAATGGTTGTGTAACTCACTATGATTTTTACTAAATATTTCTCTTTAGTGATGATGATGGTTATTTAAATGGTTAATGCGGAAATATAGAAAGTAATTTATAAGGTTACACCTTCGTAAATGTTGAAAAAATTTCCTAACTCCATGCATTTTCCTGCGAGGTTATCAGAGTATGTTACAAATGGTATCAAAGCTCATGTTACAACATTGGGCCTAAATCCGTGCTCACACCAGGAATTAAAAATGAAAAAATTATGCTGCTGTAAATGGTTTTTTTTCTTTTGATTTTTTTTTTTTTTCATACTAATTCTATTACTTGTACAGTGAATTAGTGCAGAAAATTACAGTCGGAACTATGAGTGAAGGGGATGAGTTGTATGTAGATCTGGGTGGTGCAGAAAATCCACCAGATTCAAATGCTTCGTTGCTGGCCATGATCCATCAAATGCAAAGAGACATGGTGCAACTGAGAACCCACAATGAAAGATATCACTAGCCAACGAAGAGAAAGAAAGGTTAATCAGGGAATTAACTTTCAGAACTAGTCACGAAGGTGAAGGCTATGACAGAAAGAGAAAGGAAGCTGAAAACCACTCAGAAGGATCTGATGATGGTGAAGCTTTTGGACAATAGTCCAGAAGGAAAAATGAATTCACTACAAGGAAAAAACCCTCTAGCGAAGGTTATAAAGGATATTTTTCATCGGTGCGCTACTTAGCCTTCAATGCACCAGTGTGTGTCATCTAGAAGGTGGCCCAGGGCAGTCGAAGGAGCATGCACCGGGCCGTCAAGGTATAAAACCACACCATGCGTAGTGTTGGTGATACAACGCACGGTTTTGTTCTAATTGGTCTTGGGATTTGTGCGGTGCCCATAGGTCGTCCAAACGCATTGGTACGTAGAATTATAGAAATGTACCGTGCTCAGTGTCACACAAACGCACCGAAATTTATAATTGGTATCGGTATTTGTCTGGTGCCCATAGGTCATACAAATTCACTGGTGCATAGTGCCACATAAATGCACTGGTGCGCAGTATCATATAAACGCACCAATATTTATAATTGGTATCGGTATTTGTGCGATGCCCATAGGTCGTACAAATGCACCGGTGCATAGTGCCACATAAACACATCGATGCACAGTACTGCACAAATGCACCGATATTTTTAATTGGTTTTGGTATTTGTGCGGTGCCCATAGGTCGTAGAAATGCACCGGTGCGCTTTAGAATACAAACACATCGGTGTACAGTAACTGACACGCACCGGTGTTCATTTTGTATTTTTTAGAAACATCGAATTGTGATAGTGAAATTATTGTGATTTTTTAAAATTCATTATTCATCAAAAGTCAATACATCTTATAACAATATTCATATTAATTAAATTTTTATTAATGCATTTAAATGTGATGTTTGGATTAATTTATTATATCATATCATAATTATTGTGATTTTTTAAAATTCATTATTCATTAAAAGTTGACACATATATATCTTATAACAATGTTCATATGAATTAAATTTTTATTAGTGCATTTGAATGTGATGTTTGGATTAATTTGTTATATCATATCATCAAATTTCACATCTCTTCATTATAATATTTAATCATTCATAAATTTAATCAGTGGTGTGACATTTCACAATGACAATGGAGAACATAATAGAATAAATTAAAAAATATTTTATTATATATATATATATATATATATATATATATATATATATATATATAAGACAGTCTTTGTCATACAAAATGGGACAATTATTGGTATCCCTATGTCTTTCAATTGGGACACTATGTCCATTACATTAAACAAAATGTCTAATTTCACAAGATAATATTTCAAAAAATACAACACCTTGCTTTGATATCCAAACATAGTGTTCATCATTCTTCGCTTGAACTGTTGTCACTGGTAGAGCTACTTCCATGACTTGGGTTATTTTCAAGAATGTTTTTTTCATAGTGTTGATTGTTCTTCTTCTTCACCTTCCATCTACAAACATAAAAATAAATTGTAATGAGTGTATATACATTGGTGAGAATAATGAAAATTGCAATATTAAATAATATACATCAATGTAAATCGAAAAGAAATGATGTACCATTGTAACAATTGACTCAAACTATACACATTCTTTTAAAACTATGTAGCATGCCATCTTTCAAGATTTCATTTGTTGGCACAGTTCCATACTTTGTTTCCTGAAAGTTTTATACACCATAACAAATCATATATTTAATATAAAATATTTTTTTGTTCTATTAATTATAGTCAAAGCTAAGTAAAACAATATCGATAGATGCTTACAACTTCCACAATTAATTTCTGATATGCCAACATATACTCACAACCCATATTTAACCTAATTTCAATCAATTTGTCTGATGGTTCTTCTTTGTATGTTAGCACTTGTTTGAAGACATTCAATGATAATTTTTGTAAAACAACTTAAAAAATAAATAAATGAAATCTAGTTAAGTTGTTATAAGGAAGTAACAATTACTCACAAACTTAGATATCAACCATTTTCTTCATTGTCGTCCTGTTTTATGTGCTAAACGGGTTCCATTTTATTTTATTTTATGTAAGAAAATACTTGAAAAATAATATTTAATGCTAAATTGTTTATTTATTGTATCTAATGATCGAAAAATTCAATGATTACATATTACATTTGAAACACGTTGTTGTTGAGATGGCTCCTCATGTGATGTAATTTTGTCCATTTCTTTGACCATCTCCTTGTACACCTTTCTGGACATTTCTACTAGCATATTTCTGATATCAACTCATTCATCTTTTGAGATTTTCATTATCTTCCTAAAAATGTAACATGACAATAAACTATTTAATTTTTATTTTGATATATGAAAAGTAAATATAACAAAAATGATATTTATAAATAATTCTAGACAAACATTTGAATGAATATTACTTTTTCATTCCTTCTTTTTTGTTGTTGTACGTTTTTTCTATTAAAAGTCTGACATGTCTTATTGACCAATTCTTTGGAAACTCTACCTGTAGTTTAGATAAAATTTGGTCCTTGGAATCATTGGAATGATTTTTGTATTGTAAATGGAAAGAACGTCTATACATTCGTTCCACTAGATCCCTCAAACTTTTGTAAAAGTTTTTCCCTCTTTCGTTAACCTCCAACACCATTCCAAATGAGCTAAGGAGCAATTCATTTTCATTTGCATGTTCTATTTTTTTTCTTTTCTTAGAACAACATTCATTTTCTGAGTTGTTGGTCCCTGTAGAACATTAAACAAATGTGAATTAATAGATTGATTAACATATGCTATCTAATAATTTTAAGTATATTATTAATGAAAATTAAAAAAAGAAACTCATATTGGATCGATAGTATTTTTTCATTCACCTAATTCATCCTTTTGCAATTTTTCCATCAAGATTTTACGCTCTTATGGTCCTTGATCAGAAATAACCTTATCAAACTTTTTCATTTTGTGGCTCTGCATGATACATAGTAAACAATACATATTAGTTAAAATTACATATAGTTCAAAAATAATATTTTTTGTAAAGAATTTACAAATAACTTGTCTTTTTTACTTTTCTTGATGTGTTATCAGTATTTTTGTTACTTGATCTCTTGTCAGTCATTTCTTTATCAATCTAAAACCTGTACCATATCATTCATTAATATATTATAAATAAATTGTTAACTTTTCAGGTAAAAAAAATCTCAAGAAACCAGTGTGCCATTCATTCTATATGCACTGACCTCGGTGCAAGGGGGTATTCTAAACGCACCGCACAAACAGTATAATAGACCGTACGATGCTTTATGTCAACAAGGAGCACCAGTGTGTTATATGTTAACCGCCGCATCGATGAACACAGAGAAAATAATAAAAATTGTCCAGTGTTAGTTTTTGTAGCATAAACACTCTGCACAAACAAGGGACCACCATACGGTGCTCTCTTTCTACTAGGATACCCGATGTGGTGCGTTATATGTTACATGGTGCCCCAATTAACCCAATAAAACAATTTTTTGTGAAAAATCACGTTCGTGGTGCGCCATAATGAAATAGTGCATCAACGCCATATTTTACATATGGTGCATTTATAAAAAAAAATTATTTTTTAATTTTTTATTACACAATACTTTCGTTGTGTGCCGGGATAATATAATGCACCGGTGCGCTAGGTTACACCGGGCACACCGATGAAAAAAAATCTGTTTTTTTTTTAAATTCACACAAGGGTTGACATGGACTGGGATCCGACTGTGCAAGTCGTCACGTGGGTTGAATGTCTTAGACCTATATATAGCAATACAAACCCTATAAATCTAAAATGAAAATCCCTAATTCTGAAATCACAAAATTAGGGAGAAGAAAGGACAGAAACAAAAAGAATGTAGGGTTTGTTTCTAAAAATGTATTTTGTTTTTAATTTTTATTTTGTGCGAAACAACACGTTTGCGGTGCACCATAATGAAATAGTGCACTGGTGCCATATTTTACATATGGCGCACTGATAAAAAAAAATTGCTTTTAATTTTTTTATCACACAGTACTTTCGCGGTGCGTTGGGATAATATATCGCACTGGTGAACTAGGTTACGCCCGATGCACCGATGAAAAAAAAATCTATTTTTTTTTTAAATTCATGCAAGGGACGACTAGTATTGGGATTCGATTATGCAAGTCGTCTCGTGAGTTGGATGTCTTAGGGATATATATAGCAATAAAAACCCTATAAATCTAAAATGAAAAGTCCTAATTATGAAATCACAAAAAAGTGAGAAGAAAGGGCAGAAACAAAAAGAATGTAGGGTTTGTTTCTAAACATGGATTTATTTATTTATTTTTGTTTTTTGAAACAACACGTTCGCGGTGCGGCATAATGAGATGACGCATTGATAAAAAAAAAGGTCTTTTAATTTTTTATCACACTATACTTTTGCAGTGCGCTGGGATAATACAGCGCGTCGGTGCGCTAGGTTACGCCGGGTGCATCATTGAAAAAAAAATCTGTTTTTTTTTTTAATTCACGCAAGGGCCGACATGGATTGGGATCCAACTATGCAAGTCGTCCCGTGGGTTGGATGTCTTATGCCTATATATAGCAATACAAACTCTATAAATCTAAAATGAAAAACCCTAATTATGAAATCATAGAAAGAGAGAGAAGAAAGGGCAGAAATAAAAAGAATGTAGGGTTTGTTTCTAAAAATGCATTTTTAAAATTTTTTTTCTGAAAATGAAAAAGAAATTAAAATTTTTTTCTAACTGCATAAAAAAAATTACAGAAAAAATAAAAAAAACAATAAACATTGAAATTTTTTTCTTACTGCGTAAAAAAAACTGTAAAGAAAGTAAAAAAACAATAAACTTTAATCATGAGATCGCTTGAAATTCTATGCTACAAGGTTTGAATCACAAGAGAGTTAGAATTCTTATTGTTTGAATACTTCTATTTGAACGTATTTCCATTCTCCATAGTGCTCTCGTGCTCTGTTTGCTCTAGGTATGTCTCCTGCAAATCTCCGGATGATTTTTTTTGCAAAAATAGTGAAATAATGAAAAGTGTTTAATATTTAAATAATTGTTTTATGAAATTAGATTTTTGAAAATATTTTGCTGCCCATTTTTCAATTTACTTCTTTTTTTTCACTTAAAGAAAATAGAGTTGTGTTTTTCTATTTGCGGTTATTCGTCACCGATGCATCACTTAATAGCACCACACCGGTGCGTCTGTTTATAAAACGACACCAGTGCCCAGTAACGAAAATACACCGGTGCGACGATCTGTACATTAGCACCGATAACAAGAAGTCCATTTTTAAGGCACCAAAATTACTTTTAGGTGTGTGCACCAAAATTTATTGTTGATTTTGCTGAAATGCATGGAGAAAATATCATAATTATATCGAATGGACAATTGTTCAAAATCCAGCTCGTTCCATAATATTTCTCAAAGTCTATTGTAGAGTTCTCCTTATCCATATCGAGACGTAATATTTACTTCATATTTTATTTATATTTTCATTATCTAATTGAATTTATGTTTTTTATCCATGTAAATCATGCATAACTTAATTAAATATATAATGTATACAAATTTGCAGGTTCATGCAGGTTCAACATCGAGTTCATATGCACAAAATATTCAAACAAATCCAAAACATCAGAAGCTCTTATCAGGAGCAACATACTGCAAGGCGCATTTGGTAGATGAAAATGGACAGTCGCTTCACCCTGCCAATTGTAACAATATTTTTTTTTCTAAATTATGCTATTTCTATTATGGAAACATAGTATTACAAAAATGCCACAGTTCAGCTGTGTGAGCCTGAGATTGGGCTTGATGTCCAAGCTTTAACAGAGTGAAGAACTACCCTGTATGGGAAACCAGTTCTGTTAACAGTGATTGTACCGCCCTTGCAAGGGAGACCGGTGCATAGTCCATTACATACATAGATAGAGAACAAAAAATCTTCAGTAGCGTGCAGCTTCTGCTGCTGTAGACAACCAAAGTAACAATGCATCTTTAAAAACTAGAGGAATTCAAAAACCATGAAGAAACTAGGCTAACCGAAGTCACTGCTTGTGGGTTGGTGACGGTGGTTCCTCCACGATGCGACACCCATACTTGTCCTCAGATTCTTCAGCTTTTTCGTCCTGGTCACCCTCAACACCTGCGCCTTCATTCTGGAATCCTTCAGTGCCCGCAGGCATTGCATCCACCTGCATTAAGAATTGTCCTGTGGGGGGAGGGGCATAAGAGGGAGGAGCAACCTGGGGTTTAGGGGGAAATGCAACAGGGGCAGGGCGCAAACCAAGAGGGGAGGGAGGAGGCGCCGACAGAGCAGGAGGAGGGAGAGTCGATTCCTCACGTACGAAAACAGTAATATGGACAGTAACAATGGGACGATCATACAAGCAGTCGAAGCGGAGCTCCGCCCTCTGCGAAGTTTGTCTCAGGATACGACTGCTCGAAGGGTGAGGCGCAGTGGAGAAAAGTCGAGAGGGATGCGAAGGGGTCTGGAATTCATGAGCAGAAACAGGAGAATCTTCACTTCCCCCGTGGGATCGGGTGGCATGGCCCTGTCGCCCCTCAGCGCCTTCAGAAGAGGTCGCTTCGCCTCTATTGGGAGAGGGTCTCGAGCTTTCATGCCTACCACGGGTAGAGCCACGGCGGCAGCGCATTCTATGTCGGAGTCTTGGCATGGCGGAGTCGACAGTCAGCAAAGTCCTGGAACAATTTGCGCAAGAAGGGGCAGAAACAAAATCACTTTGAGAACCAAGAGCAGCTTGCAGATTAGCGACGGTGGGGCAGTAAGCACTGTGAGAGAAATGAGAGCCCGACGTGGTTTCAAAACATCCGAGCAGAGAGCAACGCCGCCCTGTTTGTGTGCGGGCGCTGGCCTCTGCACAAGCTTCAGGGCAGACGCTGCAGAGAAGATCCACAGAGCAACCGGCAGGGCGAGAATGTTCCAGATATCTGGAGGCGAAGTCCATAATGAACCGTCGGAGCAGATCGAGGCGAGGAGAATGCCGGTGATGGAGCATTAATGCTTCGGAGGCTGGCATATTAATTTTCATATTAATGGAGTCGCAGGAGGCCAGTTGGCTCTCCCATGCGAGGCTCCTTGGGAGGTGCCCAGGGATTGATGTCCCGTCAATCCAACGAGCCATCCGCATCCGGAAGCCAATTGTAACAATATTCCATCTTCTAGCCACAATATCATAATTTATTAATAATTAATACTGTTAAATTAAATAAAATTAATAACATAAAAATTTTAGTTATACTGTCGGCTCTTTCTCTTCCCATATTTTCTCTTTATTTAAACCTTGCACTCTGCGTCCTTTTTTCACTTTTCATTCACTTCTCAGCTTGTCCTGAAGATGGATCCCCGTTGGGGTTTGAAACGTCGACTGTTGTTTGATCACACTGTAGATAATCTAGATATATCTTCATCAAATAATTATAATTGTTTGGTATATTGATTAATGTAATTATTTCAATGTCAAACCAATTAATCATGCAATATTGTTAACGTGGTTACTAATTGATATCATATATTTTGTACTAATCATGTTCAAATTTTTTTTTTTAAATTATTAGGATTCTAGTGATGATGAACGACCTACCTAACATTTTATGTTTCACCCCATGACAATTTCAAATCGAGAAAAGACTGAATTAAGAGAAAAAATCGGAGAGGAACGATACCAAGAATGGTTCAATCAACCACCGATTCAATTCCCACTACGTCCAGATTCACCAATTAGTAATGAATACAGAAATTGTAGTTCTTCACAAGCTGGCAATGGAGGTAATTAGATATAGGATGGTATGGATGATTACTTAAGGGATATGACTGCCATGGAGACAATGTTTTTAGATGCATTCCAAAACGATGATCAACTAAGGGATGATGCTCATATCACTGACACCTTTTTTGAAAGCCTTCAATTTTCTTCCACCACCCCTCTCTTTGGACCCGGCGGTCAGTCAAAGTCTACCCAGTTGGGGACAATGATGTTACTGTACAACTTGAAAGCAAATTTTGGCTTGTCGAATGCATGTTTTTCTGAAATTTTGAGGTAAGTTGCCATAAAGCCCTTATATAAATTTGAAATATAATCAATACACTGCAATGAACATTACAAATGGTAAATTTTATGAACGTTAATAATTATATCGACATTAATGTACATTTATTAATATATTTTTCCATGATCACCAACTACAAGTTATTGAAAGATAAAGTTCTTCCAAGTGATAATGTCTTACCCAATAGCTGCGAAGAGGCAAAGAAATTGTTGAAAATGTTGGGTGTTGAGTACATATCATATGATGCATGTCCAAATTATTGTATTATATATAGAGGAGAATATGCAGACAAATAGATGTGTCCGAAATGTGGGAATGATAGGTATAATAAATAAAAAATAAGGATAAATCATGTACTGGTTCTCCTTTTAAGATATTGAGGCACATGCCTATAATCCCAAGGATTCAAAGGCTATTTCGTTACAAAGAATTAGCTATGTTGCAGAGATGGCATGCCTCATAGAGAAGTGAGTTGGGAGTTATGTGAATCCCAACTGATTCAATAGCCATGAAGCATATAAAGGATACATGGCCCAAAAAATTCAAGGATGAAGTACGAAGTCTACGACTCAACATAGCCATAGCCATGGATGGTGTCAACCCATATTCCCTTCAGAACACCAACTATTCTATTAGGCCTGTAGTAGTGATTAATAACAATATCCCCCCATGGTTGTCCGTGAAGAATGAACATCTTATGTTGGCTCTCATAGTCCCTGGTAGAAGACAAGTGAAGAATATGGATGTCTACTTACAACCACTGGTATATGAATTGAAGGAATTATGGGATGGGATAAATGTATATGATGTATCAAGACCCATCGAAACAGAGAGGAGTTTTACATTGTATGGAATATGTGCTTACACGACACATGATTATCTAGGCTTAGGGGTTTGCTATGGTAAATTACATGTTTAATTTATTGATTTGTTTATATACGTAACAATATTATTTCACATATTATTTATTTAATTTGTTGTAATTGTTCTGACATTCATGATATGTTATGTCCCTATATTACTAGTATAGTCCCTTATTTTTGTTTGTGTAACTCAATTATTATTATTATTGTACCCCTGTAACCTCCATATTGTTATTATTGTGCCCTTAAATTATTATTGTTAGGTCGGCTAAGATTACATTGTGGCTCCATGGACTCCTATATATAGAAAGGAGGTTTTGTAATTTGTATCATCCAAGAATTGTTCATTCATGTAATGTATTGGAGGTTTCCCCCTCAAGGTGGTTTATTTCTAAGGCATTGATATCTCTTTTCTTCTATTTTTGGAGCTGGCTTCACAACATTTGGTATCAGAGCTTTGGATTCTAGGGTTTCGCTGCTCCAAACAGGTCATCGTGGCATTTGCGCTATAAATTTTTTCTATGAAGTTTCAGAAGATGATCTGTCGTCGCAAAAATTCAGAGCTTGGTTCGCAATATTTTCGGAGATATGATCTGTGGAAGTTAGGTCTTTTTGCAGGCTCCACAATTTAATCTAAACAAGTCATCGTGGCATTTGCGCTATAACCTTTTTTGTACGAAGGTTCAGAATCCAAAATTTTAAGGGTACGAAGCTGAAATCTCGAGGAAACTCGTCGAAAAAATTCAGAGCTTGGTTCGCAATATTTTCGGAGATATGATCTGTGGAAGGTAGTGCTTGTTCAGGCTCCTGAATTTCATCTCAAAGAGGTGATCGTGGGAAAATCTTCATAAATATCTCTCTGAGCATCGGATTGGAGTGCTATAAAATGTGGTCGCAAGTACATGGACTATAGTTTCTTTACTATCAATTTCAGAGCTAAAAGACGAAACAGTGACACATGAAAATTCATACAAGTTCGCTCTACTGAACCAATCCATAATTAGGTCATTGTGGGAGATTGGACATAACTTTGCCTTGGAGAATCCAAATCAAGTTAGACTGTGGCATTCGAAAGATAATTCAGAAGGCTACCTCAGTGCCAAATTTTGGATATTGAAGAGCCGCAATCACAGAGATAATCCAATTTCAATATCGAGCTCCTCAAAATCAAGAAAAAGGTGTGTATTTTTTTTTTCCGAATTGCATAAGTCTTGTTTGAAGAATCAATTTGAATTGATTCCAAGGGCATATTGTAGAATAGATATCAGTATTGGGTTCTAAAAATTGCCCTGTAAAAATAATTCAACACCCATTAAGCCTTCAGAAGGCTCTACTATGACTCATGATGATGAAGAATTGCAACATAATCTATCAAAATTACAAGAGAAAGTGCACCAAATTTCTCTCTCGCAAAGAGCAACAAAAAATGAAATGGAAGTTTTGAAGAAAGGCATGGAAGCAAAGATGGATGGTTTGAAGTAAGACGTGGAATCTAAGATAGATGGCATGAAAGCTGGCATGGAATCTAAGATGGATGACATGGAAGCTAAGATCGATGAAAAAATGAAAGACAACATGGAAAACATGAAGAATGATCTAAAAGCAGACATGGAAGGTTTGACAAAGTTGATACAAGAAATGTTTCCTAATGGTGAAAAGATAGTAGAGGAAACTCATGATGAGAACAAAATAAATGTTAATCGCGACTTCATAAACTCTAATGTTGGCGGGAAGAACCACCATATTCCAAAAATGGATATGAGGAAGTTTGATGGAAAGGATCCTGTAACATGGATACTACAAATGGAACAATATTTTGATCTCCATAATGTGCAAAACACACAAAAGGTACGCATTGCAACTTTACATTTAGAACAAAATACATTTGTATGGTATCGATGGCTTTTCTCCCATAAAAAAATTGTCACTTGGTCAATTTTTACGGAGGAAATGATAACACATTATGAGGATACAAAGAGCGACACCTTCTTTATCCAATTGATAAATATCAAACAAAAGGGTTTAGTGGGGGAGCACATTGAGGACTTCAAAAAATTGAATATAAGGGTAACTGATATTCCAGAGGAACATATGATTGATCTCTTCATAGGTACCTTAAAGGATAACATCCAACATGAAGTTCGCATTTTGAAACCTGATTCATTGGAGAAGGCATTAAGGTTGGCAAGAAAAATTGAATGTAAAATTATGGCGATAAGGAAGCCTACCACTCACTTCTATAAAGAAGAAAGTGTTGCTATGCCTATATTTCCACAACCTACAAGGTTGAAACCACAACAATTGGAAGAAAAAAGAGCAAAAGGGCTTTGCTACAGTTGTGATAGAAAATACACTAAAGGTCATAAGTGTGCAGAGAAGAAATTATTTTACATAGATTGTGAAGAGGAATAAGAAAATGAACAAGAAGATGATATACACCAGGAACGAGCCCTAGAAGAGGAAGAAAAGAGTCCGACCATATCGTGCAATGCATTGGCAGGAATTACCATTCCTCAAACTCTAAAGATAGAAGGACATATCAAGAAGAAAAATTTAATAGTGTTGATTGATTCAGGTAGCACCCATAATTTTATTCATTGTAAGGTAGCCAAGGAATTGAATTGTTTCCTATACCCAGCACCAGAATGTCAAGTGATGGTTGCAAATGGAGGAACTATAAATTGCTCTGGAAAATGCCATAATATCAAGCTAACCATGGGGGAATATGTATTGAATAGTCCAATGCTTTCCATTCATATGGGAGGTGTTGATGTTGTACTAGGAGTACAATGGTTACAATCTTTGGGGACGGTAGCTTTTAATTTTCAAGAACTTTTCTTGAAATTCTTTTCAGAAGGAAAGGAAGTCGAATTACGGGGTATTGAAGGGAAGCCAGGAAGGATAATAAGCTCTAATGGCATGACAAAGCTTCTAAAGAAGGAACAACGAGGCGTAATTGCACAATTATGCTCACTAGAAGTTCCAACATCAAAATCATCTATTTCTGCAGATCTCCAACAAGTCTTGGACAATCATTCCAAGGTGTTTGAAACTCCCAAAGGACTCTCACCTATTCATGATCATGATCATGCTATTCATTTGATTCCAGGAAGTGTTCCTCCAAACATCAGGCCTTATAGATATCCTTACGTCCAAAAGAGTGAAATTGAACGTATAATTGCAGAAATGTTAGAGGCGGGTATAATTCAACCTAGTCAAAGTTCTTTCTCTGCTCCTGTAGTATTGGTACACAAGAAGGATGGATCATGGCAAATGTGTCCGGATTATAGGGAGCTCAATAAGCTCACCATTAAAGATAAATTTCCCATTCCTGTGATTGATGAATTATTGGATGAATTACATGGAGCAATTTATTTTACCAAGTTGGATCTTCGTTCAGGATACCATCAAATTAGAATGAAGACTGAAGATATTCCAAAAATAGCATTTCGAACTCATGAGGGTCATTATGAATTTTTGGTCATGCCTTTTGGCCTTACCAATGCACCTTCTACATTTCAAGGGTTGATGAATTCCATTTCCAAACCCTTCCTTAGAAAATTTGTGCTAGTATTTTTTGATGATATACTAATCTACAGCAGGTCTTGGAAGGATCATGTTGAACATGTTGACAGGGTGCTCAAACTATTGCAGGAGAAACAATTATATGCAAAAAAATCCAAATGTTTCTTTGGAGTACAAGAGGTGGAATATTTGGGTCATATTGTATCTCATGAGGGTGTGAAAGTAGACCCTAACAAAATTAAAGCCATTAAGGAATGGAAAGTCCCCACAACCATAAAGAAGTTGCGAGGATTTCTCGGGTTAACAGGGTATTATCGCAAGTTTGTTAAGAATTATGGGAGAATAGCAGCACCTCTAACAACATTATTGAATAAAGATGCATTTTCATGGACTCCTGAAGCAACTAAGGCCTTTGAACACCTTAAAGAGGCAATGTGCCTAGCACCAGTCTTAGCTATGCCAGGCTTCACAAAAACCTTTATTGTGGAATGTGATGCCTCAGGAAATGGAATTGGTGCAGTTTTAATGCAGGAAGGAAGACCCATTGCTTTTGAAAGTCGTCCAATCAAAGGAAAGTATTTACAAAAACCTATTTATGAGAAGGAAATGTTAGCAATACTGCATGCACTAAAGAAATGGCGAACTTACCTAATGGGAAGACACTTCAAGGTAAAAATTTATCATGATAGTCTTAAACACTTTTTGGAACAAAGACTATCTTCAGAAGAGCAGCAAAAATGGGTCACAAAGATGTTGGGTTATGACTTTGAAATAATCTACAAAAAAGGAAAGCTTAATGTTGTTGCAGATGCACTCTCAAGAAAGAATGAAGAGGTGGAAGCATTGCTTTGTGCATTTCTATTATCCAACCAGATTGGATAACCGAAGCAAGAGATGAATGGAAGAAGGACAAAGATGTATGGACACTCATTCAAAAGTTGCAGCAAGATCCTAGTACATCTGATACATTTAGTTGGAAAAATGATTCCTTATGGTACAAAGATCGCTTATATCTTTGTAAGAATTCCTAACTAAAACAAAAGATTCTTCTGGAATTGCACACTTCTCCTTTAGGAGGACACTCAGGATTTTTAAAAACTTACCACAGGGTGAAGAAAGAATTTTTTTGGGATGGCCTTAAATCTGATATTCGAAAGTTTGTGGCGGAATGTTTGGTTTGCCAGCAGAATAAAGTGGAAACAATTAAGACCACAGGACTTCTACAACCTTTATCCATTCCAAGTCAACGTTGGGAGGAGATTTCAATGGATTTTATCACAGGTTTACCTAAGTCCGAAGGAAAGAGTGTCATCATGGTGGTAGGTGATAGACTTACCAAGTATGCACACTTTTGTGCATTATCTCATCCATTTAAAGCAAGTACAGTTGCTACTACATTTATGGACACAATTCAAAAGCTACATGGAAACCCAAGGGTTATTGTGAGCGACAGAGATCCCATTTTTACTGGAAATTTTTGGATAGAGTTATTTTCTTGTTTGGGTACTCAATTAGCTCATAGCTCATCTTATCATCCTCAATCCGATGGTCAAACTGAGATAGTAAATAAATTTTGGAAGGATATCTTCGTTGTTTTGTATCTGATAAACAAACACAATGGGTCAAGTGGTTACCTCTCGCAGAATGGTGGTATAACACTTCCTTCCATACTGCAGCAAAAATGACCCCATTTATGGCACTTTATGGATATCATCCACCATCCATCACATCATCTTTAAGAAAAAATTCGAAGGTTCAAGCAGTGGAAGATCACATCGAGCATCAGCAAGAAGTTCTCCAACTCTTAAAGGATAACCTGAATTTGGCACAAAATCGAATGAAACAACAGGCAGATCAACATCGCAGCGAGAGAAGTTTTGATATAGGAGATTGGGTATTTTTACGGCTACAACCATATAAACAAATGTCCCTCAAGCAAGCTAAGAAAGATAATAAATTATCGCCAAAGTATTATGGTCCTTACAAGGTGTTGCAAAAGATTGGTACTATGGCATACAAATTGGAGCTTCCTGCTTCTTCATGAGTGCATCTAGTTTTCCATGTTTCATGCTTAAAGAAGGTTATAGGTGAAAATATTCCAGTTCAAACAATATTGCCAGAACTTGATGAGGAAGGAAAAATCATATTGGAACCTGAAGCGGTCATGGAAACAAGAACTCGGCAGCTACGGAATCGATCAATTTTAGATTATCTCATCAAGTGGAAAAACTTACCCACTGAAGATTCTACATGGGAGGATGAGAATTTTATACAGAAGCACCCAGAGCTACTCAAGCATTGAGGACAACACTTTTTTGAAGGAGAGGGGCATGTTAGGTCCCTATATTACTAGTATAGTCCCTTATTGTTGTTAGTGTAACCCCCGTATTGTTATTATTGTACCCTTGTAACCCCCATTTTGTTATTATTGTAAGGGTATTGTATTGTTGTTAGGTAAATGGAATTGCATTATTTATGTGAACTCCTATATATAGAAAGGAGGTTTTGTAAATTGTATCATCCAACAATTGTTCATTCATGTAATGTATTGGAGGTTGCCCCCTCGAAGTGGCTTATTTCTAAGGCGTTGATATCTCTTTTCTTCTATTTTTGGAGCTGGCTTCACAACATGATATTCTTTAATGTGCCATGCATGTTAATTGTATATAATAATATCACAGGTCTTGTAACAAAAGGGTATTTTGGTTTTAAATGTTGTGGACCTTCTCTGAAAGCTAGATGGTCCAAGGACCTACGAAAGCTAGTGTATTATTTCTCCAGGGTATTCCTCCCAGAAGAACACCCTTACAGAAGAGCAACATTCACTTTCAATGGTAAACGAGAGAGAACCCAAAGGCCTCCAATAACGACACCAGCTGAATGACTTAGAGCATATGAGAGAGAGAAGGAGAAGGAGTTCATAGAAATGTTCGATTCAAATGGGGAGCCTATGTTTGATGATCCAGAATTATTCGATACCTATCTTGAGAAATTGCCCATTGGGATGAAAATGAAATCTATATTTTATAGCCTCCCATAATGGGAGCATCTTAAGATTACCCGCTTATTAGATCCCATGCATATATTTAAAAATGTTTCATCTTATTTATGGAGGCACATATCATCAAAACAAAGTGACACATTGGCTGTTAGGAAAGATCTTATTACTTCAAAAACTAAAAAGAAACATTGGCCAAGACAATTAGAAAGCATGAGATCAAAGGCAGGTGCTAGTCCCTCTAATTCATGGTTTTTCAAAGAAGGTGATGTCCCATGGATTTAAAAAAAAGATGATGTTTCTTTGGCAAAGGAAGTTATAATGGGTGTGAGGGTGCAAAATTCATACGAGTCTTCACTATGGCACTGCTTCACCATGGTTGACCATTTGTTAGGGTTGAAATTGCATGACCATTTGAACCTTCTAAGAGTACGTATAATGTCAAAAGCATGATTTTATTATTTTTTATATTAATAAATTTTATCCCACGTGGGGATCATAAAACATAACTAATTTTGTATATTATTGCACATGTTTATAACTTTACAATGTCATTATCCTTTGTTCGTGTGTGGGTGTGTGAAACATGAATTCCCTCAAGACCTAGGACATGCCATATCTAAATTATCTACATTTGTATGTTGGATAACATCAAAGGAGATTCATGTGGCTAGCATTCCACAGTAGCGTCAAAATATAGTTGAGATTGTTTGTATGTTTGAGAAGGAACTGCCAGCGAGTTTCATGGAATTACAGGTTCATCTTCTAATCCACCTAGTAGATGAGGTTCAATTAGTTGGGGTGGTTTCTTATCATTGGATGTTCTTCTTAGAGAGTTACATGAAGAAGTTGAAAGGTTTTGTTCGATAAAGGGCAAAACCCGAGGGGTCTATGGCAGAGGGGTACATATCGTATGAGTCTTTCTATTATGCCAGTGAGTACATCAAGTAGATCAACAACAGACCAGGTGTGGTGATTTGGGACAATGAAAGGGATGAAGAAAAAAGAGAAGGGTAGTTGCTCCAAACGAGTGGAAAAAAGCGCTTGATAAAGAGTGAGCGACTTATAATTTTTCAAATTTACACAAAGTTAATATTCATGTTGAACTTTGATATAATATATATTTTGATCTCTAAGTACTATATAATTTCGGTCTCATTTCATCAGCAAATGCAAAAATTGAAGCAATCAATAAATTTGTTCTTTACAATTTTGAAACGACACAACCGTGGGTCGTGTTGTGGCTCATTTGCAATATCCTTTATTTTAAATTTTTCAAAAGGAAAAAAAAATAGAAAATTATGAAAATGTATGTTAAAGTATAAAGTTTCATGTATTTTAGCATAAAAGATGTAATATTTCTATATAACTTTAAATTTTAATACTTTAAAACTTTCGTGAAAGCTGGTCCCAGTACTCAACTAAATAACGAGTAGGTTATGAAGCAGGATTCGATGGTTCATAAGATAAGAAATTAAAATGACAACTTGGGGACACATTTAGCGTGCAAGTTAATAAAGAGGGTGCCTCCGCAGTTGACCCTGTTGACTGCAGGGCCGATCTAGATCTGCGACTGAGATTAATTACAGGGGCATGAACTTGACGAGCCCTCCATACTTTGAGACCTCCCACAATGACGTGAGTGGCTAGTTGGCGACAGCTATCAACTACGTCAGGGTACCTGTTATGGTCTTTTGGCGCATCAACTCAGCATTTAAGAGATAATCCCGCCTCACCTATTTAAGATTGGTTCTCATTTTTACGAGGTTATTGTTATTCTTTTGTATTGGATAATTTGTGTGTCTTGTGTCATTCCTTGTTGTCTGCCACCTTGTCGTTGTTTGCCATCCCAAGTTGAATTATGGCAAAGCGTCGGTCTCTTTCAGGTTCCTCCAGTCACATTCCTCTCATGGATACTGAGAGGTATATTCAAGACACCGTCTTCTCCTTAGATCACCTCCAGTTCTATCAACAAGTGTGCCTAAATGACAAATCCTCTCCAATTTTTACCGCCATGGTCAAAATCGGTGTATTGTCTGCATGCATTCTAAGAACACACATTTTTCCTGAGTTTGTGTATTGGCTAGTGTTTGTCATGTACCCGGCCAAGTTTTTGTAATGAATTGTCAAGGAGAAAATGTCTTGCAAGTCCCAGCCCAATTAATTCGTCAAGCTCTGTGTTATGCTGAGTCAGAGTCCTATGTGCACTTCACTGATGATTCGTTGATAGCACATTATGATAGCCTTGCAGCTCAAGAATTCAATCAATTTATCTTCTTTCTAAAGCCAGATACAATGCAGTTTGTGCCTAATAGTAAATAATTCCCCATGGAGTTTTTTGACGAAGACGTTCGACCGGTGCTGAGGTGAATTTAAAAGATATTAGGGAAGGAAGATGACAAAATAATATAAAAATCAGTTCTAGGAATGTTTGCTTTGATGATGAAGCCATAGGTAGTTTTGGATATTCCTTCATACTGGCAAGAAGTTGTTAATACTCAGCTCATGAGCCTATCATTGACTGGGTCATTCAAGTTCCATTCTCTCATTATTTATCTCTTTTTATATCAAAATGTAGAAGAATTATTGCATCTGGGGTTAAATATGATGGATACAAATAAAAAGAGGTAGTCAGTGGTGTTTTGGACTGACCTAGTAAGAAGAGAACATAGTGAGGAGGGTTTATTTGATTTTGTCAACCATTTTATGAATACTGCATTCAAAATTATGAATGGGGTTCCTCCCCCATGCTTCCTGCCAACAATTCAAGAGTTCTTATAGCTGGGAACAAATTGCAATTTTGGTTATTGATATGTTTTTTAATATCATTCAGAAATTAGACTTTATGGGGTTGGGGTAGAACCATACAGACTTCCTGTATTTGTGCCTATGAGGTTATTTACTTTGGAGTTCATTAATCAAAGTTTAAATGTTGATCAAGTACATTTTGTGCCTATGAAAAAGGGTCATATTTTTAAGCTACCAATGTTTGTGGGTCACTTTATAGTCAATATGAGACATGCAACTGATGAAGTCACTATGATGTTAGATAGGATGCATTTACTGTTAGGAGATAAGTGGGCTTATGACCCCCATAAAGTGATTTCAAACAGGAGAATTGAAAATGGATATTCAACATTTATTCATGAAAGCAGACCTGATATAGAGAAACTAGCAAATAAAGGTTTTGCAAGTTCTGTGGGCTCAAATATACAAATTCTTGTCATATCAGAGAAGTCTAACAAGAGGAGTAAAGAAGCAGTGATTGATTCAGAAGATGAAGAGCAGAGAGTTGAAAAGAGAGAAAATCTAAATGAAGACTTAGCAGGTGCTCAACCTGGGTTCTCATTACAATTGGGAGATGATAAAAATGTACCATCCTCACCAAGAAGACAAGAAGATGCTCAGGAGCAAGTACTCTTGATTAAACAATTATTTTCTCACATTGATGAAATAAATCAGAAGATGAAGGCTAGCATGGAGGCACAGGCTGAGTATCAGATAACTCCAGATCAAACAAGATTACTTACTGCCATGGATCTTGAAAAATATTAGTTTAAGATTACTCTTTCTCATCCCTCTGACATGAATATAGGCTCATCTAATAGTTTCAATATTGTAAATTTGACTGTTGATGTAAGAAAGATTCTTCTACTTGATAAAGTGAATTTACATATGCAAACTAGTCAACTGATTGTGAATGATTTGACCAAAACTAATGCAATGGATCTTAAAAATAAGAACATGCTAGGAAAGGTCATCAAGCAACTAAAGTTAGAGAAATCCAATTCCAGGACTATAACAATCCATAATGAAGAACTCAAGAAGATTATTGTGAAGATTGGAGTAGATCCAAATGACAGGTTTGCTGTACAGAAGTTGCTACAAAGTGCAGAATCCGAAATTTCTATGTTGAAGAAAAAGTTGAAGCTGCCTACAAGAGAGCATTCTATGGCAGCAGAGGCAGCACAAGTGGAAAATGAGAAAGAGAACCTTCTTCAGCAGCTCTTGTAGAAAGATGAGGAAATTACTATGTTGAAACAAAGTGTATTGTCATTACAGAGTCATATTGATTCTCATACTTGTACTTTAATTTTACCATCTGGAAATGAAGACCCAACAACACAAATATCTCAATTGAACACTGAATTGAAAACAACAAAGAGAGATCGCAAAAAGGCACAAACTGATATGGAAACAACAATGAAAATAATGTAAGCTAAGGATGGGGAAATCAGTAAATACAAAACAGATTGCCAAACAACTAACACTAAGATTAAGAATCTAAAGGAAAAGTTGAAGGGAAATATATCTCTAATACAAGCTAAGGACATCATTTGGAACGATATCATTGAGGAGATGAAAGCAGCTTGGGGATCTCTATTTATTATATCAGAAGAAAGAAGCATTATTAGAGATTTCAAGGAGCAGGTTATGGCAGAAAAACATAAGACAATTCATAGAGCCATATGGGCAAAGAAATTTATTGATTTTATTGGTTCCAAGATTGACCACGAGTTGGAAGAGAATGAGATTAAATATAGGATTTCATGTGTTGTGGATATTAACAAACTGATTGTTAAAAATAATTGCAGGAAGAATATAGAGAAAAAGTTGACAAAGATGAAGGAATCAGTCAACAAGTTCGACAATTTTTATGGCAAAATAACCAGGGCAGGTTTTCCATCATACTGGGGCCTTAGAGGCAGTATTTTATCATAGGAGTCCTATGAACCACTATTGGTATTGGCTAAAAGAAAAGTGGACAACACTCATGAAAATAATCAGATTCTAAAAGTTGTGATAGTGATTAATTTTCTTTAGAGACACTTTCAGCTGTTATGGTTGGTGAAGACCTTGTTTACAGAGAGACCATCATTCAACAGTATTACTTCCTTTAGATTGGAATATCACAGGCTGATTAATTCACCTAAGACAAACATTGAGGTGTGGAATAAATGTAGAGCCTGGATGACTGATCTCCCTAAATATCCCTCAACTTCAAAGAAGAACAAGACAACAAATCAAGAGAATACAACAGCAACAGGATCAGTTCATATTCAACAAACAGATTAGGATTTAAGTTTTATTTTATTTTGTCTCTTTTAAGAGAATGTAATTATAATAAGACATTTAGATGACTTGTAATAGGTAGTTTACAAAGTCCTAAGTATTTGAAGCAGTTAGGAGTAGTTTCAACAGTTACCAACTGCTTTTCATTGTATTTAAAGAGATAGACAAGAAAGAGAAGGGTTTCGAGTTTTGGACCTTTAGACCACTGTAAATTTTTTACTCAGTTTTCAAATGATTAATGAATTAAGATCAAGATTCTAGCATTTTTTGATATTGATATGTTTTCCAATTTACATTCTGTCTTTTTTGTCTCTGAATAAAATGAAGTAATGAAGATGCAGGTCTCTTTTTACATATGTGAACAAGAGTTAAAATCCTTAATGGGCGCTCCTTCATTTTAACTATTCCTCTGTCTTAAAATTATTCTGAAGTTTAAAGTGATAGATACTGTTAACCAGCATATCAGTTTGGGCTTCCCTCCTTCACATTCTTCTAATCATTTCATTTAATATCGGCAGATAATGGCATTATGAAGCATTGATTGCATTTTATTATTGAGGGTTTAATAAATAAATCTCTGAAGCTGATTAAGCAAAGACCATTTGATATTATATTTCTGTGACACACATATATATAAATGTCTTGAGCATTGATTCCTTACCACAGCCAAGGGATTGTTTCTTAAGATACAACATTTTTTGGCGCCGTTGTTGGGGACGAAGAAGCAAAATGCATTCCCTGGGTTTTTAGCATATTTCCTCTAGTTTTTTAGAGAGGAGGAAATATTAGGATGTTTCATAATTCTGGCATATAAAAGGCCACATACGAGTCGAATACCTCACAAGAGAAAGCACCAATTCTGTCGGATCCTGAGAAATTGGTTTCTAGAAAATCTCAAAAGCAAAAGAAGTTTTCTACACCTGATGCTACACTTCCTGCACCTAGCAGCAGTTCACATAACCCCTCATCCAAGGATATTTCCTGAAAACTCATTTTCTCAAAACAAGAATCCTTTTCTCCACCAGTTCATTTTCAAGAACCAAGGTTAGAAGACCAATATTTTGAGTTTGTTTCATTCACATTTATAGAATCTCCACCAAATATAGTTGCTAGTTCTTCTACTATTGTTCATCAACCCCTTCCTATATCAGTTGTTTCACCCCATCCATCCACATTTACAACTGGTATATAAACCCCACCTACTCAAGGAGTATTTAACCAAGGCATAAACATGGCAGCCCCTGTCCCTGCTTTCTTGATGACTAGATATGCACCGTTGAATCTTCCACAACCTATGAATGCCATGCCCCAAGAATACCTCAAGTTACTTCCTCGTTTTAATGGTGAAGATGAAGTAACTTCAGAACAACACTTGCCATTGTTTTGCACTTTTGCTAAGAATCTAAATGTTGAACATCTTGACGTAGTGATGAGACTTTTTGTACAGTCTCTGAATGGAGATGCAAGAAAATGGTTTAAAGGTTTGCCTAATGCCCCAATTCAGAATTGGGATGAATTAGAAACACAATTCATCCGAAGATGGGGTTAAAAGAGAGATCATGGTTATTCATTAACAGAGTTTAATGCTATCAAGAAAAATTCAGATGAAAACATCACTGATTTTATTAAAAGATTCAATTAATTGTATAATAGTTTGCCCATAGAAATGAAGCCTCCTCTTGTCAGAGCAAGAGTAGTTTTTGTTGGAGCTTTTGTATTAGATTTTAGTTTCACTTTGAGAGAGAGAAGATCTGCTACTCTTGAAAAAATCCAAATTGATGCTTTGGAGATTGAGGCAAACATGACTGCTGCTAGAAAAACACAAGAAAAACAGTCAATTCAAGAGAAAGGCAAGGCCAAAGAAGAATCACCACAGGATCAAAGGATTGATGACATGACAAAGGTTATTAAGAACTTTTAAAACAAAATAGTGAATATGGAGCTAGACAGTAAAAATCTTGCACAACAGAACAAAGGAGTTTTCAATCCTCGATTCAGAAAGCAACCCTTGCAGATTTTGCCGAGGGAAAGGAGAGATCAAGATCAAGTTCAAGCACCTTTATATATAGAAGAAACACCTTCACAGTCTGCTGAAGATGATAAAAAAGAAGTTGATAACCAAATATCTGTTGTTTATATAGAAGATGATGTGGAAGAAGAGGAATGTGAAGAAGAATTCATTGAAGCTGATGTTTCATTTGATCAGGAAGAAATGGATGATTATTGTAAGAAATTCACAGATTTTATGCAAGTAGAGCTGCATAAGAAGTATGATTTGAGATCAAGGAAGATATCAAGGACTCAGGATGATGAAGAGAAAGAGCCAGAGTCAGTCCCTTCTCCAATGGCGACTCCACGACCAAAGAACTCAGCAAAACAATTAGATAAGGGGAAACAACTTGTGAATTCAGTGAGTGGAAATGAAAAACAACAGGCTGAGACCTCCCAAAATAAGTCTATTGATTCTAATAATTTGGAGAAGGTTGTTACTATACCTGAATAGAGTATTAATCCTAGAAGAAACCAAAAAGAACCTGAGAAAATCATCAATCAAAATCAAACCTTCAGTCTATCTAAAGAGCTAGAAAAGATCAAAATTCAAGTACCTCTGCTTGAGTTAGCTAAGACACCAGGATACAAGAAGGAAATTGTAGAATTCATCACCTTTCTTAGTTTTATGATATTGGTGATATTGTGAATTTGCAAGAGGAAAAACCAGTGGTTACTTTTGGTCCACATGTGGAAGAGGTAGATTCTTCTGTTCCCCCATTTTATCACTGCTTCTTCATGATTTTATTCTTCATAATTGTATGTTGGATTCTGGTGCATCACATAATCTCATGACATTATCTGTAATGAAAGAATTGAATTTACGAATTACTAAACCCTACATAGACTTATATTCATTTGATTAAAAAAGGGTGAAGTGTGTTGGGCTTATCAAAGACGTGGTGGTATCCCTAGCCCAAATTCCAGCCAAAAGTATTATCATGGATGTAGTGGTTGCAGATATTCCGAATAGATTTGGCATTCTTTTGTCTAGATCTTGGGGAGCGAAGCTTGGAGGTTTTTTAAAATTGGACTTCTCATATGCTATTATGACTCTGTTCAATGGGGAAGAAAGAAGGTTATATAGAGAAACAAGATTTGTTAAAACTACCACAACGAAAGATGCAGGAAATTCCCCTATTTATGGTCAAGAGAAGGAAGATCTTTCATGTTTTATGCTGCATGAAGATGCAGAATTTGCTGAAGACTCAGAGAAGCAGCTCACTTTAGCAATTGTACATAATGAACTGGGTTCAAACAAAATCTGGAAGTGTTATTTTGATGGTGCCTATTCAAAGGATGGCACAGGAGCTGGATTTTACTCATATCTCCAGAAGGTAATATTTTTCCTTTTTCTTTTAAACTTGAATTTGAATCAACTAATATTGTAGCTGAGTATGAGGCATTAATCTTGAGTCTTAAAACTACTAAACAAATTGGAATTCAAAGTGTTTCCATTTTTGGTGATTCTGAGTTGATTATAAGACAGATTAAAAATTTGTGTCAAACCAAACATCCAAGATTGAGATCATATAGGAATGAAGTATGGGACCTGATTGAGAATTATTTTGAAGCTTTGAATCTTTAATTCATTCCAAGAGAAGAAAACAGAATGGCAGATTCACTGGCAGTTGCAGCCAGTACTTTCAAGCCACCTATTAATCCGAAAATGAGATATGAGATTGAGTTGAGGCATAGACCCTCAATCCCTGACAATGTTAAACATTGGCAGGTCTTCGAATATGATGAGAAGATCAATAATTTCCTAACAATGATTGGAAACTTTGAAGACAACAAAATATATCAAGAAGGTGAACAGACTGATCAAAAAGAGGACTTGAAATTTTTTAAGCAATCAATAGGTGATCAGAAGATAATCCAGTTGAAAGACAAAATATTAGCCAGAGGATTAGTTCCTCTTGAAACACTGTTTGATGCAAATGATGTAGCACTGGATCAAAAGAAGGTATCTCAAGAGGGTGAAATGGAGGACTGTAATCTGGGAACTTAGCAGGAGCCCAATATTGTCAAGTTATTCAAAGGAGTTTCGAAGGATTATAAAGAAATATACATTGATATTTTCAAGAAATATATGGATGTATTTGCATGGTCCTATGAGGATTTGAAGACATATGATCTAGATATTATTCAACATAAAATACCATTAAAGGATGGGGTCAAGCCTCACAGGCAGAAACTTAGGCAGATTAATCCATTTCTCCTTGCTCCAATTGAAAAGGAAGTGAAGAAATTGTTGTAGGCAAAAATCATAGTCCCACTTAGATATTTAGATTGGGTTTCTAACCTAGTTCCTGTGAGGAAAAAGAATGGAGAGATAAGGCTATATGTTGAATTCAAGAATTTAAACATAGAATCTCTTAAAGACAACTATCCTTTTCCAAATATGGATTATGTTTTACAGAAAGTGACAGGAGCATATAGATTGTCTATGGTTGATGGTTTCTCCGGGGACAACCAAGTAGCTGTTGAAAAAGAAGATAAGAAGAAAACAACTTTTACCACACCTTGGGGAACGTTTATGTATGCTAGGATGCCATTTGGTCTTATGAATGCAGGTGCCACTTTTCAAAGGGTAATGGACATAACATTTGTGGGTGATAAGTTTGTAGTCATATATTTGGATGATGTCACTATTTTTTCAAGTTTTGGTGATGAACACTTGGAGCATTTGCATAAGGCTTTCTTGAAATGTAGAGAGTTTGGGTTGTCACTAAACCCCAAAAAATCATTGTTTGCTTTGGAGGAAGGAAAGTTACTGGGGCATACAGTTTCAAATCAGGGGTGAAAATTGATCCAGTAAGAGTTGAAGCTATACAAACAATTCCTTTGCCTACGAGTAAAAAGGATATTCAAAGGTTTCTAGGAAAAATTAATTTCCTAAGAAGATTTGTCCCAAATTATGCTGAAATTTCCAGGAATATAACATATATGCTGAAGAAAAATGTTGACGTAAATTGGGACAAGGATGCAAGAGAATCCTTCATTAGGATCAAAGAAGCTCTTCAGGAAGCTCCTATTTTGATCAATCCAGATTATCAAAAGCCTTTTCAAATATTTTCATTTGCATCACCTTCTACCATTGTTGCTGTGCTGTTGCAAAAGAATGAAGAGAGCAAAGAACAACCTATGGCATTTTTCAATAAATTTTTAAGGGATGTTGAACTCAAGTATAATATTTTGGAGAAACAAGTATATGCTTTAGTGAAAGAATTAAAATCATTCAGAACTTATGTGTTATAGTCTCAGATAGTTTCCTATATGCCTAATTCTGCTGTGAAGGATGTATTGATTCAAAGTGATGTGGAAGGTAAAAGAGGAAAATGGATAGCCAAGAATCAAAAATATGATTTAGATATCAAACCTATGAAATTGGTCAAAGGACAAGGATTCACAAAGTTGTTGACAAAATCTAACTTTCAAGCCTTGTGGATTAATTTACTGGCACCTTTAGATGAAGCTACTGAAGAAAGCAAGTAGAGTAGTACAAAGACAACAATTAAATTTACAAGTTCCTAAGTTCTGATCGGTATAAGGATATTGTTCATTACTTATGTTTTTTCTCTTGTCTAACCACACTAAATAGAAAAAAAATACAAAGCTCTTAAGCTCAACTCCTAGCCTTATGTTATAATTGATGCTAAGTTGTATTGGAGGGATCTTGCTGGCATTTTGTTGCTATTTCTGATAGAAGGAGAATCAATGGAACTTATAAGAGAATTTCATGAAAATCTATGTGGAGGCCATTATAGTTGGAAGGTTATTGCACAAAAAATCCTCAAATCAGGTTTTTATTGGTCCTCCATGTTTGCTGATGTTTATAGAATGGTTAGAAGATGCCATAAATGTCAGTTGTTTGCAGAAAAGAAAAGGTTAGCTCCTCTACCTCTTCTCCCAGTGTTTGTTGAAGAGCCTTTTAGACAATGGGGATTAGATTTTATTGGGAAAATTAATCCACCATCAAGTGTGCAGTTTAAATGGATTTTAACTGCTACTGACTATTTCACAAAGTGGTGGAGACAATACCTACTATGAAGGCAAATGATCAAGTAGTAATGAAGTTTCTGGAGGAAAATATCTTCAGAAGATTTGGGTGTCCCATCAAGATTGCAACTGAAAACACCCAGGTATTCAATTTAGTTAGATTCATTAATTTTTGTCAAACATATAATGTCATTCTGTCTCATTCTACAACATATCATCCACAAGGGAATGGACTAGTGGAATCTTCAAACAAGACATTGGTGAAGATCCTGAAGAAGACAATTAGTGAAAATCAGAAAAATTGGGATTCAAAATTGACATTTTCTCTTTGGGCAGTAAGAGTGACTACTAGAAGATCTACAAGTAAATCTCCTTATGAGTTGGTTTATGGTACTCAAGCATTATTTCCTACTCAATTGGCTAGACCTATGATTTCTTTTCTTCAAGAAGCACAAGAGGAACCTAATGCATTGGTAATAAGGCTAAACAAAGTTATAGAATCAAGTGAGAGTAGGAATAAAGTTAGAGAAAATATGATCACCTACCAAGAAAAGATGAAATCCATTTTTGATAGAAAGGAAAAGGAGGTTCTATTTCAAACTGGAGATTTGGTTTTAAGATGGGATGCCAGAAGAGAAGAGAAGGGAAAGCATGGTAAGTTTGATCCACTCTGGTATGGCCCATACAAGATTGTGGAGGCTAGATCAAATAACACTTCATGTTGGAAAATATTGATGGAGAAACAGTGGAATTGCCTGTGAATGGGCAGTATCTAAAAAATTACTTTCAGCATTGAGATTTTTTGGTTCACCATTGTACATATCCGGTTTGCTCATTGTTTATATTTCATCAAACAACATTTCACTCCATGCCCGAAGTGAAGGCACTAATCTGCAGTTCTTAGTGTTTCGTGGCAAAAAACACTATCCCCAGGTGGAGCCAGATGTTGTGGCTCATTTGCAATATCCTTTATTTTAAATTTTCAAAAGGAAAAAAAATAGAAAATTGTGAAAATGTAAGTTAAAGTATAAAGTTTCACGCATTTTAGCATAAAATATGTAATATTTCTATATAAGTTTAAAGTTTAATACTTTAAAACTTTCGTGAAAGTAGGTTCCAGTACTCAGCTAAATAACATATCCGGTTTTCTCATTGTTTATATTTCATCCAACAACATTTCACTCCATGCCCGAAGTGAAGGCACTAATTTGCAGTTCTTAGTGTTTCGTGGCAAAAAACACTATCCCCAGGTGGAGCAGATGTTGTGGCTCATTTGCAATATCCTTTATTTTAAATTTTTCAAAAGGAAAAAAATAGAAAATTGTGAAAATGTAAGTTAAAGTATAAAGTTTCACGAATTTTAGCATAAAATATGTAATATTTCTATATAAGTTTAAAGTTTAATACTTTAAAACTTTCGTGAAAGTAGGTCCCAGTACTCAGCTAAATAACGAGCAGGTTATGAAGTGGGATTCGATGGTTCATAAGATAAAAAATTAAAATGGCAACCTATGGGCACATTCAGCGCGCAAGTTAATGAAGAGGGTGCCTCTGCAGTTGGCTCTGTTGACTGCGGGGTCGATCCAGATTTGCGGCTGAGATTAATTGCAGGGGCATGAACCCGAGGAGCCCTCCGTACTTTGAGACCTCCCGCAGTGACGTGAGCGGCTAGTTGGCTACAACTATCAGCCACGTCAGGGTACCTGTAATGGTCGTTTGGCATGTCAACTCAACATTTAAGTCATAAGGCCGACCCACCTATTTAAGATTGGTTCTCATTTTTACGAGGTTATTGTTGTTCTTTTGTATTTGATAATTTGTCTGTCCTGTGTCATTCCTTGTTTTCTGCCACCTTGTTGTTGTTTGCCATCCCAAGTCGAATTATGGCCAAGCATCCATCTCTTTCAGGTTCCTCTAGTCACATTCCTCTCATGGATACTGAGAGGGATATTCAAGACACCGTCTGCTCCTTAGAACACCTCTAGTTCTATCAACAAGTGTGCCTAAATGAAAAAGCCTCTCCAATTTTTACCGCCATGGTCAAAATAGGTGTATTGTCTACATGCATTCAAAGAATGCACCTTTTTCCTGAGTCTGTGTATTGGCTAGTGTCTGTCATGTACCTGGGCAAGTGTTTTGTAATGAATTGTCAAGGAGAAAATGTCTTGCAAGTCTTACCCCAATTAATTCGTCAAGCTTTGTGTTATCCTGAGTTAGAATCCTATGTCCAGTTCACCAATGATTCATTGATAGCACATTATGATAGTCTTGCAGGTCAAGAATTCAATCAATTTATCTTCTTTCTGAAGCCGTATATGACGCATTTTGTGCCTTACAGTAAAGAATTCCCCATGGAGTTTTTTGACAAAGACGTTCGACCGGTGGTGAGGTGAATTTCAAAGATATTGGGGAAGGAAGATGACAACACCATAGACAAATCAGTTCTGGGAATTTTTGCTTTGATGATGAAGCCAAAGGTAGTGCTATATATTCCTTCATATTGGCAGGAAGTTGTTAATACTCAGCTCATGAGCCTATCATTGACAGGGTCATTCTAGTTCCCTTCTCTCATTATTTATCTCTTTTTATATCAAAATGTAGAAGAATTATTGCATTTGGGGTTAAATATCATGGATACAAATAAAAAGAGGCAGTCAGTGGTGTTTTGGATTGACCTAGTAAGAAGAGAACAAAATGAGGGTTTATTTGATTTTGTCAACCATTTTATGAATACTGCATACAAAATTCTGAATGGGGTTCCTCCCCCATGCTTCCTACCAAAGGCTCAAGAGTTCTTACAACTGGGAAAAAATTGCAAGTTTGGTGATTGGTATGTTTTTGAAGATCATTCAGAAATTAGACTTTAAGGGGTTGGGATAGAACCATACAGACTTCCTGTATTTGTGCCTATGAGGTTATTTTATTTGGAGTTCATTAGGAAAAGTTTAAATGTTGATCGAGTAATTTTTGTGCCCATGAAAAAGGGTCATATGTTCAAGCTACCTGTGTATGTGGGTCCCTTTTATAGTCAATATGAGACATGCAGCTAATAAAGTCACTATGATGTTAGATAGAATGCATTTACTGTTAGGAGATAAGTGGGCTTATGACCCCCATAAGTGATTTCAAACAGGAGAATTGAAAATGGATATTCAGCATTTATACATGAAAATAGACCTGATATAGAGAAACTAACAAATAAGGGTTTTGCAGGTTCCGTGTGCTCAAATATACAAACTCCTGTCATATCAGAGAATTCTAACAAGAGGAGTAAAGAAGCAGTGATTAATTCAAAAGATGAAGAGCAGAGCGCTAAAAAGAGAGAAAAGCTAAATGAAGACTTAGCAGGTGCTCAACCTGGTTTCTCATTACAATTGGGAGATGAGAAAAATGTACCATCCTCACCAAGAAGACAAGAATATGATTAGGAACAAGTACCCTTGATTAAACAAGTATTTTCTCACATTTCTGAAGGAAATCAAAAGATGAAGGCTAGCATGGATGCATAGGCTGAGTATCAGATAAATCCATATCAGACAAGATTACTGACTGCCATGGATCTTGAAAAAGATCAGTTTAAGATTGCTCTTTCTCATCCCTCTGACATGACTATAGGCTCATCTAATAGTTTTGATACTGTAAATTTCACTGTTGATGTAAAAAAGATTCCTCTGCTTGATAAAGTGAATTTACATATGCAAAATGGTCAACTGATTGTGAATGATTTGACCAAAACTAATGCAATGGATCTTAAAACTGAGAACATGCTAGGAAAAGTCATCAAGCAACTAAAGTTAGATAAAGCCAATTCCAGGGCTTTAACAATCCAGAATGAAGAACTCAAGAAGATTATTGTGAATATTGGAGTAGATCCAAATGACATGTCTGCTGTACATAAGTTGCTACAAAGTGCAAAATCGGAAATTTCTATGTTGAAGAAAAAGTTGAAGTTGCCTACAGGAGAGCATTCTATGGTAGCAGAGGTAGCATAAGTTGAAATTAAGAAAGAGAACCTTCTTCAGCAGCTCTTGCAGAAAGATGAGGAAATTACTAAGTTGAAACAAACTGCATTGTCATTACAGAATCACATTGATTCCCATACTTGTATTTTAATTTTACCATCTGGCAATGAAGATCCAATAGCACAAATATCTCAATTGAACACTGAATTGAAAATGGCAGAGAGAGATCGCAAAAGGCACAAACTAATCTGGAAACAGTAACGAAAATAATGCAAGCCAAGGATGGGGAAATCAGTAAATACAAAATAGATTGCCAAACAATTGATACTGAGATTAAGAATCTAAAGGAAACGTTGAAGGGAAATATATCTCTGATACAAGTTAAGGACATCATTTGGAACGATATCATTGAGGAGATGAAAGCAGCTTTGGGATCTCTGTCTATTATATCATAAGAAAGAAGCATTATTAGAGATTTCGAGGAACAGGTTATGGCAAATAAACATAAGACAATTCATAGAGCCATCTAGGCAAATACATTTATCGATTTTATTATTCCAAGACTGACCAAGAGTTGGAAGAGAATGAGATTAAAGATATGATTTAATGTGCTATGGAGATTAACAAAGTGATTGTTAAAAATAATTGAAGGAATACTACAAAGAAAAATTTGTCAGAGATCAAGGAATCAATCAGCAAGTTCGACAATTTGTATGACAAAAGAACCAGGGCAGGTTTTCCGTCATGCTAGGGCCTTGGAGGCAGTCTTTTATCATGGGAGTCCTATGAACTACTATTGGTATTGGCTAAAAGCAAGGTGGACAACACTCATGAAAAGTCTCAGATTCTAAAAGGTGTGACAATGATTAATTTTCTTCAGAGACACTTTTAGCTGTTATGGTTGGTGAAGACCCTGTTTACAGAGAGACCATCATTCAACAAGATTATTTCCTTTAGATTGGAATATCATAGGCTGATTAATTCACCTAAGACAAAAATTGAGGTGTGGAAGAAATGTAGAGCCTGGATGACTGATCTCCCTAAATATTCCCCAACTTCAAAGAAGAACAAGACAACAAATCAAGAGAATACACCAGTAGCAACATCAGTTCATGTTCAACAAATAGATAAGGATTTAAGTTTTATTTTATTTTGTCTTTTTTAAGAGAATGTAATTGTAATAAGAAATTTAGATGACTTTTAATAGGTAGTTTACAAAGTCCTAAGTAGTTGAAGTAGTTAGGAGTAGTTTTAGAAGTTACCAACTACTTTTCATTGTATTTAAAGAGATAAACAAGAAAGAGAAGGGTTCCGAGTTTTGGACCTTCAGACCACTGCAAATTTTGTACTCAGTTTTCAAATGATTAATGAATGAAGATCAAGATTTTGGCATTGTTGATATTGATATGTTTTTTAGTTTACATTATGTATTTTTTGTCTCTGAATAAAATGAAGTAATGAAGTTGCAGGTCTCTTTTTACATATGTGAACAAGAGTTAAAATCGTTAATGGGTGCTTCTTCATTTTAACTATTCCTCCGTCTTAAAATTCTTCTAAAGTTTAAAGTGATAGATACTGTTAACCAACATATCAATTTGGGCTTCTCTCCTTCACGTTATTCTAATCATTTCATTTAATATCAGAAGATAATGGCATTGTGAAGCATTGATTGCTTTTTATTTTCGAGGGTTTAATAAATAAATCTATGAAGGTGATTAAGAAAAGACCATTTGATATTATATTTCTGTGACACATATATATAAATGTCTTGAGCACTGATTCCTTACCATAGCCAAGGGATTGTTTCTTAAGATACAACAGCTCGCATTGTAGGGACAAAAGAGGATGAAATGGGATAGTTACAGGGAAGAATTCAAACGGTTGAATGGTAGAAGTGTGCCTTATCCCGATATTTTAAAACAAAATATGCCAAAAATATGCCCCAACACTTGGGTTGCTGACCAAGTCATAGAGAAATACAGTGCGATCGGTCGTTACTCGCGTGCTGAAGAGGATGCACTAAACATAGGGATTGGGTGCAACAACTCATTAATAATAATTTTAATTTATATGTAAATTTGAAACTTATAAGACATCTTTATTTCATATTTTAACTGTTGGGTTATTATAAGACACACGACACTATGATTTTTTTAATTTTTTTATAATAGGTGCATTTGTTCCCATCTATGTGGGCATATGGACAACATTTTCGCACAGAAAATGCTAGAAACATCACACAAGACTGTGGAGTGGAAGTTGAGTTCGATCAATCTAGTCCATCTAGCCACCGTGATCAAAACCTAGTACAAGCGACGTTAGGTTACGTCAGAAAGATACTAGAGATCATTGAAGTGGATTTCTCTTCTTTCCAATGTGTTATTTTTAGGTGCAAGTGGTGGGATACCTTTGATCGGAGTAATGTAAAGGAAGATCGTGATAGTAGGCTGATATGTATCAACTCTAGAAAGATGTGGAATGAAGCTAAGGAGCCCTATGTTTTCCCCAAACACTACAATTAGGTGTTTTTTACCCAGATGTGTTGGATAGGGATTGCTGGTTTGTATTGACACATGAACCTAGATCAAAAAATATTTTTGAGAACAATAGTGGTATCATGCCATGTGAGCTGGATGATAACGAGGGTGATCATGAGAACCGAGAGTGATATGGTACATGTGCTATTTCATCAATATTTATACTTTTTAAGATGGGGTTTTTCGAAACATTTTAAAATGTATTTTGAATTAATTGGTAATTTGCATTGTGTCAATGTTAAAGTCAATATTTCACTTGATAATTTGGAATTATGTTGATCTCAAAAACAATGACACACTGCATAAAGTTCTTTTTTTTGTATGTAAGATCATAATAAAATAATGATAATTCTGAATTACATGAATTTATTTGCATTATTTTCTACACTTTATTATGTTACAATAATTCATATTATTCTAGATTTATTATTTTACAATTATTTAAAATTTTACAATTTTACAAATTTAAAATTTTTGATAAAATCATTTCACATTAATACAATTAAAATTTTCACATTAATACGAATAAAATTTTACAAATATTTTACATACAATTAGAATTAGAATTTTAGAATTTCACATACAATTACAATTAAAATTACAACTACAATTTTAGAATTTTACATACAATTACAAATACAATTTTACAATTACAATCAATTCACAGTGATACAATTAAAATTTTGCAAATATTTTACATAGAATTAGAATTAGAATTAAAATTTTACAATTTCACGTACAATTACAATTACAATTACAATTTTAGAATTTTACATATATACAATTAAAATTTTACAAATTAAAAATTTACAATTACAATTACAATTTTAAACTTTTACATACAATTAGAATTACAAATATTACAATTTTACAATATCATGATCATTTAATATTAAATTAATTAATAAACATCATGTTCATGATAACCATCGTACAAAATCATATTTGACTAAAAAACACATTTGAAATCGCCAACATCATCGTGATCATGATTATCTAACAAAACAAAATTAATGTTATATATTAATATCATCACAACACAAACATCAAAGATACATCCCATGTGAAATAACTGCTATCAGATACACATCTATATGCAAGCTGCACATTAAATGAACATATCTAACATGAACTAAAAATATACACATCATGATGATCACCAACATGTAAGTTAAGTACAACTACAACATGAACATATAACACATGGACCATATATATATATATATATATATATATATATATATATATATATATATATATATATATATATATATATATATATATATATAACTGAATAATGTCAAAAATGTACAACTGTAATATAAATTTCATGGATCAGCTTGTGGTACATCATCGATAGCAGTACTAGTAGAGGCCTGCTCAGTCAATGGTGCAACCTCGACGGTCGATGGTCCAACCTATTCATGATTATGATTACTGCTGGATGCTGCAGGCTGCAGACTGGACGTGGTCGATGGTCCAGCCTGCTCTCCATGATGACTGTTGCTCAATGCTAGTGGAGGCTTCTCATCTGGCGCGGCGCGAGCTAACGATCATCAGATGATGAATCGCTGCTCGCTGACTGTCTATCACATGCTGTGTCTCGACCACGCCTATAACGTGCAACGATCCTCCTCAGCCACATAACTAAGGTCATAGCTCCTATGACATGCCACATTAGGCTGTACATGTCATGTGACATGCCTCTCCACATATGTAACAGCCTACCATCGGCCTGTATGTCTCTCATATTAGTGGGACTGATGCCTGCCTCAACAATCAATGCAGTGATTTGGTCGCCCAACTCCATCCTATATCTGCTATCAAGCCGACCACGCCTAGCAAAAGGTGGTACCGGTGCACCAACAAGAGCAAGTCTCTCTGCACCGGCCTCCTGATGATCCTCGGCATCTGGCATGCCCTAATCGTCATCAGGATCCACACGTGGATCATGTGTTGGTGTTAGCATGTCCTCACCATCAAAAGACCTAATGTCTACAAAATATATACAAGTACACGACAATAATTAGACAATTTCATTACACAATTTAATAAAAACAAGTTAAAGAACATGTTAGAAGAAATTTAAATAAAACAGTAATATTACCTCTATCATCTGGTGGCTCATCATCTGTGAAGAGGATGTTGGCACACCCTCACCAATCCAAACCTGCATAAGTACAGGGGACCATAATGAAGGGATTCTCGTCAACACTAGCTAGCAACTGCAGTGCATCATGTGATATCCTCGCTAGAAACACAATGTCGCCCCTCTTGGGCATCATATGCCGCGCATGTGCATCCTTGCCTCGAACATCAACCTACGAGGTTTTCGAACAAAATTAGGCCTAGTCTCTGGAAACCTCTCAAAAAATAAACAAAAAAGCTTTGAAGCAAAAGGGAAGTTGACCCTCCCTTGTGCATGAGCACGACATTTATCTACGGCTATACAAAATTGCTGCAAAAAAATCGCAGACCACCTGACAAGTCGTGGCTACTGTACTAAAGAATCAATATAATATAGAAGCAAGCAACTAATGCGTTTCTCGTCACTGGTGTTGTGTGAAATGATCGAAATGAGAAGTGAGAGGCACCTCACCTCCTGATTACGAAATGCACCAATATGTAACCTACCTTAGGAGACCTAAAAATCTGAAGGAGACAGTATATCTATGCTAATGTATCTCTCGAAGTACGCTAACTGATTCCCTGCTGCATAGCCAACTAGAACCTCTGGGAACGAGTGAAAATCCACCCCTCTCCTCGATAGCCCTGTAATGAAATATATATCCTCCTCAGTGGGCGTATACCACTGGTTACGACCAACCTGAAAAGCCTATCGGTGGGCATTCCACCTACGGATAAGATGATAAAAAAAAAACCATGGCCCTTTAGGGAAGTAGCCTCCTCATAGAATTTGAGGAGGCCTACCTGCCTTAGGAGCCCCTAGGTAGCTGTTATAATAGGGTGAGGGTACGCATCTCTCTCCCTCTCTTGTGCCTCCCACAGGCGAACCATGTTATACTGGTCCGCCTGTTGTTGCTGTTGTTCCCCCTCTTCTCTCCTTTCACATCTCTGAATGATTGAAATATTAAATAATTTTTTTTTTAAACGAGACATGTATTTAGAAATATACATATATAATTTTTTTTGGAAAAAAAAAGTAGTCGGTGCGCCACAAAAAACAGGCATGCATTGGTCCCGATGCGTCTTTTTATGGAGCGCACCAGCGGCGGTGCACCAGATAATACCAGATAAATGTGGAATGCGGTGCGCTGACAAAAATACCTACCCCAGGGTGGATATTTAATTCAACGCATCGCGTTGCCGTTATTCCATTTGGTCAACAGTGCGACCGGGTAACCGACCGCACCGCATTTTTTTTTAAATTTTAAAATAACATAGTGCGCCTTCGGTACCACCCCGGAATCGGTGTGGATACCGTTAGCACCAGTTTACCGGGTTGTTCCGTTGACCCTGTCGAAATGTGGATTGTAGTGCGCCGACAAAAATACCTGCCCCGGGGTGGATATTGAAGTCAACACACCACGTTGCTGCTATTCCACATGGTCAACAGTGCGGCTGGGTAAACGATCACATCGCACTTTTTAAAAAGTTTTAAATAACACGGTGCACCTTTCAGTACCGCCCTGGAACCGGTGCGGATAATGTTAGCACTAGTTGCGATGTGGCCTGTAAATTTACAGGCAGCACTGCTAACTAGTGCAAGCCGAACAGCTCGAGCGCACCGCACAACAATTTTTTTTTTGCTTTTTTTTTTAAATGGTTAATTTTAAGGTTATTGGAAATTATAATTTGCTAAAAGGCTTAATCATGGAAAAACAAGAAAAGTACCTTTACATTTGGTCGTCGAGGAGGAATATTGGCTGTAGAATTTGCAAAAGAAAATTTGCCCACTGTTTTGAAAAATTCAAGATGGATATTGGTGGGCAATGCACAACAAAATTGTGTGCAATGGGTGCAATGGGAGCATCAATGTCAGGGAGGCTCAGACAAGGATGAATTTCACTGGTTCTTGAGAGCTTTGGAGCACTGAGAAAAGTGAAAAATCTGGTTTTTTGGCCATTTTTTTATTATTATTTAACCCTGTTCTGGTGCGCGGGGTTTTATAGGTGCACCGATGCGGTTGATTAAGATCACACCAGGCGGTTTTTGTTTTGGCGCGGTGTTTTATGACGCACCGGTGCGAAATATTTGTAAAGCACCAGTGCGCTACAGTAATAAGATGCATCAGGCAGGTGTGTACAGAGCACACGGTGTCTAGTGTGCCAATGTTTTGTGCGCACCAGTGCTTTCTCTTGTTGAACGCACCTGTGTGGCTTAGGATGATAAGCGAACCAGATGAAAAACATCCGTAAAAACCTCTGCCCGCCAATCTCCTCTAGTAATATTCGCTAGAAACGGATGTTTGGGGTATTTTTATAAGGGGTTTCTCAAAAACATCCACTAGAGGGTCATTTCCTTGTAGTGATTACAAGGAGAATTCCGAAAAATCAAACCTCCCACTTATGATGGTGAGAAGGAGGAAGATGTAGAAGTTTGGCTTCTATGCATGGTAAAATACTTCCAAGTTTATGAATATGGAAGTAACTTTAAAGTGAGGTTGGATATTTACCAATTACAAGGTAAGGCTACCTTGTGGTGGGAAGAAACCAAGATGGTACATGTGCTAGATGAGAAAACTGTCACTTGAGAAGATTTCCAAACAAAATTTAAATTTAGATATCTGAATGAAAGATATTATGATAACAAAGCCAAACAGTTTCATGAGCTGAGATTGGGACAACTTATCATAGATGAGTTTGTTACTAAATTTACAAATCTGATTCACTATGTACCTTATATTAGAGAAGAGAAGGTTAAGGTACAACACTTTTTAAACTGTCTACCTACTATCTACAAGGAGAGGATAGAATTTGATAATCCCAAGACAATGGATGAAGTTGTGCACAAGGCAAGATTGTCTAATCAGTAGTTCAAAGGCAGAAATGATCAAGTGAAAAACTGGCAGAACAAAGAAAAAGGAAAATGTGACTCTAGTGGTAAAAGAGAAAAACCAGCATACTTAAAGAACTTTGGGAAAAATCATTAAAGGAAGAAGTTTAACAAAACTGGAGAAAATAACCAGCCCAATCACAAACAAGATCTAAACATATAAATTGAAACATTAAGAGAGATGGAACTATAAAAATGTGGGAACCACTAAAGTGCTGGGGTTGTGGAGAACCCCATTTGTTACGAGATTATCCTAACCGAACCATTCAAAAAATTCAAGTGTTGAGAGACGCAACTATTGTAAATGATGCGAAAAGAAACATTCCCAGAATCAGTGTTGCACTGGAAGATCGTCAAGCTGAACACCAATCAACCATGGTCAAAATAGAAGGTATGATTACTGAATGACTTGTTTATGTTTTGATAGATCCAGGTGAAAATTTAAGTTATATAAGTCTGCAGATGGTGGAAAAGTGAAAATTAAAGTCAGAAATTTTTTAGCAAGCATGGTTAGTTCAGTTAACCACAGGAACAAAAAAAAAGAGTGACCCATAAATTACCAAAGATTGGTGTAAATTTAAATGGGTATGAAACTGAGCTGAATTTGAATATTTATCCTCTAGGTTCCTATGGTGTATTAGTGGGAATGAATTCGTTAGAAAAACAGAAAACAATACTAAATTGTTTAGACAAAACAGTACACTGTATAGATGGTGAGGGAAAACCAGTGATAGTGAAAGAGAAACCCAAACCAATATCAGTTAGACAAATTTAAGCACTACGGTTAAAAAGGACAATAAGAAAAGGTTGCCAAGTGTATGTTTTACATGTTGAAGAATTGGGACAGAAAAACTAAAAAAGAAACTGTAGAAAACTTACCAGTAATCAGAGAATTCAAGGATGTGTTTCCAGATGAAATTCCGCAATTACCCCCTAAAAGAGAAATTGATTTTTCAATTGAGTTAATACCAGGAGCTACACCAGTCTCTAGAGCCCCATACATAATGAGTACCACAGAGCTTGTAGAAATAAAACTACAACTACAGGAGCTGTTGGACAGAGGCTATATCAGGCCAAGTGTGTCCCCATGGGGAGCACCGGTACTGTTTGTTAGAAAGAAAGATGGTACATTCAGAATGTGTATAGACTACAGACAATTGAACAAACTGATTATCAAAAATAGATATCCTCTACATAGGATATATGATTTATTTGATCAAGTGAGAGGAACCACAATATTTTCAAAAATTGATTTAAGGACAGGCTACCATCAACTAAGAATAAAAGATGAAGAAATAAATAAAATTGCTTTCAGAACTAGATACAGACACTATGAGTTTGTAGTTCTATTGTTTGGGTTGACTAATGCTCTTGGTACCTTTATGTGCCTAAAAAACAATGTCTTAAGTAAATATCTAGACAAATTTGTTGAGAATTGCTGAATCCTTTACCCATCCTAGAATGGAAGTGGGAAATAGTTTCCATAGAATTTGTAACTGGATTGCCAAGAATAAAATACCAACATGATTCTATAATGGTATTTGTGGACACATTGACAAAAACTGCACACTTCTTACTAGTACAATCTACTTTTGGTACAACTCAAGTAGCTAATGTGTTTATGAAAGAGATTGTAAAGTTACATAGTATTCCTAAAATGATCATATCAGACAGAGATGCAAAGTTTACTTCAGATTTTCGGAAGACTCTGTTTGGGGGAATGGGTACCAAGTTGAACTTTAGTACCGCATACCATCCCCAAAGAGACGGAAAAACTGAAAGAAAAAGCCATATTTTAGAAGACATGTTGAGAATGTATGTGATGGACAGACCTACAAAGTGGGAAGGCTTTTTTGCATCTGGAAGAGTTTTCCTATAATAATAGCTACCAAGCCTCAATTAAGATGAGTCCCTTTGAAACATTATATAGCAGAAAGTGCCACACACCTGTTAGTTGGAGTCAACCAGAGGATAAGTTAATACTTGGACCTGATGCGTTGTAGGAAATGGAAAGGAATGTGAAGAAAATTCAGCAAAATATTAAGACAACACAAGACAGGCAAAAAAGCTATGTAGATAAAAAGAGAATTCATAGAGAATTCAATGTGGGCGATCATGTTTACTTGAGGATTAACCCCAAAAATAGTACTTTGTACACGGATAGCTATGCTAAATTAGCACCACGCTACTATGGACCTTTTGAAGTACTGGAAAGAGTGGGACCAATAGCATACAAGTTGGCTTTACCTAGTCACATTAAGGTTCACAATGTTTTTCATGTTTCATTATTAAAAACGTATGTACATGATCATACTCATGTCATTGATTGGAATGTGATACAAGTGGAACCATAAGGGGAATTTCTTCCAGAGCCACTTCACATCCTGACACAGGAAGAAATTGAGCTCTGGAACAAGACATTAGCCAGGGTGAAAGTGCAATGGAGACACTTTGCACCCGAAGAAGCTACTTGGGAGTGAGAGGAAGATATGAAAGAAAAATATCCATCACTGTTTGAAAAGTGAATTTATATTTTGTTTTTGCGAACATCGAGGACGATGTTTTGTTTTAGAGGGGGAATATGTAATATCCCTAGTTTTACTGCTTTTATCAGACAGTTGAACAGTCCTAAAGGGTCAAGTGGACCCAAGGGAAAACAATTATTGTGGACATATTTTATTACTTAAATTTAATAAAATGGAAATGGAATTAATTGGGCAATGACTAGAGTATAACTAGAGATCAAGAATGCAAGTCCATGAGGATGGATAAGGTTCCAAAGACTTTTCTAGTTCTCCCAAATCCTTGGAGAAAATAAATTAAATATTGATTATTAGATAGGAGATAAAAATCTAAAAAGATATCCCAGTAAAGAGGAAACTTACTGGGAAGATGTGGGATAAAACTAGAAGGAGGAAAAACTAGTTTTAAAGTAATTTTGTAGAAAAAACAAAAGGAAAGCCTAGGAAAAAAAGAAAACATCATAACTAGACGCAGTTATGGAAACAAGCTCATGGGGAAGCAGACTTAAATAAGAAAATTCTGGGTAGACAAGAGGTTTTCTACTGTTGGAAGGAATTGATCTCTGCTCGGGGTGAGCTGTGGAGATAGAGCTCATATATAGGTTGGGTGGAAAATAGTCTACCAGAATTGGTATGAACAATTAAATTCATTCTATATTAATTTTGTGTTATTATATTGAAGTTTAAAATGGTGATGAAGTAAATATCTAGATCTTTCAAGAAGTATATTATGTGTATGTCAATCATGCGATACTTTCTGTTAGTTGTAAATTTTTTAGATCTGTGCATTTAACAGAACCTACTATAATAAATATAGTATAGCTATGTAGTGTTGCACATATAATTATAAGAAGGGTACCAACTCTCAGAATGTCTAAACCTTTTGAGTAGGTTTAAATCTGAGGTTAGGTGACTTATTTAAATCATTACATGCAGAAAGTATTCAACTAAACATGAACATCTTTCAAATAAAATAATTCAGAATGAAAAAAATTATGTTCTAGTATGTAGCCTAAATTTAGAAAATTCAAAGTATATCTTCTATTGTAGCATAATTTGAAGATTTGGACATTATACATAAGTCATAGTATTCTATCAGAATTTCATAAAATGACATTAGAATTGAAACACAGGTCCTATAGAATACAACATATGAGGAATGGTAAACATAATTTCAATTCTGGAAATAGAGTATATTAGACTGTACTGAATTTGAATAAGTCAGGGGACTTATATCCATATACATATACTGTCAAAGTAATTCCTGTCCAAATATTTATACAATTTTGGGATTATATGCCATAAATTTTAACTACATAATCCCTGTGGAAACAATTTAGAATTATACTAAGTGAAGTCTTCAGACAAATGCTGGACCAAAGTGTACAATGAAATCTAAATTTACTATGTCACTGTAGGACATATAAACTGCTAACAAAGCTGTAAACAGAGACATGATGGAAAAGGGCACCTGCATAGAAATGAAATTATAAGAATTAGTATTTGTGTTTAGATTTCAGATAGTAGTGAATATATAAATAAAAAATAGAAACAAAAGTATAGATAATAATTACCTTACTGACTTTCAAGGATGAACAAATATGTAGGTAAAATAGATTTAAGATCAGTCAAATGGAGAATGAGAGAAAACAAATAATCGAAGAAAGTATTAAGTAGAATTAGGAAAATTTCTTACCTGAGCCTTCTTCAACAACATACTGAGTCAAGATTTAGAAACTAAGGAATTATGAAGTTCCTGTACAAATTGGGGAATAAGAATATTAAACCATGTTCTATGCAAATTATTGCAATTAAATTAAAAGTTATAATTATTACAGATTAGTAATTATAATTCAAGTATGGGGAATATTTGTACAATAAATAAGTTGAAAGTAAGCTCAAACTCTAAATGAATAAATGAACCAGTAGAAATTAAAGAGACTCTAATGGTGAAGATTCAAGAAAATGAGAATTGTGAAGAGAGAGTAACATTAAGATGAATGTAAATTTAAATCTAAATTTAAAGGAAAGCAATCTGTGAGGTTATAATAGATGTAACTAAGATTAATTAACTTGAAATAATTTGAAAATTGTTATCTCTGGAAACAAATTCAATTCTAACCAAAATTATAAAATAAAAGAAAAGATATGGGAGTAAAAATGTAGAATGAAAATTGGATGGTCAAACTAGTTGCTACGTGACCCTGAGGGTATGTAACAAGGGAACGTATGCCATGAAGGACGCTGGATTCTTTGAATAGAGAAGAGCCAACCAATAAAGAAAATTAAGAGCGACAATTAATGAAAAATCAGAGCTATATTTACAAAAGGAAGTTTAAAACTTTGCCGAGGAAAACTAGAGGCACAATGCATACGTGGAGAGAATTGGTAATGCCGAGAAGAGGTGGAACAGTTAGAAATTGTTGCATGTGGGAGAGAGAATTTTCCTCATGATGTGAATTCTCCACCTGCATCCATACCACAACGCATTAGAAATTTATAAATTAAGTTGAAACCAATTTACAAAGATGACAGAGATAACCCATAACTAAACTCGAATGTAAAACACTGGAATGAAATTCTCAACCAATACGGGATAATATTCAAAGGCACAACAATATTTTAGAAATACGTAAACAGAGTAAGTCTATGACTTTACATGACGAAGGATTTATTACCATTTGTTTTGTCAAGGCTAGACACGAGAATGACAGTGGCTCTCTGTGGAATACACAACGTTATGGTGATGAAACCCAACACTGCAACCATGAGAAACAATGCATATGAGTTGCAAAATAATGCGGTGAAATAAAAATTACAATTCAAAACCTCAAATCGAAATCCCAAAAATCTCAGAAACCTGCAAGTTCAAAACGATATCATAAATATTAAATTATTACCTAAGAAGCATGATGAAATTGAAGAATTAGTAAAATCTGTGTCATAAGCTTGGCTTTACAACCTAAGTTAAACGGAATTCCTTTGAAGCCATATGACATGCTGCGTAACTAGAGATGAAAAACGAAGAAAAAAGGGAGGAATAGAGCTAAAACACAACAGAGGAAGGATAACCCTAACGACCGATACGACTAAATCTCAAATGCCCACGTGGAATGCATCCAACGATGGAAATTAACCTGGTAGATGAAAGGTTAAATCGATAGGTAAAGAGCCACATGACAATGTTAATAACTAGAGTACCATCGATAAATGCAAGAAAATCTTGAGACGAGAATATAAATCAGACATCGGATTTGCCACCATACGGAGCCTGAGTTAATTATGCAATTCATAAATGCAAAAATCATTATGTGCCAGTTGATAGGTCATGTAGTGGATGACGTGGTAAACCCATGAGATCCAACAACCTTAAGTATGTACCTCTGAAGTTAATATCAGTCCACATAGGATTTAGAATGATAACATGGAAGGTCAACGCCAACGAGGGCATGTAAATACAAAGAGTTTCAACTTGAAATGAAAGTTTCATGTATAAGCTAAGGGGGGAGAAGTTTAGTTACGTAGGGTGTAACGTAGACATTTAATAAGTGTGATAGATATGACTAAAGTCCGAAATGTGATTAATTGACATATTCACCACTTATGTATAGAACATAGGTAAGGGAGTACATTAGAAAAGAAGGTATATAGTAAAGGTTCAATACTATAACCTTAACCCAAAAATATATTTATCAATTGAGGGGACTTGATAAAATAAGAGGAATGAAATATAAAAAAGATAAGGTAGTTAAAGCCCAACAAAAATATTTCCTTTGTTATTACCATAAGAAGAAGATTCCATTAGTTAAAATCATGATATTATTATTTTGCTAGAAACCGCACAGAAATCTCAATCATGGTTTAGTGACATAAGGGGTAAGAAATGTCGCTAATATTAACTTATAATGAAATTGATTGACGAAAATTGTTGAACTAGAATTCGAAAATAATTAGACAAGAGTACAACAAACATTAAATATGTTGGATAGTTTTCATCAAGTGCGACGAAATACCTTAATTCAGTTGTATGTGATTAGTATTTAATCCATAAATAGAAAAAAATTAGAAAGTCATAAATTAAATTGAAACCAATTCAAGTTATTGGTATTATAAATATTTATATAAATATATATAAATAATACCATTTGTAACGACTCTGCTTCCTCATTTTTTTTCCTTTTCTATTTATGGATTAAATACTAATCACATACAATTGGATTAAAGTATTTCCTTGCACTTTGATGAAAACCATCTATTAACTTTAATGGTTGTTGTACTCTTGTCTAATTATTGTCGAATTCCAATCCAATAATTATCGTTAATCAATTTTATTATGAGTTACTGCTAATGACATTTCTTACCCCTTATGTTTATTATAAGCTACTGTTAATGACATTTCTTACCCCTTATGTCACTAAATCATGTTTGAGGTTTCTTATGCAGCTTCTAGCATAATAATATCATGATTTTAACTAAGGAAATCTCCTTCTTAGGAAAATAGCTCAAAGACATATTTTTGTTGGTATTTGACTACTTTATCCTTTTTATATTTCATGCCACTTATATTACCAACTCCCCTTCACTTGATAATTATTCTTTTGGGTTAAGGTTATATTCTTAACCATTACTATATAATTCCTTTTCGAATTTACCCACTTACCTATGTTCTATCCATAAGTAATATGATTGTCAATTAACCTCAATTCGGACTTTAATCATATTCATCCCATTTATTTAACTCCTAAGTTACACTCTACGTAATCATACTCTTCCTACCACATAGCTTATATTTGAGACATTCGTTTCGAATTTTAAACTCTTTATAATTACATGCCCTCGTTGGAGTTGAACCTTCCATGTTGTCATCATTAATCCTTCGTGGACTGATATTAAACTAGAGAGGTACCTACGTAAGGTTGCTGGTTCTCAGGTTTTTGCTACGTAATACTCTACGTGAACTATCAACTGGCACTTCACCAATCTTGCGTTTATGAGTTGTGTAAAGGAACTCTGGCTCCGTATGGTGTTACATACGATGTATGAATTGTATTATCATCTTGGGATTTTATTGCATTTACTCAACAGTACTTCTGTTATTAAAGCCGTCACATGACTCTTTACTTATCGATTTAACCTTTCAGCTGCCTAGTCAATATCCATTGTTATGGAATTGCATGTGCTGGCATGTCTTATTACATGGAAATATTCTGTTAATAAAATGTTGATTTTATGGTAAATGTTGGGTTAGTAAAATTTCTGCAAAACTAGATGAAATATCGACATTTAAGATTTAGCTGTATCTGTGATTAGGGTTATCCTTCCTCTGTTACGTTTTAGCTCTATTCCTCCCGTTTGTCTTTGTGTTCATCTCTGGTTATGCAGTAGACATTCATATTCAAAGGGATTTCATTTAACTTAGGCTGTAAAGCCAAGATTATGATGCAGAGTTTACTAGTTCTTCAATTTCATCATGCTTCTCAGGTAAGAAATTAATTTTAGTGGTATTGTTTTAGACTTGTAGGTTTCTGAGATTTTTGGGATTTCGATTTGGGGTTTCGACTTGAAATTTTTATTTCACCGTTTTATTTCTGCAACTCATATACATTGTTTTTCGTGGTTGCAGTGTTGGGTTTCATCCCCATAATGTTGCGTGTTCCACAGAGAGCCCATTGCCATTTTCGTATAACGCTTTGACAAAACGAATGGTAATAAATCCTCCATCATGTAAATTTAGAGACTTACTCTATTTACATATTTCTAAAATACTATTATGCCTTTGAATATTATCACGTATTGGTTATGAATTCCATTCCAATGTTTTACATGCGAGTTTAGTTCTGGGTTATCTCTGTCATCTTTGTAGATTGGTTTCAACTTGATTTACGACTTAATAATGCATTGTGGTTTGAACATAGGTAGATGATTCATAGCATGAGGAAAATTCCCTCTCCCAAAAGCAACAATTTCTAACTGTCCCACTTCTTCTCGGCATTAACATTTCTCTCCAGGTATGCGTTGGGCCTCTATTTTTCCTTGACATAGTTTTAAACTTCCTTTCATAAATATAGCTCTGTTTTTTCATCTAAACAACACTCATCATTTGTAACTCCGTCTCTTCTCTATTATGAGAAACTAATTTATTATTTTGCGTACGCTACCTTGTTATATACATACAGGGTTACCTAGAAACTAGTATTAACCATACATTTTTCCCTTCTACATTTTTATTCCACTATCTCTGTGTTTAGTTTATAATTTTGGTTAGAAATTAATTTTTTTTTAGAGGTAAGAATTTTCAGATTATTCTGAGTTAATTAATCTCGATTACATCTACTATAACCTCACAAATTGCTTTCCTTCGATTTAAATTTAAATTCAAACTCATCTTAATGTTACTCTCTCTTCACAATTCTCGTTTCCCTGAGTCTTCACAATTAGAATCTCTTTAATTTCTACTTGTTCATTTATTCATTAAGAGTATGAGATTAATGTCAATTTATTTATTTGTATAAATATTCATCATACTTGGATTAGAATTACTAGCATGTAATAATTCTAACTTTTAATTGAATTTCAATAATTTGTATTGAACATGGTTTAATAATTTTATTCCCTAATTTGTACAGGAACTTCATAATTCCACAGTTCCTAAATTTTTACTCAATATGCTATTGAAGAAGGCTTAGGTATAAATTTTCCTGATTATAATTAATAATTTATTTGATTATTTGTTTCCTCTCATTCTCTGTTTGAATAACCTTAAAATATATTTTACATACATATTTCCTCCTCCTTGACAGTTAGGAGGCAGAAAATTTAAAAATTATTGTACCTTAGCATTCTCTTCTCTAATATAAGGTGCATAGCGAAGCAGATTTGTAGATTTGGTAACAAACTCATCTATGGTGAGATGTCCCAATCTCAGCTCATGAAACTCTTTGGCTTTGTCATCATAGTATCTTTCATTCAGATATCTAGATTTAAATTTAGTTTGGAAATATTCCCAAGTGACAGTTTTCTCATCTAGCACATGTACCATCTTGGTTTCTTCCCACCACAGGGTAGTCTTACCTTGTAATTGGTAAATAGCCAATATTTCTTTCAAGTTACTTACATATTCATAAACTTGGAAGAATTTTACCATGTTTAGAAGCCAAGCTTCTGCCTCTTCCTCCTTCTCACCATCATAGGTGGGAGGTATGATTTTTCATAATTCTCCTTGCAACTCCTTTTTCCTTCTGGACTGCTGTCCAAAAGCTTCACCATCGTCAGATCCTTCTGAGTGGTTTTCAACTTCCTTTCTCTTTATTCCAGAACCTTCACCTTCGTGACTGGTTCTAGAGGTTAATTTCCCGATTAACCTTTCTTGCTCTTCGCTGGCTAGTGATAAGATTTCATTGTGGGTTCTCAGCTGCACCATCTCTCTTTGCATATGATGGATAATGGCCAGCAACAGAGCATTTTGATCTAGTGGATTTTTTGCACCACACAAATCTACATACAACTCATCCACTTCACTCATAATTCAGTTGTATGTTTCTTTTCTAATTGACAATTCTGGTAAACTATTTTCCACCCAACCTATGAGCTCTATCTCAACAGTTCCCCTAGAGCAGAGATCAATTCCTTCCAGTAGTAGACAACCACTTATCTACCAAAAATTTTCTTATTTAAGCCTGCTTTTCCATCAGCTTGTTTCCATAACTGTGTCCAATTAATCAGGATGTTGTTTTCCTTTTGTTGGAAATGTTGTCATTGATGGAAAAGGAGGCATCAAAGAGAGAGATAGGCAAAGGAAGCAATGAATACAGAGACAAAGCTGTTATCATGACAAAGAAGGCAGCAGATGCAAAGGCAGAGGTAGAGGTTGAGCAACAGTAGTAGCTAAGGCAGAGGCAGAGGCAGTGAATATAGAGGCAGAGTTGTTATATCAGAGGCAGAGGCAGAGGCAGAGCCGTTATCACAACAGGTTATCACAGAGGCAGAGAAAGAGGCAGGCAGAGGCAGAGGTAGAAGCAGAGGCAGAGCCATTATCATAAGCAGAGACAGAGCAGAAAATTCTGGGAATCGCTACCCCAGCTGGAGGTTACATAAACCCAATTCGGGGAATCACTTACCCCAAGCGGAAAGTATATATATATATACAAACCTTATTCCGAGAATCATTACCCTAGGCGGAAGGATACACAAACAAATTCCGAGAATCGCTACCCTCGCTGAAAGATACACTAAATATTGGAGTAGCAAAATAAATATATATATAAATCTCATTCCGGGCATCATTACCCAGCCGGGCATTACATATAATATAAAATCTTATTCCAGTAATCATAACCCAAGCGGCAATGTATGCATATATATGAACCTTAATTCTGAGAATCGCCCAAGCCGGAGGATATATATATAATTTCGAGAATCGTGACCCAAAGGTACAAACCATAGATATTTGTAATGAAGCGCCTTAATGGACAAAGAGCCAAAGGTATCAAAGCCTTATATGGTGGGGCCCATTCCCAATCGCATCAGAGAAAAACTGTGAAGCGGAATATGTAAACAATAGAAAGTTGCGATTGCAATATAAGTCCGGACCCGATGGATCAATGAACCATTATTGATATATGATTGAATTCCGGAAGCGTATATATGTATGCAACACATTACATAAATTGTGCCTAAAATACAAAGGTTCAAAGCATATATTAATATGAAGCGCTTAATAAGCGAAAGAACCAAAGTACCATAAGGTGGGACCCTTTCCAATCGCATCGGAGAAAGGATTGGCAGCGGAACATATCGACAAGAGTTCTGATTGAGTCCTGGACCCGATGGGTGTATGAGTTATGGTTCAAATGTATTTGAAGTCCGGCATAATCGCATCGGAACAATCTAATCGCATCGGAGAATATAAAGGCATCGGAACGTCACAACATAAAGTTGCGATTGTGATCAATCGCATCGGAGCAAGTCAGCTTGCGATTGCGATTGGAAATACCGGACGCGATAGTCATATAAAATTCGCCTTATAAAACATGGTCAGGTCCACATATCAATCGCAATCGGAAATTTGTGGAGTGTATCAATCACATCGGAGCAAGGCAGCTTGTGATTGCGATTGGCAATACCGGACGCGATAGTAATATAAACTCCTCCTTATAAAACATGGTTGGGTCCGCATATCAATCACAATCGGAAATTTGTGGAGCGTATCAATCGCATCGAAGCAAGGCAGCTTGCGATTGCGATTGGTAATACCGGACGTGATAGTCATATGAACTTTGCTATATCGAACATGGTCGGGTCCGCATATCAATCACAATCAGAAATTCGTGAAGGCGCTGTTATATATATATATATATATATATATATATATATATATATATATATATATAGTTTTTGCGATTATATTGAAAAGTTTCGCTTGCTCTGTAGACCCACGGGCCTCAGCCTAAAGTGGAGGGCGATTATTAATATAATACAGTTGCGATGTGTGCAAGTGTATCGGGCCATAAAACAAAGGCCGTGGTATATGTATGTTCCGCTTGCGAAACTCACCACATCAACAAGACACTTGCTGTGTAAAGGGTTGGAATTTGCCCAGATTTAATGTCAGCAGTTACATAAATACAGGAGTTACATAGCAGCCATAAACAGAAAGGCATACAGAGGAAATAAAGGGACAAACACAACCAAAGAAAATACAAATGCGTAGCTAGCCAAGAGGCTGAATGAGTGAGCTGGAGTTTTTATTGTAATTGAATGTAAATTTTTTTTAATTGATTTATATTGTTGTGATGCATTGGCAAGTCTCCGAAAGAGAACAAATATCCCACTGAAATATTAAATTGATACCTACAGTCATATTTATTGAATAAACAGATAAAAGGAATGAGAAGAAAGAAGCCAAAGAGTCATGACTGTTCACTCCAAATTCTTTGTGAAATACAAGCAGTTATGTGAGGAACTCTATAAATAATATCAACTGGATATGCATAGAGAGGTTAGAGAGAGCAAATATAGAGAATGCAGAGTATAGAAGAGTGAGGCAGAGAAGATTAAGAAAAGAATAGTAGAAAGATATGCTACAGAACAGAGCTGATACCTGAGGTAAATCAGCGAACATTCAGTTTGATAAATTGAGGAAGTTGGAGATTCCCTATCAAGTTGCAACTTGATAGCTGTCAGTTGTAGTTGACTGAGGTTGAAGCCTCTTGTAGGTTGGTGCCTGCAAAAAATTGAAGGGAGTTGGTGCTTCGTTGCAAGCTGTAGCTTGCAGAATTGAGGTAGGAGCCTCCTGTAGGTTGGTGCCTGCAGGAAAAAAGTGGTGAGAGGGAGTTGGAGCTTGCCTTTGCATCACAACAATAATAAGATGTGGTTTTCTCCCTTTATGGGTTTTCACTTACATCTGCCGTCTCTATGTGTATTTCTTATGTGTTGATGTGATTATTTCAATCTGCTTAATTGCTTGCTGCTCTCAACATAAGTATGGTGTCACATTAAATTAATATTGGTTGCAAATAAGACTGTTCACATATTAAGATGTAAATAAGTTTGGTGAAAATTTTAAAAAGGCTTATGTATGTATTAAACTGATGCACCCCCCCCTCTCAGTTTAATTAAAGATTCAACAATTGGTATCAGAGCCGGTTCCTTTGTACCAGTTTAATAACTGAAAGGAGATTCTAGGATAGCTAGTAAAGAAGGATGTTCAACCAATAAAGCCCCTTTCTTTGCAGGTGCAAACTATGCCTTCTGGAAAATCAAGATGAGAACATATATAATGTCTCTAGGAATAAAAGTCTGGGCTGCTGTGGAATTAGGATATGCCCCAAAGGCAACTGACACAGAGAAAGAAACAAAACAAGATTTTGTGGCTAATGCAAAAGCCATGAATTCCATCTTGAATGGATTATGTGAAGCAGAGTTTATTAGAGTAATGCACAAAGACATTGCCAAAGAAATGTGCAATACTCTGGAGAACATCCATGAAGGAGACAAGAAAGTAAAGACAGCCAAACTTCAAGTCTAGAGAGCCCAGTTTGAGAACTTAAAAATGGATGATGATGAAGACCTTGCTAGCTTTTTTCTAAAGGTTTTAGAAATAGTAAATAACATGAAGGCTCTAGGTGAAAACATAAAAGAAGCTGTAATTGTACAAAAGATTCTAAGATCTCTTCCACCCAGGTTTAATCCCAAGGTATCTGCAATAGAAGAAATAGCTAATTGGGAGACCTTGACCATGAACCAGCTACTTGGAAATCTAACAGCATATGAGATGAGGCTCCCACAGAAGAAGCCAAGTACGAGGGAGGCAGCCTTTAAAACAGAAAATAAGAAAGAAGAAGAGGGAGACATATGCTCTTGCTCGGATGAAGAAGAGGCAAAATTTGTCGAGAAATTGGATAGAGGATCAGGTAAATACAAAGGTAAACTTCCTTTCAAATACTTTAACTGTGGAAGAGTTGGACACTATGCTGCTAAGTGTCCTCACAAGAAAGTAAGGAATTAGCCTCAAGAGCCAGAGAGAAATAAATCAAAGAATTGGCAGAAAGGAAAGAAGTTCAGCAGAAAATCCTTCTATGCTCAACAAGACAACAGTACATTTGAAGATTCAAATGAACCCTCAAGTGAAGAAGGAACCTCCAAATTCTTATTGATGGCCATAGAAGAACTTGAAGGAATCCTACGAGAAGATGAAGAAGAAGAAGGGGAAGTCGACCTTGAGGGGGAGCTAAGAAGTGCTCTGGAAGAGATTGACAGACTCAAACTGAAATGTAGAAAACAAAAGGACATTCTTCTCAAGTATGTAAGAGAAGAACAAAACTCAGAAGTCCTCAAGCAGCTAAAGATAGAGCTTGAAGAAGCCAAGAAGATAGAGGACATGTTACTTAAGCAAATCAAGGAGAAAACCCAAGAACAAGAGAAGTTGGAAGAAGAAGTGGTATGTCTCAGGAAGAAATTAGAAAATGCACAAAGGAAAGTGATTATAAATTCTTCTCAAACAACAAGCACTAGTAAGTTGAATGAAATTCTGGTTGCTCAAAGATCTCCCATGATAAAAACTGGAATAGGCTATGAAGGAGAATCAAGTAAAGGCAAAGAAAAATTTGACAGAGAGATTATCTTTGTAAAAGCAAAGAAGGATGATGAAGCAACTCAAACTATTCCTACAAAAGAAGAAACCTGTAATAAGGAAGACAAAGATCTGAAGAAACCTCTAGTAACAAAGAATGCAATAAATACTAAGATAAAAGAAAAAGGATCATATGCCCCTGAGTATGTCAAATTTGGAAGCCATCAAAGGAGATTCTTCCCCCCTATGAAGAATGCCACCTGTTATGTCTGCCACAAGCTAGGAAACATTGCGGCATATTGTCATGCAAGGAGAAGTAATTCAAACCAGCAAAAATTGCAAACAGTGAAGAGACTGCCTCAAGAAAACAAATGGAAGAGACAACCTTACATCAGGTATGCAAATAGTTTCTATGGTTACTGCTTTTATTGTAAGGAATTTGGCCATAAAATCATTGAGTGTAAAAAGTATGGACAAAGATTGATGTTCAACACCTCAAGGAGGTTTATGAATCAAAGAAATTTTGTTCATACTCACAAATCTGCAAAAACTATGATCAAATGCTTTATATGCAATCAAGTTGGACATATGCCTTCCAAATGTCCTCTGAAAGGATGTAATTCATCACCTCGCAAAAGATACCAAACAGAAGGATGCCTCCAGTGGAAAAAGAAGGAGAATAAGTGTGACCTGGCTCTAACTGCTCAAGATCTGAAAAGCCAATGGTATTTGGACAGTGGCTGCTCTAAACACATGACTGGAGACAGAAGCAAGTTTATAACTCTTGATGAAAACAAATCTGGCAATGATAAATCAGGTAAGATCAAGGGAAAAGGCTCAGTCAGCATAGACAATGGTAGAGGAAATGCCCAAGATGTACTATATGTAGATGGGCTGAAAGCAAATTTACTAGGTGTCAGTCAGATGTGTGACAAAGGCTATGAAGTTATTTTTAGAGCACAAGATTGTGAAGTCAGATCAAGCACCACAGGTAAGACTCTGCTCAAAGGAGTTCGAACAGAGAGTAATGTTTATATTGTGAAAGAGGAAGATGAAGCATGTCATCTTAGCAAACTAGAAGAGTCATGGTTATGGCATAAAAGATTGGGACATCTCAGCTTTGATCACATCATCAGACTAAGCAAGAAGAAAGCTTTCAGAGACATGCCAGAAATAAAGAGGCCTTCTAATACCATATGAAAGCCATGTCAATTAGGTAAACAGACCCGTACATCATTTAAGGCCAAAGATGAGTTATCAACAAGAAGACCTCTACAACTTGTGCACATGGACCTGTGCGGACCTGCAAGAACTAAAACACCAAGTGGAGAATCATACTTCATGCTGATAATAGATGATTTCTCCAGAATGACATGGGTTGCATTTCTCAAGAATAAATCGGAAGCTCTGGAAAAATTCAAAATATTCAAAGCATTAGCAGAAAATCAAACAGGATGCAAGCTGAAATGCATCAGATCAGATAGAGGAGGTGAATTCACAGATTATGACTTTGCTGACCTATGTAATGAACATGGGATAAAGCAACAATTTACTATTGCAGGGACACCTCAGTAAAATGGAGTAGCAGAGAGAAAAAATAGGTCTGTGCAGCAAATAGCCAGAGCCATGATGCATGAAGGGAATATTCCTCAAATCTTCTGGGCAGAAGCAGTACACACAGCGGTGCATATCCTTAATAAAGCTCACTTAAGGCCAAGCAGTGACAAGACTCCCTATGAACTATGGCATGGGAAACCAGCATCAATCAAACATTTTAGAATCTTTGGAAGCAAGTGATACATAAAGAATAATGATGAGAATCTTGGAAAATTTGATGCAAGAGCAGATGAAGGGATATTTCTAGGATATGCTTCCAAAAGTAAAGGGTACTGGTGCTACAACAAGACTCTTCGGAAAATATTTGAAAGTATTGATGTGAGATTTGATGAAGAACTTCCAAACAATACAAGAGATACAGACTGCTGCAGTCCATCAGACAACCATGAAGAAGAAGACCAGAATGATGATGAAAAAAGCAAGACAACAGAAGATGCAGGGCTGAGCTCGAAAGCCCCCTTAAGATACACTCAGAAGAATCATCCCGAAGATCAGATCATAGGAGACAAGAAAGCAGGGGTCCAAACAAGAAGGCAGCTAACAGAACAAATTGAAGAGGTATACATAGCCATGTTGTCACAAATAGAGCCAAAGAAATTTGAAGAATCTAGCAAGGACAAGTCTTGGGTGAATGCTATGAATGAAGAATTGGACCAAATTGAGAAAAATAATACCTAGGAACTAGTGCCTAGACCCACTGAGAAAAATGTCATAGGCTCAAAATGGGTATTCAAAAATAAAATGAATGAAGAAGGACAGGTAATCAGGAATAAAGCCAGACTTGTCTGCAAAGGATACTCACAAATTGAAGGACTTGACTACGATGAAACATTTTCCCCTGTAGCCAGAATGGAAGCTATCAGAATGTTCCTGGCATTTGCATGCTACCAAAACTTCAAAGTATATCAAATGGATGTAAAATCTACATTTCTGAATGGAGACTTGGAAGAAGAAGTCTACATGGAACAACCAGAAGGCTTCTCATTGACAGACAAAGAAGACTATGTGTGCAGACTGAAGAAGGCCCTATATGGACTGAAATAGGATCCTCGTGCTTGGTACTCAAGACTGGATAAATATTTGCAAAAACAGGGTTTTAAGAGAGGTGGAGTAGACAACAATCTATACATAAAAGCCCGTGAAAATGAACTCCTGATTGTTTTAGTATATGTTGATGACATTATGTTTGGAAGAAACAGAGATGAACTAGAAAAAGGGTTTGCTGATGAGATGAAAACAGATTTTGAAATTTCTATGATTGGAGAGCTCAATTTCTACTTGGGACTACAAATTCAGCAAAATAACTCAGGCACATTCATCTCTCAAGAAAAATAATTAAAATAAATGCTGAAAAAATTCAAAATGGAGGAGTGCAAACCTGTGACAACCCCCATGATCACAGGATGCAAGTTGTGTGTTGATGATGGGTCTGAAGATGTAGATCAAAAACTCTACAGATCCATGATAGGAAGCCTATTGTATTTGACAACATCAAGACCAGACATCATGCTAGCAATAGGACTAGTGGCTAGATATCAAGCAGCACCTAAACAAAATCACCTTCTTGCAGTCAAAAGAATATTCAGATATCTACAAGGAACTACACAGTATGGACTTTGGTATCCTAAAAGAAAAAGCTTCACTTTGACAGCATACACAGATGCAGATTAGGCCAGCTATGTGGATGACAGGAAAAGTACAAGTGGAGGTGCTTTCTATCTAGGAAAAATTCCGGTGGCATGGTTAAGCAAGAAACAAACAACTATCTCTCTGTCTACAGCAGAAGCAGAATATATAGCAGCAGTAGCATGTTGTACACAAGTTATGTGGATGAAGCAAAATATTCAAGACATGAAGGTAAGCATTGATGAACCTATCTCAATTAAATGTGATAATACAAGTGCTATAAGTATATCTAAAAATCCCGTGCTTCACTCAAAAACTAAACATATTCCAATCAAGTATCATTTTCTCTGAGAACAAGTGGCTCAGAAGATAGTAAAACTGGAGTATGTACCAACAAAAGAACATACAACAGATATATTTACCAAACCACTTGCTAGAGAGCCATTTGAATATTGGAGAGACAGATTAGGGGTAGTATCTATAGATTCTACTCTCTGATATGAAGAGAAAGCATAGTTTCAGGGGGAGAACAGAAACGAAAATATCAATCTCAGGGGGAGATCAGCTAGCAAGGGAAGCATGAAAACAAGTCCTCAGGATCAAAGGGATTATGGCAATAATAAATTCAGCATAAAATAATCAACAAAAAGGCAAAAGGGTCTGTCGTGCAGCAGAAGAATAGTGAACCCAACGTGTAACTAATCCAAAGTTTGGAGCAGCAGCGTACAAAGTCAGGAAATTTCAGGAAATGCATGAAATATTGAAAAAAGGAATAAAACCACAGCATCAGAGAATAGAAGCTTCATAAAAATTCGAACCCCTTGCCATTGATGTCAAAGGGGGAGGAAGAGAAAGCAACAGTAAGAAGAGGAAGCAACAGGAGAAAGGATCCTATCAGGAAAACAGAGGAAGTGTATTGCCATCAATGCCAAAGGGGGAGACTGTTGGAAATGTTGTCATTGATGGCAAAGGAGGCAGCAAAGAGAGAGACAGGAAAAGGAAGCAGCGAATACAGAGACAAATCTGTTATCATGACAAAGAAGGCAACAGATGCAAAGGCAGAGGCAGAGGTCGAGCAGCAGTAGCAGCTAAGGAAGAGGCAGAGGCAGTGAATATAGAAGCAAAGTTGTTATATCAGAGGCAGAGGCAAAGGCAGAGCCGTTATCACAATAGGTTATCAAAGGCAGATAAAGAGGCAGGCAGAGGCAGAGGCAGAGCCATTATCACAAGCAGAGGCAGAGCAGAAAATTCTAGGAATCGCTACCCCAGCTAGAGGTTACATAAACCCAATTCCGGGAATCGCTTACCCCAAGCGGCAAGTATATATATATATATATATATATATATATATATATATACAAACCTTATTCCAAGAATCATTACCCCAGGCGGAAGGATACACAAACAAATTCCGAGAATCACTACCCCCGCTGAAAGATACACTAAATATTGGAGCAGCAAAGTAAATATATATATAAATCTCATTCCGGGGATCATTACCTAGCCGGGCGTTACATATAATATAAAATATTATTCCGGGAATCATAACCCAAGCGGAAATGTATGCATATATATGAACCTTAATTCCGAGAATTGCCCAAGCCGGAGGATATATATATAATTTTGAGAATCGTGACCCAAAGGTCCAAACCATAGATATTTGTAATGAAGCACCTTAATGGACAAAGAGCCAAAGGTATCAAAGCCTTATATGGTGGGGCCCTTTCCCAATCGCATCGGAGAAAAACTGTGAAGCGGAATATGTAAACAATAAAAAGTTGCGATTGCGATATAAGTCCGGACCCGATTGATCAGTGAACCATTATTGATATATGATTGAATTCCAGAAGCGTATATATGTATGCAACACATTACATATATTGTGCCTAAAATACAAAGGTTCAAAGCATATATTAATACGAAGCGCTTAATAAGCGAAAGAACCAAAGTACCATAAGGTGGGACCCTTTCCAATCGCATCGGAGAAAGGATTGGCAGCGGAACATATCGACAAGAGTTCCGATTGAGTCCCGGACTTGATGGGTGTATGAGTTATGGTTCAAATGTATTTTAAGTCCGGCATAATTGCATCGGAATAGTCTAATCGCATCGGAGAATATAAAGGCATCGGAACGTCACAACAGAAAGTTGAGATTGTGATCAATCGCATCGGAACAATCGCAAAAGTATCAATCGCATCAGAGCAAGGCAGCTTGCGATTGCGATTGGAAATACCGGACGTGATAGTCATATAAACTCCGCCTTATAAAACATGGTCGGGTCCGCATATCAATCGCAATCGGAAATTTGTGGAGTGTATCAATCGCATCGGAGCAAGGCAGCTTGCGATTGCGATTGGCAATACCGGACGCGATAGTCATATAAACTCCGCCCTATAAAACATGGTCGGGTCCGCATATCAATCGCAATCGGAAATTTGTGGAGCGTATCAATCGCATCAGAGCAAGGTAGCTTGCGATTTCGATTGGAAATACTAGACGCGATAGTCATATAAACTTCGCTATATCGAACATGGTCGGGTCCGCATATCAATCGTAATCAAAAATTCGTGAAGGTGCTGTTATATATATATATATATATAGTTGTTGCGATTATATTGAAAAGTGCCGCGTGGTCTGTGGACCCACGGGCCTCGGCCTAAAGTGGAGGGCGATTATTAATATAATACAGTTGCGATGTGTGCAAGTGTATCGGGCCATAAAACAAAGGCCGTGGTATATGTATGTTGCGCTTGCGGAACTCACCACATCAACAAGACACTTGCTATGTAAAGGGTTGGAATTTGCCCAGATTTAATGTCAGCAGTTACATAAATACAGGAGTTACGCAGCAGCCATAAATAGAAAGGCATACAGAGGAAAGAAAGGGACAAACATAGTAAAAGAAAAGACAAATGCGCAGCTAGCCAAGAGGCTGAATGAGTGAGCTGGAATTTTTATTGTAATTGAATGTAAATGTTTTTTGATTGATTTATATTGTTGTGATGCATTGACAAGTCTCCGGAAGAGAAAAAATATCCCACTGAAATATTAAATTGATACCTACAGTCATATTTATTGAATAAACAAATAAAAGGAATGAGAAGAAAGAAGCCAAAGAGTCATGACTGTTCACTCCAAATTCTTTGTGAAATACAAACAGTCATGTGAGGAACCCTATAAATAATATCAACTGGATATGCATAGAGAGTTTAGAGAGAGAAAATATAGAGAATGCAGAGTATAGAATAGTGAGGCAGAGAAGATTAAGAAAAGAAGAGAAGAAAGAGATGCTACAGAACAGAGCTGATACCTGAGGTAAATCAGCAAACACTCAGTTTGATAAATTGAGGAAGTTGGAGCTTCCCTATCAAGTTGCATCTTGATAGTTGTTAGTTGTAGCTGACCGAGGTTGGAGCCTCCTATAGGTTGGTGCCTGCAAAAAATTGAAGGGAGTTGGTGCTTCCTTGCAAGCTGTAGCTTGCAGAATTGAGGTAGGAGCCTCCTATAAGTTGGTGCCTACAAAAAAACAGTGGTGAGAGGGAGTTGGAGCTTGCCTTTGCATCACAACAATAATAAGATGTGGTTTTCTCCCTTTATGGGTTTCCATTTACATCTGATGTCTCTATGTGTATTTCTTATGTGTTGATGTGATTATTTCAATCTGCTTAATTTCTTGCTGCTCTCAACATAAGTATGGTGTCACATTAAATTAATATTGGCTGCAAATAAGATTGTTCACATATTAAGCTATAAATAAGTTTGGTGAAAATTTTAAAAAAGCTTATGTATGTATTAAAATGATTCACCCCCCCCCCCCCTCTCAGTTTAATTAAAGATTCAACACCTTTTTGCCTAGGATTTTTTTTTGTTTTTTCCACAAAATTACTTTTAAACTAGCTTTTTCCTCTTTCTAGCTTTATTCCACCTCTTCCTAGTAAATTTCCTCTTTATTGGGGTATCTTTTTAGATTTTTATCTCCAATATAATAATCAATATTTAATTTTTTTTCTCCAAGTATTTTTGGAGAACTGGGAAGGTCTTTGGAACCTTATTCATCCTCATGGACTTGGATTCCTGATCTCTAATTATACTCTAGTCTTTGCACAATAAATTCCATTTCCATTTTATTAAATTTAAATAATAAAATATATCCACAATAATTTTTTTTCCTTGGGTCCACTTGGTCCTTTAGGACTATTCAACTATCTAATAAAAGCAGTAAAACTAGGGATATTACATATTCCCCCTCTAAAACAAAACACTGTCCTCGGTGTTTGCAAAAACAAAATATAAATTCACTTTTCAAACAGTGATGGATAATTTTCCTTCATATCTTCCTCTTGATCCCAAGTAGCTTCTTCGGGTGCAAATTTCTTCCACTGCACTTTCAACCTGGCTAATGTCCTATTTCAGAGCTCAATTTCTTCCCGTGCCAGGATGCGAAGTGGCTCTGGAAGAAATTCCCCTTTTGGTTCCACCTGTATAACATTCCAATCAATGACATGAGTAGGATCTATTGTGAAATGTAACTAGGTCAGTCTTCATGATTATGTAATTATGAATAGAATGAGACAAAGATAATAAAATGGATTTTGTTGTACTTGCTTCATGCGTTTCATGAGCAAGATTTTATTATGTAGATAGACTTCTTCTTGATGTCTATTAGGTTCTTGTCTTCTAGGTATAAATAGGATTAAGTGTCAAAACCATGAAGGATCCAGTTCAGTCTAATATACTCCAAGACCTTGTGGAAGAAGGACAAATAGCAACCCTCAAACAACGCTGGAATACATCTCTGCATACCATGAAGAACACCTCTCTCAACACTGGGATATCCTCTCTCCTGTCGACCTAAATCTCAGTAATAAAGTCGGCTCAATAAATTATTGTTTGGTCGACCTAAAAAGAAAGGACAATGCACTATATATACACTGCACTATGGATCATTTGAAGAGATATATTTGTAACTTGAACTCTGAATAAGTGCAGATATTCCAAGGGAAATTGTGGATCCCTGAAGAGATAATAGTGTGGTCTATAGTGTGATCTAAAGATAGAATTATATGCGGATCTATTTGAGTTTGATAACGGTTAAAAGGTGCGGATATAAGGACTGAGTTTGGTGCAGATTAAGGGTATAAATTGCGAAGGTAGAGGGGTGGAGTTTGTGGAAGGAATAGGTGTACAGATTGCGAATTATTCAAGAGGAAGTAGATTCAGGAAGGAATCAAAGATTACAGTCTATGGAAGGTACAAGATTGTGAAGTAGTGCAGATAGATCACGGATAGGTGCATGACAGGTGCAATGAGGATATCTCTAAGGTTGAAAAGTCTAAGAAAAGATTTTGTCAAAGACAAAGACAATGTTTGTAAGAAGACAAGCTAGTGAGGAAGGTAAATAAGAGATTTACCTTCCTAACCATATTACAAGATATTCAGTGACAAGGAAAATCTATTTTGTATAAGTACTTTGATAATTGACTTGATGAAGAATTAACTAAGAAGACATAAGCAAGCTCACAAGTAATTATCTGGAAGAGAATTTTTGAATTAATCACAAGCCCTACAAATTCTCAACATGGTATCAGAGCTAAGGTACTGAACATAAGGGCTGCTTGTCAACAAAGTCACTCAAAGAAGTAAGGATCAAATTATGGATTGAAAGGACAAACTATTCTACAAGAAAGACTATCCAACTAGTTTATATGAAAATATTATCTCAATAATCCTTGCACTCAAGACATATTTTGAAGGAGATTCACAAGTTCTGAATAAAGTCATTTTAGTCAAGGGTTCAAGAATAACTACTTTGAAGAAAAGAAACTACTGAATTCATCAACATAAAGAGAGCTACAAGCAAGACCACTTAAGTAAGTATTCATGACCCTATCTATCAAGATGCCTTTTTGTAAAGAAAGCAACAAGCTGGCTGGAGCATCAAAATTTAGTGCATGGAAGAAGAGAACAGACTTGAGTTTAATTGAAGAAGAAGTAATGGAATATATCGAAGGATCTACTATTCAACCTCCAAAAGAAGATACTTTAGCCCATGCCAAGTACATGAAGGGAGAAGTTAGAGCCCAAAGGATTCTCATAGAATCCATCAAAGAATCTCTCATTCCCTATGTATCAAAACTAAAGACTACAAAACAAATATATGAGAAACTGGTGGAGTTATTCTCTATGAGTACTAGTGGAGAAGCAATATCTCTAAGACAAGAACTCTACAAAATGAAATTATCAAAGGAAGCAGGAATCATCCCATACTTTATGAGGATTTCTGAAATAAGAGATCAACTACAAGAATTAGGAGAAGAGATGTTTGACACTGAGATGACAACAGTGGCATTGAATGCTCTACCAGAGGAATGGGGAAGCTTCACTTCTAGTCTATATGGGAAGAAAGAAGCCACTCCATTCCATGATTTGTGTTCTCTATATAAAATAGAGGAAATAAGATGAAAGGCCAAAGCTGATACAAAATCAAGTGAAGAAAATCATGCCTTTGCAGCCTCATATAGGAAGAAAGGAAGATTCGGAAAATTTGGCCCTCAAAATAAAATAAGAAATATGGAAAACATGCGATGCTTTGGATGTGATGAACTTGGACATTATAAAATAGATTGTCCTAAATCTGAAAATTTCAAAAGGAAAAAGGAAGAAGCTCATGTCACGTATGAAAGAGAAGAACCTGACACTAAAAGATCTAAGAAGGAGAAAGCAAGAGATCTCTATTATGATTGAGATCATATTTCTCTTTAAGTGATATCTGATTTTTTGTATGATAGTAATGTACATTAAGAAGCATCTCGAAAAAAAGCATGGAAGAATCTCTCAGTGTAACAGCTTCTTAAAAAAAAAAAAAAAAAACCTCCCTACTCAAGTAAAGCAGTCATCAAATCAAGGGTCATAATGGGTACAAATCTTTGACATGTGATGACATATTGATGAAGCAGGTCAAATGAATGAAGCTCTTCATTCAAGAAAAACCCCTACAGGATGACTCAAGGAAAAATAGGTATGAGGTATGTAAACTTACATGCTAACATTTATGTTGTGAAGTCATGTCATATGGTTGCAGGTAATAAAATTATGTATTGAGAAGTATGATCTATAAAAGGGGTATCTCTCAGGGCACAGACATACGAAAAATAATATGTGCTTATGGTATATGAGGTGGCCGTTGAAAGTTTCTGGGAATGGAAAAATGTGCAGAAAGGAAGAAATCATGAAATGAAACCATGTCTTGAGACAGGTACCATTCAGAGGCCAAGAAGATGTGACTAGGAGATCTCCTGGGAAGATATGTAGACTCTGACAGAAGTCTAGTAAAGAAGAAGACCCTGGAAAAACATATCATCAGGAGATGTGTCAATCTGTATAAAGGATGTTGATGCCTATAAGAATATGTCATGGTGAAAGATCATCACTAAGGAGAAAAGTGATGGATGATTTGTGCCCTATGAAGCTAAAAGATGGAGATTCCTCAATATCGAAATCCATGACATTGAGGACAAGAATTCTTCATGAGTAGCTGGGTGTCTCACCATTGCTGCTGGAGGTCCCTGGTTAAAAGGAATCCTGATGGTAAGTTTCTTACTTGGAAGAAACTTGGTAATTCCTAAGGATGCACTTAGGTAAATTATTTGTGTAATAATGAGTACATTCCCTTGTGGAATAGGTCCTCCCTGGGAGGGAGAGATAGACACATCATTCTGGTCTTGGGAAGATAGAATAGAGGATTGGGTAATCATTTGGAATTCAATACTCTTTGAGAATGTGATCGGTCATTCAAGATAAGAGTAGTTGGGGACCAATATTCTTTGAGGGCTAGCTACCTATGAGAAGAATAGTCCAGGAGGTCATACTTTGGGAATACCTGGGTGGAGTATGTACCCTGGAGAGACAATGACGAAGGTGTCTATAATTCATGTGTCTCGCTAGCATTGAAGCCCATTGTCTTGTTGAAGATATGGGGTTGTTAATCAAGGCCTTGCACTAGTACAATGCTGGTTGATATGATGCTATAAAGATGCGATTACCAATCCAATTTTCCTCATGAGGTTTTTAAAGTTTGAAAGTGATTATGTAACTAAATGAATACCTCCCTAGTTAAGAGGGAGTGTTGTGAAATGTAACTAGGCCGGCCTTCATAATTATGTAATTATGAATAGAAGGAGAAAAAGATAATCAAATGGATTTTCTTGTACTTGCTTCATGGGTTTCATGAGCAAGATTTTATTATGTAGATAGAATTCTTCTTGATGTCTATTAGGTTCTTGTCTTCTAGGTATAAATAGGATTAAGTGTCAAAACCATGAAGGATCTAGTTCAATCTAATATATTCCAAGACCTTGTGGAAGAAGGAAAAATATCAACCCTCAAACAATGCTGGAAGACATCTCTACATATCATGAAGAACACCTCTCTCAACGTTGGGATATCCTCTCTCCTGTCGGCCTAAATCTCAATAATAAAGTCGGCTCAATAAATGATTGTTTGGTCAGCCTAAAAAGAAATAACAGTGCACTATATATACATTGCAATGTGGATCATTTGAAGAGATATATTTGTAACTTGAACTCCGAATAAGTGCAGATATTCCAAGGGAAATTGCGGATCCATAAAGAGATAATAGTGTGGTCTATAGTGTGATCTAAAGACAAAATTATATGCAGATTTTTATGAGTTTGATAGCGGTTAAAAGGTGCGGATATAAGGACCAAGTTTGGTGCATATTAAGGGTATAAATTGCGAAGGTACAAGAGTGGATTTTGCGGAAGGAACAGGTGTACAGATTCCAGATTATTCAAGAGGAAGTAGATTCAGGAAGGAATCAAAGATTACAGTCTATGGAAGGTCCATGATTGTGAAGTAGTGCAGATAGATCACGGATAGGTGCAGGACAAGTGCAGTGAGGATATATCTAAGGTTGAAGAATCTAAGAAAAGGTTTTGTCAAAGACAAAGACAGTGTTTGTAAGAAGACATTAGCTAGTGAGGAAGGTAAATCAAAGATTTACCTTCCTAACCATATTACAAGATATTCAGTTACAAGAAAAATATATTCTGTATAAGTACTTTGATAATTAACTTGATGAAGAATTAACTAAGAAGACATAAGAAAGCTCACAAGTAATTACCTGGAAGAGAATTTTTGAATTAATCACAAGCCCTAAAAATTCTCAACAGGATCATGTACATACTTTTTTAATAATAAAACATGAAAAACATTGTAAACCTTAATGTGACTAGGTAAAACCAACTTGTATGCTACTGGTCCCACTCTTTCCAGTTCTTCAAAAGGTCCACAATAGCATGGTGCTAATTTAGTACAGCTACCCATGTAAAAAGTACTCTTTTTGGGCTTAATACTCAAGTAAACATGATCACCCACATTGAATTATCTATGAATTCTCTTTTTATCTGCATAGCTCTTTTTCCTGTCTTGTGCTATCTTAATATTTTGCTAAATTTTCTTCATAGTCCTTTCCATTTCCTTCAATGCATCGGGTCCAAGTATTAACTTATCCTCTGGTTGGCTCCAACTAATAGGTGTGTGGCACTTTCTGCCATATAATCCTTCAAAGTCACTCATCTTGATTGAGGCTTGGTAACTATTATTGTAGGAAACATTTGCTAGATGCAGAAAGTATTCCCACTTTATAGGTCTGTCCATCACATACATTCTCAACATGTCTTCTAAAATTTGGTTTGTTCTTTCAGTTTGTTCATATGTTTGGGGATGGTATGCGGTACTAAAGTTCAATTTGGTACCCATTCACTCAAACAAATTCTTCCAAAAAGCTAAAGTAAAATTTTCATATCTATTTGATATGATCATTTTAGGAATACCATGTAACTTTACAATCTCTTTCATAAACACATTAGCTACTTGAGCTGTACCAAAAGTAGATTGTACTGGTAAGAAGTGTGTATTTTTTGTCAATGTGTCCACAACTACCATTATAGAATAATGTTGGTATTTTTTTCTTGGCAATCCATTTATAAAATCTGTGGAAACTGTTTCCCACTTCCATTTTGGGATGGGTAAAGGATTCAGAAATCCTGTTAGATGTTGATGCTCTACTTTTACCTGTTGACATTCCAAACATCTAGCTAAATAATTACCCACATCCTTTTTCATACCTGGCTAAAACATATTCTTTCTCAAGGCTGAAATAAATTTCTGATACCCCAGGTGTCCTTCATATGGTCTTTTATGATACTCATCTAAAATTTCACTTTTTAATGCGCTCACATTGGGAATGTATAATCCATTTTTATAAAAAATCAATCATTTCTGGTTTTGAGTATACCCCACTATCTTATTTAGCTACAATTTTTATTGAAGTTTTTCATAGTTTGGGTCTTGACTCATTACTTTTTGGATAAATCCTTCAATGTCAAAGTTTGCACTACTCCCAACACTATTCAATATGGAGAGTATTCATAATTAGATCATCTACAACCTTATTTTCCTTTCCTTTGATATATTTGATCTCCATGTCAAACTCACTAAGGAAGGACAACCATCTAGTTTGTATAGCATTTAAATCAAGTTGTGTGAAGAAGTATTTAAAACTTATGTGGTCTGTCATCAATACAAACTTTTTCCCTAATAGATAATGTCTCTACATATTCAAAGTATGTATTACAGCAACTAACTCTAAGTCATACACAGTATAATCATGTTAATGTTTATTTAATTTTCTTGACTCATATAACATGACTGAGTTTTCTTGCAACCACACCCCTCCTAATCCTTCAGCACAAGCATCTGTACATACTTTAAATTATTAATTTGGATCAGCAATATTCAAAATAGGAGCAGTTGTTAGTTTAAGTTTTAACTGTTCAAAACTATTTTGAAATTTTTCTGTCCATTCAAACTTCACTCAATTCTTCTGTAGAGAGGTAATAGGATATGCTAAGTCTAAAAATATTTCTACAAATCTCCTATAATATCTTGCAATTCCCATGAATGATTTTATGGAGGAAACATCAGTAGGCACAGACCAATCCAAGATAGCTTTTATCTTTTCTAGGTCCACTGCTAATTATTTTTCTGAAATTATATGACCCAAGTACTGAATTTTATTTTTATAAAATTCATATTTGCTCAGTTTAGCATACAAATTATGTTCTCAAAGTGTTTGTAAGAAAATTCTGAGATGTTTTTTATGTTCAGCTTCATTCTTAGAATATACCAGAATTTCATCAATAAACACTGGAACAAATTTGTCTAGATATTTAGTTAAGACATCGTTCATTAGGCACATAAAGGTAGCAGGTGCATTAGTCAACCCAAACGGTAGAACTACAAACTCATAGTGTCTCTATCTAGTTCTGAATGCAATTTTATTTATGTCTTCATCTTTAATTCTTAGTTGATGATAGCTTGTCCTTAAATCAATTTTGAAAAGATTGTGGCTCCTCTCACTTGATTAAATAAATCATCTATCCTGGGTAGAGGATATATATTTTTGATAGTTATTTTGTTCAGTTGTCTGTAGTCTATACACACTCTGAATGTACCATCTTTATTTTTAACAAACAGTTCTGGTGCTCCCCATGGGGAAACACTTGGCCTAATATAGCATCGATCCAACAACTTTTGTAGTTGCAGTTTTAATTCTAACAGTTCCGGGGTACTCATTCTGTATGGGGCTCTAGAGACTAGTGTAGCTCCTGGTATTAACTCAATTGAAAAATCAATTTCTCTTTTAGGGGGTAATTGCAGAATTTCATCTGGAAACACATCCTTGAATTCTATGATTACTGGTAAGTTTTCTACAATTTATTTTTCAGTTTGCTGTCCCAATTCTTCAACTTGTACATCATACACTTAAAAACCTTTTATTGCTGTCCTTTTTAGCTGTAGTGCTGAAATCAGTCTAACTGATATTGGTTTGGGTTTCCCTTTCACCATCATTGGTTTTCCCTCACCATCTATACAATGTACTATTTTATCTAAACAATTTAGTATTGCTTTATGTTTTTCTAACCAGTCCATTCCCACTAATACATCATAGGAACCTAGAGGAAAAATATTCAAATTCACTTAAGTTTCATACCCATTTAAATTTACACCAATATTTGGTAATTTATGGGTCACTTTTCTTTTTGTTCCTGTGGCTAACTGAAATAACCATGCTTGCTGAATTTTTTCTGACTTTAATTTGCACTTTTCCACCATCTGTGGACTTATATAAGTTATATTTTCACATGGATCTATCAAAACAGAAACAGTTTGTTCAAAAATCATACCTTCTATTTCGACCATGGTTGATTGGTGTTCAGCTTGAAGATCTTCCAGTGCAACACTGATTCTGGGAATGTGTGTTAGGTCCCCATATTACTAGTGTAGTCCCTTATTTTTATTAGTGTAATCCTTTTATTGTTATTTTTGTGCCCCTGTAACCCTCATATTATTATTATTGTTCTCTTACATTATTATTGTTAGGTTGGCTAGGATTATATTGTGATCCCATGGACCCCTATATATAGAAGGAGGTTTTGTCATTTGTATCATCTAAGAATTGTTCATTTATGTAATGTATTGGAGGTTTCCCCCTTGAAGTGGTTGATTTCTAAGGCGTTGATATCTCTTCTCTTCTATTTCTGGAGTTGGTTTCATAACATTTGGTATCAAAGATTTGGATTCTAGGGTTTCGCTGCTCCAAACAAGTCATCGTGAAATTTTTGCTATAACGTTTTTTCTACAAAGTCTTAGAAGCTGAAATTTTTAGAGCATGAAGCTGAAATCCTGAGGAACATCATGGAAAATTTTCAGATCTTGGTTCACAATATTTTTGGAGATATGATCTGTTGAATTTAGGGCTTTTTGCAGGCTCTTGAATTTAACCTAAACAGGTCATCATGGAATTTTCGCAATAATTTTTTTTCTACGAGGGTTCAGAAGGTGAAACTTTTACAGGGCAAAGCCGAAATCCTGAGGAACGTCGTGGAAACATTTCAGAGTTTTATTCACAATATTTTCAGAGATATGATCTATGGATGTTAATCTTGTTTCAGGATTCCGAATTTCATCTCAAAGAGGTGACCCTGGGAAAATCATCATAACTCTCACTCTGAGCATCAGATTGGAATTATGTAAAAATTGGCCACAAGTGCACAGACTATAGTTTCATTTGTATCAATTTCAGAGCTGAAGGAGGAAACAAGGACACGTGGCATGCTATACAAGTTAGTCTACTGAACTAGTCCATAATTAGGTCATTGTGGGAGATTGGGCATAAATTTGTCTTGAAGAATCCAAATCAGGTGAATACTATGGAAATTGAAAGAAGATTCAGAGGGCTGCTGTAGAGCCGAATTTCAGATATTGATGATCTGAAATCACAGAGATAATTTAGTTTCAATATAGAGATCCTAAAAATCAATAAAAAGGTGTGTATTTTTGTTTCGAATTGCATAAGTTTTGTGTGAAAAATTAGTTTGAATTGATTCCAAGGGAATATTGTAGAATAGATATTAGTATTCAGTTATAAAATACCTCCTAAAAATAATCCAACACCCATTAAGCCTTTAGAAGGCTCTACTATGACTCATGAAGACAAAGAATTGCAACATGACATATCAAATTTACAAGAGCAAGTGCACCAAATTTCGCTCTCACAAAGAGCAACAAAAAATGAAATGAAAGCTTTGAAGAAAGGCGTGGAAGCTAAGATGTATTGCATGGAATATGGAATGGAAGCTAAGATGGATGAAATGAAAGACAACATGGAAAACATGAAAAATGATCTAAATGCATGCATGGAAGGGTTGACAAAGTTGATACAAGAAATGTTTCCTTATGTCGAAAAGATAGTAGAGGAAACTCATGATGAGAACAAAATAAATGTTAATCATGATTTAATAAAATCTAATGTTGGATGGAAGAACCACCATATTCCAAAGATGAATATGAGGAAGTTTGATGGCAAGGATCCCGTAACATGGATACTACAGATGGAGCAATAGTTTGATCTCAATAATGTGCAAAACACACAAAAGGTATGCATTGCAACTTTACATTTAGAAAAATACATTTGTTGTAATATTCCCATTTTAGAGCATAGCTAAATGGAATATTAAATTTTTTTTTTATCACATAGCAACTAAATAAATGGGTAAGGAGGCCCATGCTTATTGAAACCCTGAATAAAATCCCTCACATGTGAAAAGGGATAGACATAAGAACTGGATTTCACACCCTTATGTGTGAAAGGGGACAATTGCATGAAGACAAGGTCAGGTTTGACCAAGTCAACAGCGCTGCCATAGGAGGAGTGGATCACTTTGGAAGACAGCGCAGTGTGAATGAGGAAGAGGATATTTGGTGGAGAAAACCCTAATGAGTGGGACCCATGGGGAGAAAGATTTCACTTTTTTAAAAGGAGGGCATGACAGCCATTGTTATTCATGAATTGGATTATTGATTTCATTTTCTATTCAGACATTGTGCATTATTTTGTTGTTTAGAAAAGTTGTCGGGGAATTCCTGTTTAGGATTCCTTCTCCTTCTTGAGAGGCCTCTTGAGGGATTTTTCTTCATTCTCCACACTTCTTGGCTCAAGGCCAAAGCCACCTCCTTCAGTCACAAATTTATTCCTGAAGCAAGATAACTTTGTGTTGCAGGGTGTTGCAGTGGGGGACTCCACAACACCATTTCCTTGGCTCATCTTTCAGAGGAGGGAGCTTCTATTCTTCTAGTAGGTTAGTGAGGTAGATTATTGAGTTAATTTTAGATCATTGGCATCAGGCCAAGCACTTTCCTTCACCAACAGCACAAGCCCTTCTCTAGACTGTGTTATTTCTAAGTGCAATTGTAGTGGGGACTTGCTCCACTATTTTGGAGGGTGAGATCTTCAGAGATTGGATCAGCCTTTCACCTGAGAGATACTTTTGATGAGATTCAGCCATCATTTGTAGCATCATAAACTATCTTCATCCATTTCTAGTTTTTGAGTTGCAGCTGCTACACTGCTACTCCGACATTTCTGCAGAATTTCCATTTTGTGTATATTTCAGCCAATCCTTCTAAGGATTGTGTATTGTTGTTTCCAGGGGTTGATATCTTGCTCCCCCATCTATGTTTGAGCTCTATATTGTGATATTAATTTATTGACATTATTTTACAGCAGTTCTCCATAATAGACTGCGTTGTCATAGCCAGGGTTTCTTTCATATAGCAGTGTTTCTCCATTTGTCATGTATATGTTTTATTGAGGCTGCATTTCCTAGCTTGAGAGATCATTTCCTCAAGATATTGTATACATTGTTGCTGCTATAATCTAATGTAATGGTTATATGTATCTTCCGACATTCTTGGTATTAATGTATCACTGCTACTCCATTGGCATGTTTATGTATTGCTGGATCTCCAACCTTAGAATATCTTAATATATTCTCATTGTTGTAGGAATTCCCTAATTTTGGATATTACAGTGGTATCGGAGCATGATCTCTGGCTCAACCTGTGAGTCTCAGCCAAAGAAGATCAAGATGATGAAGAAGATGAGCTTGCTCTCATCAATTTTCAGATCCAGAGAGAACCTCTCCAAGGAGGTCAAGAAGATTGGAGAAGGAGAAGAGGAAGGACCATGCACTTCCTACTCTCACAAAGAAGAAGAACAGAAGCATGAAGAACACTTGGAATTCAAAATTCTAAGTGAGTACCTTGCTGAATACCGAGCTAAACCTAGAGCCTTCCGAGGGCCTGTGGCTTTACCACAATTTATTTAGCAGAAAGAAGAAAGAAGACCCCACAGCTATGGGATGATGAGAGGCAATAGATTTCTATTGTCCACATTTGATGGATCACTCACATGTGCAACAGAGGTTTGGGTGAAGAAGATAGAGGCTTTCTTCTTGCTACATACTATAGTAGATAGAGAGGTTGTTGAAGTTGCAGCGTTGCACCTTGAAGGTGAAGCACATATTTGGTGGATCAGCCATCTAATCCATGCAAGGGTTTCAACTCTTGCTGAGTTTTCTCAAAGAATGATTAGAATATTTGGAAAAATGAGGGAGGAGCCCTCACCACCAGTTGATGAGGCATGTACTAGCATTGTTGGGACCATGGAGGAGCAGCCTTCATCTTCAACAGTTTGGGAGGAAAACACTTATGAGGAGGAAACTCTTGCAGCCCTGCAAGGAGCTTCCAAATTTCACCAAGGTATGATTAGAAATCCATCTCTTGTCATTTCAGCAAAAACTTTGGATGGGTCTACATCATTGCATGCAGTTGACCTAGAGCAACAGAATAGCACTGCGTTGCACAAGAGCAGTGATGGAGAAAAGAGGAGCCATTCCTCATGTGAGCACTCAAAGGACAGCTTCATTCAGGAAGCCATGAAGGAAGCAGTGAGAAGGAGTAGACATATGGAGATAAGAAACTATTTCTCCTCTATAGATGACACTCTCTCAATAAGCATGCCACAGCTCAAAGAGAGACTTCTATTGGCAACAGATCCAAGGCCTCTTTGGTTTTGGAGGACCATGCATGAGGAGGAGATCTCAAGAAGAGATTCCAGTGGAGGTGCACTCCCACACATCTTGGAGTGCAAGATTCTCCAATAGTTTGAGGAGGTTATTCCCTTCTCACAAGAGCAGATAGAAGATGGAGGACATCTTTGGATGGATAACATCTCTCATGACTGCGTTGGACATTTCTTGAGCCATGCACATCATTATGGGAGGTTTTTTCCTACCACCCATTTGGGTCCTTATGGGGTCAAATTGATCCTTGGGAAGATTGCATTTCAAGATCCCATGAAATGCAGAAATATGATTTGGGATGATGGTAGCCCTCATGGGAGGAGTACCAAGATGAAGGATGGAAGGAGACATCCACCATTGGTTGAGTGGATGTGGATGGTGAGAAAGAAGCTCGTAAGCTACTTGCAGATTTATGATACCGGGTAGCAGGAGGCTTGGCTGCGCTGGTTACTCTTGAAGGAGTTTGGCCATCACTTGGCATGCACTCTTTCCAAGGGTATGAGGATGGAAAAGATGTGGCAGGATGCTGGCATCATGGAGAAGAAAAGAGTGTGGATGCATAGTGATGAGGCAACATTTATATCATTCACTATGTCTTCATCACATGCTTGTATGATGAGAGTATGAGGAAACAACAAAAGATTTTGTTGCTTGGGTTATTATTTGGAGAGCAAGGGAATATTTGCTCTAATTTCTTGTATGATGTTGTAGGAGTAGGAGATGGCACTATCATGGTGCAAAGTGGATACTCCTTGGCCTTTGATGATCAAGAATTAATTCTACTTTGGGAGAAAGTCCATATTTGCAGCAACATTATTGGAGGGTTTCCCATTCATGTTGAGGAAGCCAAGGGAAACAACGCTGTTTCATCTAGAGATTATCTAGTGCCTCATGCAGAGGAAGGAGGAGATCTTGCTCCAAGTAGAGGGATGCTTGCATCTTTGCAAGGAAGTCCCCAGGATCTCATGTGTGGAGATCAAGGCACAACTCATGTTCTACATGTTCCATTGGTGATAAGGTGTGGAACCATGGAGATACCAGGAGGAGATAGGGAGGATGACCAACATCATATGATGAGGAGCACACACCCTTGTCTATTGAATGAGGTTTATGCACATGAGAGGGAGGCTGGATTATGCAGTGAGAGCAAGGACAAGTTTGTCCATTCATGCATGCAGTATACTCTTGATAATGATGTCTCATTGCATGGAGAAATTTCACCAAGGAGACCACCAGATAAGCAAATGATGAGAGATGCTTCACCTTTTGAGGCACCATTCATTGGTTTCATAGGATTGGAGACCTTGGGAGGAAACTTTACAGCGCTGAGAGTCTTGTGTAGACTCAAGGAAGGGAGAGACATTCTCTCAACATCATTTGTACCCATCCTCATTTCAGATTCTGTGCTGTGGCAGAAGCAGCAGGGGAAGGATAGCACTCTTCCAAATTCCATCTTTGGCATGGGAGGAGTCAAAGAAGAAGATAACCATATGACATATGTCCTTCATGAAGAATCATCAGCGCTGTCACTATGGAGGATAGATCCATGTTGGAGCTCCCAGTTGTTGGTGGAGTATTCCAAAGATCATTCTACTTGCATGATATTGACAGATAAACATATGTGAAGATGCATGGATCATGTGCAAATGGAGGAGACACATGACTCTTTGGAGGAGTTAGCACAACCACCTCTTTTCTCTTTGAGGATGAGAGGAGACTCATCTATGGGCCACTCCATTTGCATGAAAAATACTTATGGTAAGGGTATTGTTTATTTGCATAATGATTTGTATAATGTATATATGCATCCCTTAACCATACAAGTACAGGATGTTGCTCCAAGGAGGAGCATTATTTTTTCTAGACCCCATGGTCTACTTGAGGCCATGAGAAACATTGGTAACCACTCCCTAGGAGGACTTGGGGAGGAAATGTATTTTGGAGGGAATGCTCACCTTGCACCATACATCATTCACTTTCTCCATAAATACGAGGAGAGTGGGACAACAAGCAATTGGTTGAGAAGCCACACTTTTTGTCATACTCTTTTGCAGTTGAGGGTAAAACTGCATTGGTTACAATTGAGGGACCATTTTCCTTCTCCCTTGCTACACATGATAGAAAGCATGGTTCTCATTATGATCCCTTATGTTGTTGTTGTTTTTATATTTTTTGGGAGCATGATTGGGGGAATGGCACATTGGTTTGATGTGTCCCTTGGGGAAGAAATATCCCACATTATTTTCATTGCATGTTCTAATGGGAGCATGAGAGAGTATGTGGCCACTACAGAAAAAAAATTGTTTCCATTTGAGGTGAGCCATATGATTGATTGGATGCCATATGATGGCGACTTCCAACTCATCACATATGAGGTGATTTGGGCCAATAGGTTTCATAACGTTGGATAAGAGATCCTTGGAGGTCTAGTCTTCATCTTGCCACTTGAGGGAAACATTATTGCAGCCCAAGATCAACATATACTCTGCACTTATCCTAAGTGGAGAGGAGTACAGCGTGGGGTAGGCTATTTTGTCCACCAAGATCATATTTTCAGCCCACCTACATTGCAGGGGCCAATGGTGGAGGATGATTTTCAGGAGTTGCCATGTTGGGAGGTAACTAATTTTGTATGGATGATTGCTTAGGGGATGGAGGATCCACGATATTCCTCAACATATTTTAGACTCCATGCCTTGGGTGGAGATTTTTCAGTTCTATCCTTGTAGTTGCTTGAGGACAAGCAACATTGGGAGGGGAGGACTGTAATATTCCCATTTTAGCACATAGCTAATTGGAATATTAAAATTTTGTTTTATCACCTAGCAACTAAATAAATGGGTAAGGATGCCCATGCTTATTGAAACCCTGAATAAAATCCCTCACATGTGAAAAGGGATAGACATAAGAACTGGATTTCACACCCTTATGTGTGAAAGGGGACAATTGCATGAAGACAAGGTCAGGTTTGACCAAGTCAACAATGCTGCCATAGGAGGAGTGGATCACTTTGGAAGACAGCACAGTGTGAATGAGGAAGAGGATATTTGGTGGAGGAAACCCTAATGAGTGGGACCCATGGGGAGAAATCTTTCACTTGTTTAAAAGGAGGGCATGGCAGCCATTGTTATTCATGAATTGGATTATTGATTTCATTGTCTATTCAGACATTGTGCATTCTTTTGTTGTTTAGCAAAGTTTCCGGGGAATTCCTGTTTAGGATTTATTCTCCTTCTTGAGAGGCCTCTTGAGGGATTTTTCTTCATTCTCCACACTTCCTAGCTCAAGGCCAAAGCTACCTCCTTTAGTCACAGCGTTATTCCTTATTCCTAAAGCAGGATAACTTTGTGTTACAGGGTGTTGCAGTGGGGGACTCCACAACACCATTTCCTTGGCTCATATTTTAGAGGAGGGAGCTTCTATTCCTCTGTGAGGTTAGTGAGGGAGATTCCTAAGATTATTGCAGATCATTGGCATCAGGCCAAGCACTTCCCTTCACCAACAACACAGTCCCTTCTCTAGACTGTGTTATTTCTGAGTGCAATTGCAGTGGGGACTTGCTCCACTATTTTGGAGGGTGAGATATTCAAGGATTGGGTCAGAATTTCACCTGAGAGATCCTTTGGATGAGATTCAACCATCATTTGTAGCATCATTATCTATCTTCATCCATTTTCAGTTTCTGAGTTGCATCTGCTACACTGCTACTCCGACATTTCTGCAGAATTTCCATTTTGTGTATATTTCAGCCAATCCTTCTAAGGATTGTGTATTTTTGTTTCCAAGGGTTGATATCTTGCTCCCCCATCTATGTTTGAGCTCTAGATTGTGATATTCATGTATTGACATTATTTTACAACAGTTCTCCATAATAGACTGCGCTATCAAAGCTAGGGCTTCTTTCATATAGCATTATTTCTCCATTTGTCATGTATATGTTTTATTGAGGCTACATTTCCTAGCTTGAGAGATCATTTCCTCAAGATCTTGTATACATTGTTGCTGCTATAATCTAATATAATTGTTATGTGGATCTTCTGGTATTCTTGGTATTAATGTATCACTGCTACTCCATTGGCATGTTTATGTATTGCTGGATCTCCAACCTTAGAATATCTTAAGATATTCTCATTGTTGTAGGAATTCCCTAATTTTGGATATTACATTTGTATGGTATCGATGGTTTTGATCCCGTAAAAAAATTGTCACTTGTTCAATTTTTACAGAGGAAATGATAACACGTTATGAGGATACAAAGAGCAACACCTTCTTTAGCCAATTGATAAATCTCAAACAAAAGGGTTCAATGGAGGAGCACATTGAGGACTTCTAAAAATTTAATATAAGGGTAACTGATATTCCATAGGAACACAGAATTGATGTCTTCATAGGGACTTTAAAGGATAACATCCAACATGAAGTTTGCGTTTGGGAACCTGATTCATTGGAGAAGGCATTCAAGTTGGCAAGAAAAATTGAATGTAAAATTATGACGACAAGGAAGCCTACCACTCACATCTATAAAGATGGAAGCATTGCTACTCCTAGACTTGCACAACCTACAAGGTTGACACCACAATGATTGGAAGAAAAAATAGCAAAAGGGCTTTGCTACAATTGTGATATAAAATACACTAAAGGTCATAAGTGTGCTGAGAAGAAATTATTTTACATAAATTGTGAAGAGGAGGAAGAAAATGAACAAGAAACTTCAAAAGAAGAGGATATACACCAGTATCCAACCTTATAAGAAGAAGAAATGAGTCTAACCATATCATGTAATGCATTGGCAGGAATTACCACTCCTCAAACTCTCAAGATAGAAGGAAATATTAAGAAGAAAAAGGTAATAGTGTTGATTCATTCAGGTAGCACCCATAATTTTATACATTGTAACGTAGCACCATAATGTCAAGTCATGGTTTCAAATGGAGGAACTATAAATTGCTATGGAAAATTCCATAATATCAAGCTAACCATGGGGGAATATGTATTGAATAGTCCAATGATTTCCAATCCAATTGGAGGCATTGATCTTGTACTAGGAGTACAATGGTTACAATCTTTGGGGATGGTAGATTTTATTTTCAAGAACTTTTCTTGAATTTTATTTTCAGAAGGAAAGGAAATCGAATTATGGGGTATTTTAGGGAAGCCGAGAAATATAATAAGCTCTAATGTCATGACAAATCTTCTGAAGAAAGAAAAACGAGGTGTAATTTCACAATTATGCTCACTAGAAGTTCCAACATCAAAATCATCTATTCTCCAGATCTCCAAAAAGTGTTGGACAATCATTCCAAGGTTTTTGACAGTACCAAAGGACTCCCACTTATTCATGATCATGATCATGCTATTCATTTGATTCCAGGAAGTGTTCCTCCAAACATCAGGCCTTACAGATATCCTGATGTACAAAATAGTGAAATTGAACGTATGATTGCAGAAATGTTAGAAGATGGTATAATTCAACCTAATCAAAGTTATTTCTCTACTCCAGTAGTATTGGTGCACAAGAATGATGGATCATGGCACATGTGCCCAGATTATAGGGAGTTCAATAAGCTCACTATTAAAGATAAATTTCCCATTCCCATGATTGATGAATTATTGGATGAATTACATTGCGCTATTTATTTTACCAAGTTGGATCTTCATTCAGGATGCCATCAAACTAGAATAAAGACTGAAGATATTCCAAAAACAACATTTCAAACTCATGAGGGTCATTATGAATTTTTGGTCATGCCTTTTGGCCTTACCCATGCACCTTCTACATTTCAAGGGTTGATGAATTCCATTTTCAAATCCTTCCTTAGAAAATTTGTGGTAGTATTTTTTTATGACATACTAATCTACAACAGGTCTTGGAAGGATCATGTTCAACATGTTGCCAGGGTGCTCAAACTATTGGAGGAGAAACAATTATATGAAAAAACATCCAAATGTTTCTTTGGAGTATAAGAGGTGGAATATCTGGGTCATATTGTATCTCACAAGGGTGTTAAGGTAGACCCTAACAAAATCAAATCCATTAAGGAATGGAAATTCCCCACAACCATAAAGAAGTTGCAAGGATTTCTCGGGTTAACAGGGTATTATCACACATTTTTTAAGAATCATGGGAGAATAGCAGCACCTCTAACAACATTATTGAAGAAAGATGCATTTTCATGGACTCTTAAAGCAACTAAGGCCTTTTAACATCTTAAACAGGCAATGTGACTAGCACCAGTATTAGCTACGCCAGAGTTCACAAAAACCTTTATTGTGGAATGTGATGCCTTAGGAAATGGAATTGGTGTTGTGTTAATGCAAGAAGGAAGACCCATTGCTTTTGAAAGTCATCCAATCAAGGGAAAGTATTTACAGAAAGCTATTTATGACAAGGAAATGTTGGCAATACTACATGCACTAAATAAATGGCGACCTTACCTAATGGGAAGGCACTTCAAGGTAAAAACTGATCATGATAGTCTTAAACACTTTTTGGAACAAAGAATATCTTCAGAATATCTTCAGAAGAGCAGCAAAAATGGGTCACAAAGATGTTGGGTTATGACTTTGAAATCATATACAAAAAAGGGAAGCTAAATGTTGTTTTAGATGCACTCTCAAGAAAGGATGAAGAGGTGGAAGAATTTCTTTGTGAAATTTCTATTATCCAACCAGATTGGATAACCGAAGCAAGAGATGAATGGAAGAAGGGCGAAGAAGTGTGGACACTCATTCAAAATTTGAAGCAAGATCCTAGTACATCTGATACATTTATTTGGAAAAATTATTACTTATGGTACAAAGATCGCTTATATCTTTGTAAGAATTCCCAAATAAAACAAAACATTCTTTTGGAATTGCACACTTTTCCTTTAGGAGGACACTCATGATTTTTAAAAACTTACCACAAGGTGAAGAAATAATTTTTTCGGGATGGCCTTAAATATGATATTCAAAAGTTTGTGGTAGAATGTTTGGTTTTCTAGCAAAATAAAGTTGAGACAATTAAGACCCCAGTCTTCTACAACCTTTATCCATTCCAAGTCAACGTTGGGAGGATATTTCAATGGATTTTATCACAGGTTTACCTAAGTCCAAAGGAAAGAGTTTCATCATGGTGGTAGTTGACAGACTTACCAAGTATGCACACTTTTGTGCATTATCTCATCCATTTAAAGCAAGTACAATTGCTACTGCATTTATGGAAACTGTTAGCCAACTATAAAATTTGTTATACCAAATGCTGGCTAAAAACTCTTTGGAGCCTTCAAGGAACAAATTTTATGACTAAAAAGTGTTGGCCCTTGAAGACTCTTGAAGGCCTCCTACCTCTGTCCCAATCTTCACTATTGTGCCTATTTCCCCATTCATAAATCTTGCTGTTTTCCCAAGAAATAATACTGTTGCAAGCACCATTTCCTTTTCTCCCCTCTTCCAAAAATAGCTTTAGTTTTTATCCCTCCATTTCCCATGAAAATCCCTCATTTTCATGTTTTATCCATTTCCCCTTCTTCAAAATCCCTTGATAGGGTTTTAAGACTCCCTCTTAGCCTTATCGAAACTCTCAAATCCCTTTGAAAACTATTGAAAAACCATTAAAAATCATATTTTTATATATTATGATCTTAAGCCCCCTTGGGCTAAGCCTTCAACCCCTTCCTCCTTAAGCCCCCGGTCATACTACCCTTCATATAACCTTCGGCCCCACAGACAGGCGCCTTTTCACTTCAAATAAAATATTTTTCGACCAAAGTCTAAAACCTTTGATTATATATTAAAAACTGTCGGCCTTATATTATTTTATGATTTTTCCGCCATCCAATTTTCAGTCGTTCCGCACCAGCGATCTGATCTGACGATCGGACGACGTGGAGTCCGTCTCCCCGGTGGTCCCCGCAATCCACTAACCCATTCCAAAAACCGCGCGGTATTCATCGCACCACCTTTGGGCGAGGGCAGTTTTCTCCCAATCGGCAGCGATTCCATACGTTGGCCGACGGATGTCCTGCACACTGTTCATAAAACCGCCGTCCATCGCGTGTTAACGTTCGGACGTGGACCCTGCGTGATATTTTTGTGCACTGTCCGATCTGAGGCCGCCCATCTGACTGCTATCGCTCTCCGAAGATGCCCAAAAATTAACTGGGCTACGACGCGGATTTCAATTAATCTCCGCCGTCGATCTGATTTGCAGATCGACGACTCATATTCCATCACCCTGATTCGTTGCCCAGTCAATGTGTTCCGCTTTGACTTTCCTTTCTCCGCTCCCGACCGTCGATCTTTTTGCGATCAACGGCTCTGTTTTAAACAGATCTTCCGCCTTCCCATCAAATCTCGACCGTTAAATGATGCCATCCAATGACCACGCTCTCTCCACGTGCCTTCTGAAGCAGTAACCTATAAATGCATGGATTTTATAATTTTGTTCGTATTTTGCAGGGTTCAAAGGTTTTTTCACTATGTCTGAAGAAAATTCGAAGGCAGAGGGTGACGATCCTCCCACCTTCGATTTTTCAAAGGAAAACATTTGCAGGTGTTACGTCCACGTTTCATCGATCATCCATGAAGCATTGATGCCACATAACCCTGCGCAACCCTGCACACTAGAAAAACATAGCAAGTCAATCAAAAATCAAAGAATATCAATGACGAAGACCAAAATTTATCAGAACAGAGGATTAAAGACAGATTTTGCGGGGATCACAGATAAGAATGTTTATCAAAAGCCTAATCTATGATTAAAACACATTTTAAAGAAAATCTGAAGTGTTTCATCGACAGGAAAACCTCCACCGCCACATCTGAGGCAAATTGATTCCTCCCAGCTACTAAAATGCCACCTGTGCCTCAAAGTATTCAATCAGAGGCTGAATTTATTGATCAAGACCAGATATCTACCTCACAACGTAGCCAAAGGGTAAATTCTGCAGGAAAATTAATGAAAAACATCTGCAGAGTTACTTCGACACCACACTGAGCCTCAAAGGTCAACAAAAGCTCCCATCGAGCTTAATATTTATGTAAAAATATTTAATACAGAAGACATCTATTGTAAGTTTCTTCATTGAGCCCCTTAAAGGCCAAGAAGCCATTAAGTCTGTATTAATTGTAATTGAGATCTTTTATCAGATCTCACCTCCTCATCCTTTTATATATACTACTGCATAAGATGAGTGAGGTGTTGGTTGGTTGGTTGTTTTTTTATCACTAGTTGTAATATTGGAACTCTTTGAAATAATACATAGTCTGATGAATTTGAAGAACAAACTAAAGCCTTGGAAGCCCTGATGATGTTGTTGCATGCTTGTGATTGAGAAGGCTCTATCATTGGATGCATGAGCTTGGCTGTTGGTGAAGTATTTTGATCTTTTTTATGTTTTCCTCTGTTTCCATTATGTTCCATAATTTCTTACTACAGTAGGTTGAAAGTTTTAGGCTAAGAAATGACTCTTGGAAGCACCTTAGACCTGTTCATCCTTCACTGTTTCATGTTTTATTCTGCTGAAGTATTTTAGAGTCTTTAATCTCTCTCTTTAATCTTCATGCTTGTTTATTTCTTTAATAGTTAGAACAGTTGGTTTCAGCATGATTTATGGTTCTCCTTGCTTGTCTTCTCCCACTTAAAAAATGTTATTGAAGTCTCCCTTTGAAGTTCTTTGCTTACAGTGAATCAAAGAGGTCTGTTTTGATCCTGCCCTTTGTCCTCACTTAAAAAGTTGGCTTAAAGGTCGTTATAATTATGATCATAGATGTTTTTAGGTGTTCCCTCTTCTATGATTGTAATTATCAGTAAATCGTTTATGTTTCTAAGTCCTTTAAAATAAATCTTTGAGGAAATAGGGTGTTCCACGAATCTTAGATTTCATTTTAAAAGTTGTTTTGAAATAATTATTTTCTTAAAGGTGTGATTTGTAGAATTTATGGTTAGCCCTGTCTATAAAAGAGCTCTTTATTGTTCAAATTATGCTTTCAAATTCCCTTTGTTTGAGAATTAAACTTCTCTTTTCAAATCATTGATGTCCATCTCATTCCAAAACCAAAGGATCCTGTGGCCAAGTTAGATTTTCCCTCTGATATCCCATATCCATTGATGAGTATGTTATGACATATTTTTGACTCCATTTCCCAAAGAACCAGATGTTTCTCCATTCTATATATCTTTTCTATACCTTTCATGTTCTGTTGTATCAATCCAACCAAACAAACAAACAAAAAAACAATAAACAAACAAACACCTGGGTGATTAATAAAAACTCAGAAACAGGTTATTCCTCTCCTCTATAATATATAATACCTACAAAAATTCTTCAAGGACCCATGACATGATAATAGCAAAACTTCCCTCATCCTGCAGAGCATATGTCAGTGCTAAACAAAAAAAAAACAAATTAGAATACAAAGAACCTAATTCAATTAAGAGATGAACATGCATATACATAATATACTTACCTGGAGCTTACTTCTGATGCACCTTGCTTTGCTTTGCTGCCCTAGAAATTCTGGTCCTTTATAGCACATGTTATAGCTTTTTCTTGCCTTCTAGGAGCTAGATATTGAATCTGGTGTACCTATATTATTTAGGATACCTAATATGTAATTTTTGGTCCTATAGTATTCCTCTGAGTCTTCTTTCCAATGCCACAGGTCTAACCTGATTTGGATTATTCAATCCAAATTTATGCCCAATCTCTCACAATGACTTGATTATGAACTGGTTCAGTAGATCGGACTTGTACAACGTGCCACATGTCACTGTTTCCTCATTCAGCTTCAAAATTGATACATAGAAAACTAAAGTTCGTGCACTATCCACTACATTTTACTTAATTCCAATCTGATACTCATAGAGAGAGTTATGACGATTTTCCCAAGGTCACCTCATCAAGATGAAGTTCAACAACCTGCAAAAACCCTAACTTCCACAGATCATATCTCCGAAAATATTGCAAAAAATGATCTGAAAATTTTACACGAGCTTCCTTAGGCTTTTGGCTTCACCTCAGCTTCTGAATATTTGTATACAAAAATTTATAGTGAAAATTCCATGATGACCTGTTTCAAGTAGCGAAATCCCTACATGAGGAGGATATGAGGATCACAATTTATATAAATTCTTAGGTTGAGAGGGAATTCAACAAGTGAACATGGGAGGGATTTTAAGAGCTTAAAAATTATTAATTTTTTACTATTCAATGACCACACCCAATTATAGTGTCATGCCACAACCCCATGGGGTTTTAGCCCACTAATTGGGGTTACTAACTTTAAACATGAATATCTCTCAAACCGTGAAGAATTACGTGGTGTGTCATATATCAATGGAAACATATCGACAAGTAGAAACCATAAAATATATCCTTGAATCAGAATATAGTAAATGTTTAGGACAAAATTCCCATTCAATATCGGGGTAGCCCCTCATGCTATTTGGGCTGACATCAATGAAAACCACTTATCAAAAATCTCCCCCTTTGGCATTGATGGCAACACAAATACTCGCCCTGCGATCATGACACCTCTTCCTACAATATTCTCTCCCCCTTTGACATCAATGGCAAAGGGTAACTCCCCTTGACACAAAACCATACTGTGGACCTGTACACACTTTCGCCCCCCATTTATATTCTAAATAAGGTAAATCTAATGAGAACTTGTGAGAATACCAATATTCTGGCGAAGATATTCAAATGCTTCACAAGGTCAAGGTTTAGTGAAGATATCAGTGATTTGTTCTTTTGTACCAACTTATTCAAGTTTGATATTATTTTCAGCGACTTGTTTTCTAACAAAATGATATTTGATCAGAATGTGTTTTGTTTTTTAATGCATGACAGGATTCTTGGAGATGTTGATGGCACTCATGTTATCACAGAAGATGGGAATAGGCTCATTGAATTGTACTTGGAAGATCTTGCAAAGTTTTTTTCATCCAAAAGACTTGAGTACAACAAGTTGTCGCTACAATGTATTATTCTTTCGTTGTAGATAACAAGATTGAGGTTTTATTTTTTCTCAACCATGATACAAGACAACCACCTAGATAGAATGTTTCTCCACTAGTACTCTTATGATCATGAACGCTTCCTACCCAATCTACATCTATAAAGGCTTTAATAATGAGATTGTTACCCTTGGGATACCACAAGCCATATTCTGTTGTGCCATTTAGATATCGAAGAATTCTTTTGACGACAATAATATGTGATTCTTTTGGTGCTGCATGGAATCTTGCTACTTTTCCAACTGCTTGCATAACATCTGGTCGGGAGGCTATTACATATAGAAGAATACCAATCATAGATCTATACAACCTTTGATCCACATCCTTAGATGTGTTGTCTATGCTCAACTTGCAACATATTACCAATGGATTAAAGATGGGTTTGCAATCTTCCATTTTGAATTTCTTGAGCATTTCCTTGATGTAATTGGCTTGACATATAAATATTCCTATCTCTTGTGGAGATATTTGAAACCCTAAGAAGTATGTTATCTCACCAAGTAAAGACATCTCAAATTCATTTTGCATATTTGTAGAAAATTTCTTACTTATTCGATCATTATTGATACTAAATATTATATCATCCACATATACCTCAATGATTGTTAAATTATTTTTATCTAGTTGTACATAAATATTTCTATCAAAAATACCTTTCTTGAACCCTTATTGACATAGATATCCATCAAAACAAGCATACCATGCTCTAGGAGCCTGCTTGAGACCATATAGATCCTTCTTTAACTTGAAAACATAGTCTTCTTTTTATGATAGTAGAAAACCTTCAGGTTGTTCAATGTAAACTTCTTCTTCTAATTCGCCATTCAGAAATGATGACTTAACATCCATTTGGTAGACTTTGATTTTTCTTGAACATGCATAGGTGAGAAACAATTGGATGGCTTCCATTCTGGAAACTGGTGCAATTTTTTCGTCGAAATCAATTCCTTCCACTTGTGCATAGCCTTTGCAAACCAATCTTGCTTTGTTTATGGTAACCTGTCCATCTTCATTCAATTTGTTACTAAACACCCAGTTAGTCCCAATGACATGTTTGTCTTTTGGTCATGGAACTAATTCCCAGGTGTTATTCTTCTCGATTTTATCCAATTCTTCATTCATAGCTACTACCCAATGTTCATTTGGCTAGATTCCTCAAAACTACTAGGCTAAAAGGTTTCTAGAAAAGAAATGTGAGCTTGTTGTGATGAATGAAGTTGCCGACCTTCATTTATGTCACCAATTATTTGATTTGAAGGATGGCTCTTTTGAATCCATTCTTTTTTTCTCTTTAGAGGAGATTCTTGTTGTTGTTCCGGTTTATCTTGATGATCATTATTTACTTCTTCCTGGTTGATAGTTGCTTCTTGTTCTAGAATTTTCTTTGTGTCTTTTTCAAATTCCGTCTCAATTTTCAAATATTATAGATCCTCATCATTATTCTTTAGAACACCATCTTCGTCAAATGTAACATTTATGCTCCCCACTATTTATTTTCATCTTATATTATAGCATTTATAGGCCTTTCTTTTTCATGATTAACCAACACAGAAGCCTTTGCCAACACGTGATTCAAACTTACCCAACTTTTGATATTCTCTTTTGATATAACATTCGCTTCCGAAGATTCTGAAATATTTTACATCAGCCGGTCTTCCTTTCCATAATTCATATGGGGTCTTTTTGCAATTATTTCTAAGAAGACTTCGATTGATAATGAAGATTTTTGTATCAATTTCTTGAACCCGAGATTTTTCATCCAATTTTGAGTCCTTCAATATTTTCCTACCCATTTCCTGTATGGTTCTGTTCTTTATTTCAAGCAACTCCATTTTTTTGAGGTTTTCATGTTGTTGAAAATTGTCTTTTTATTCCATTTTCATCACATTATTGTTGAAATAATTTGGAAGTGAATTCTCCACCATTAGCTGATCTTAGACACTTTATTTTCAAATCAGTTTCATTTTCGACCAACTCCTTATAGATCTTATAGCACTCAAATGCTTCATATTTTTTCTTTAGGAAACTAACAATTGTTATCATGGTATAGTCATCTATCATTAACATGAAATATAATTCTCCATCAAATCCTTTTGTTCTCACAGGACCACATCGATCAATATGTATCAATTCCAATGGATGTGATGCAAATTGTTCTTTTGTTTTAAATTTTACTTTCATCTGCATGTCGTGCTGACAGGCCTCACATAGAGTGTTGGAAGGTTTTGATATTTTCGGCATTTCTCATACTGCTTCCTTTTTTCTTATCCTGATAAGATTGTCAATGTTTATGTGACCCATTCGTTTGTGCCATAACCAGATTTCAACTTCTTTAGCTAGTAGACATGCTTCAGTTTCTTCATCTAGAAAATATATGTCATTTGGAGCTCGACTTGCTATAGCCACAATTTTACTGTAATTTCCTTTCATGATTTCACATTTTGTGGAGTTGAATAGCATTGTGTGTCCTTGATCACACATTTGTACAAAACTGAGCATATTGTTATTCATGTTTTCAACTAATATAACATTCTTGGCTAGAGCATCTTTTCTTCTGAGAGTGATGGTACCTGATCCTATAATATTTTAAGATCCATCATTTCCAAAGGATATGGTTCCATCCTTCTTCTCTTTCAGAGATACAAATTTCTTTCTATCTCCAGTCATATGCGTTCAACAACCGCTATCAACATACCATGCATCTTTGTTGTTTTGAGCCTTGTGAGCGAGAGCACAATTATCAGTCTTCTTCATCTTCCATGTCCGTTCGTTCTGAGGCTTCGATGATTCTTCTGGAGGATTTTCAAATCTGTAGTATTTGCCTATGTGTCTAAAGTTTTGACATTTGTAACATTTCATATTATTTCTTAAATTTTCAAATCTATTGATGTTTCATTGAGTCCTAGGAGGTTCATACTTGAAATATCTCCTAGAATTGTATTGGTTCCTAGGGTACGTGCGACATTCTACAGCTTTATGACCAAATTTTCCACATGAATAACAATAGCCATGAAAAATATGTTGGTACCTGGTGTTATCACCAAAAAAAAATGAAGCATCATTTGACAAAGTTAAATAGGTTCATGTGTCAATGGTAGGGTTATAAGATTCAATATTTTATATTCTTGGTCAAGGGAAATTTTAAAATTTTCTTATTTAAGCTCACCCTTAGGTCTAAACACACTCACTTTCAAATCCCCTCATGTCACATCACTCATAATTTTCTAACAGATTTCAATTCCCAAGGTTTTTGTACTGAAATGGTCATTTTAGCCAAGAAACCACAGTTTCGTAGCGAAATACACTGAGAAATGTCACTTTTCACTACAAAAATGCTAATAATTTCATAGCAAAAACACCCAGATTTACACTAAATATGCTACGAAAGTGCGGTTTCCTACTTGTCTTGTCAGTTAGTTGTTAGGTGTCAAAAAATCATTGGGAAAAGGGTAAATTAGATACCATTCAAGTCATTGAGGGATAAGTTCAAGGTACATGGTTAGATATGAAGTCATCATCACCATTTTAGGCATGTATGAGTCATCATTGTGTTATGAAGTGGAAATAAAAGTTCAAAATCTTTCCTAATTCAATCATTTCTCATTCTTCATTTCTTCTTTGTGTGATATCAAGCTCTAGAGAGCTATTGCATTGAATAGTTTTGGTTGGTGTTTTGAAAGGTTTATCAAGCAAGGCTAAGAAAACTATCAAGCAAGGCTGCAAACTATCAAGCAAGACGGAGAAGACATTAAAGAAACCATGGCAGAAAAAAGAAGGACAAATAAGGGTGGACAATGTCTGAGATATGAACCAACATATATGAATCTGATCAATGAAGAGTCAACAGCTGTGGAAGTCTTCAGAAGGACAGGTTGCTTACAGTTTTGTGAAAGATTACAAGGCTGCCATATACAGGTTTCCAAAGAATTTTCCTTAAACTTCAGTGGAACAACTACCAAAGTGGGGATGCTTAATATTTCCATTACACCAGAGGTTATTGCAGCAACTACAGGGATTCCAAGGAGACAAGAAAAGTGGTTCAAAGGTTTCAAGTTCAACATGGAGCAATGCAAAGAGTTTATGAAGCCTGAAAACAATGAAATGGATCTCACTAATGCCATTCCAAGGAGCTGCATGAAGGATAACTACTCAAAATTTTTGCTCATCATCCAAAAGTATTTTACTTGTGAAGGGAGATACCATAAAGTTTGCTCATACCATTTCAAGCTACTCCTACACTTTACTAGTAATATTTCCCTTGATCTGCCTTTCTATTTACATAGAAGTTTATAAAAAATGGCAGATAAGGTCCAAGCAAAATATGAAGGGAGTGAGACTTCATTGTTTCATCATGGTTTAATGAAACTAATGGTTTTAGATGAACTCCAAAGACTAGGCAGAGACTGGTCTTCATTTTTGTTTGTTAGTGGTTTTGAGTTGGATGCTCTTACTCCTTCAAGAACTCCTAAATCTAGGAGAATTCCATCACCCTTAGTAGCAGAACGGAGTGAACCATTGGTGGAAGAACCAAGTGAACCAGCAAGAGTAGAACCAAGTGAACCAATCATGATAGAAACAGAGCAATTGCAGATTTTTGAAACACCAAATGTCCCACCTGCAAAACATAAGTCAAAAGTGGTCAAACCTGCAAAACAAAAACAACCTGTGAGTAAACAAGGAACTAAAAGGATGACAAGGAGCAAAACAGTGGCCTTAGAAGAGAAAACAGTGGTTGTAGAAGACATAGCAGTAGCTAAAGGAAATCTATAAGATATATTACATGCCATTGACATAGAAGAAACTCCTATAGTCCAGGCTGAGGACATAGAGGAAGGTGGACAAAAGCTAAAAAAGTCCAAATCTACAAAGAAATTAGAATTTGAAGGATAAGATACAAGTTTTATGTTCCAAGCAAGAAAGCTTATGAAAAGGCATGCTAGAAAGCTATTAGAGAGTAGTAAATAGGTTCATCCACCTACTAACACAGTCCAACCACCACAAGACATCATTGACCTTTCATCACCTGTAGAGAAAGATACAGTTAGCAAATCAATGAAAGGAAAAGAGAAAGTGATGGAAAAAACAGAGTTTCAACTCCTTGAAGAACAATTGAAGTTGGTCAACCATGAAATTGTTGTTATGAATAAAGAAGCAAGGAAACACAATGTAGAGAAGGTTCAATTTGAAAATATGAAGGAAAATTGGGAAGAGTAGGTTGACAGTGTCTCCAAGACTCTAGATAATACACAACAACTTATCAAATGGACCATTCCATTGAGGAAAGAAGTCAAACATGTCAGGAAAATGAACATAAATTTGAAAGCCACCAATAGAAAGTTGAAATATTAGGTTAAGGACCTCTAGGAACAGCTTGAACTAATCCATGAGGAGTTGGAGGAAAAAGGCCTTAAAACGACAGTAGTTGAGGAGCCAATAGCTCAACTCATCATCAATGAGGAAGAAACCCCTCAAGAATCATGGTGTGAGAATTTTTATGATTTTGATGACTAATGGCATGTTAGAAACTGATTTTTTTCACTTAGAAGACATATTTTTGAAGCTACAGAAATTTCTGGAATTTTGACTATTTTCAGCAGTTTCGTAGCGTGCCTGGGCTTGAAGAACACCAAAACGTTACGAAACTATTGTAGCTTTCCTGTTTGCATTTTGAACCGGTTTTTGGAGCTCCCAAGAGATGAAAATGGTATGGAAGATGAATTAAGGCATAATGATCATCATGTAGAAAGAAAGAATCAGAAAGGATGATGGCAAAAGGCATTTTTTGCAGCGCTATGAAAGTATGCTACGAAAATGTCTTACTTTCATAGCGTACTGTTGAGGAGCTTTATAAGCATGTTTTTGGGAATTTTTGAATAGCTGGATACTATCAAAGTGTTAAAGGACCATGACATTAGTTATTCAAGACTTAAATACCACAAAATGAAGAGAAACTACCAGCCAAACCATTCATTGAAGATGAAGACCAGTTTTCCTAAAAAACAGTGTTTATTTCCAGTTTTAGAGGAGGTAAATTAAAATTTCATGTAGTGATGAGTCCCGTCACACCATATTCGAACATGTGAAAGCATATTTTTCAATATGTAATTGTTTTTAGGAGATAAGGTTGTTAATGTAATAATGAATAGTTTGAGTCCTATTAGGAAAAGGATTGCCAAGTAGTATAGCTGTTATTTTCTCATTAAATAGATTTTTTATGGTTATGCAAGGTTTCATTAGGAAAAATTTGATGAATCTATCCAGGAAGAAGATAATGTTATCATGTAACAAGTCTATTAAAGGGCAGAGAGTCAAATTTGTAAAGGGTTGGAGACTTTTTGGCAAAACTGCAGCTTTATGTAATTCACTGTTTTCAGTAATACAGAGACTTGTTTCTTCACCAACCTGAGATTATGATTAATTTTTTAGTGCCTATCATGTTTATATATTTTATGTGTATCATATGAAGTGGTTTTCATATTTAATACTCAGAATTCATTCATGTAATTCTCTGACTTCCTTTATAGATGAATTGACTATGTAATTTCCTATTTCATGTGCGTGTACTTCTGCTAAAATCTCTTACCTGCCTCAGCTTCCATGTCAAGTGAACTTGCTACTAAGCTACTAAAATTGTTGACTCTATAATCCCAATGTTTGCATACTTATGTTCTTTCAACCTACACTTATCACAAACAAGTCATTTTCTAAGTAGAGTTATCCATTTAGTTTATCATTATCAAATATCATTAACCCTTTTTGAGAGAGCCCTTGCAGACTGAAGAGGCTAAGCTTCAGTCACAATTTGGTTTGAAACAGTTACATAAAGTTTTCATGTTAGCAGCCAATCAGGTGCAATTTTGTGATAACACCTGGATGGAAATCTTTGTCGAGGAATTGTCTTCCAAGTTTGTTCTTGCGAATCTTGTCCAATGAAGTCTACATGCATGTCAAATCTCATAGGTTCATTGTATTTTGTTGTAGAAGGTCCTACTTCTTCTTCTTTTTAACCGAGGCTAGTTCCGTCATTGTAAGATCATTGATTGTTGATGAGTCCTTCCAATGCCCTTGAGTTGTTGGCATAGTTTGGACAAATTTTCCCTTCTTCACTTCAAGACTACTTTAGCTTCTAATGCTTCCCTTTCATGGTTGCTTTATTCCAACTTATTTTGAAGTGACTTTCAATACATTTATGTTCTTCAACTTCAATTTTGAGACCTTAAACTTGTTCTTCAAGAGTATTGGAACATATCTTCTTAGCCTTGAGCTCTTTTATAAGCCTGATAGCCTCCTTAGAAAACTCTTCTATGGTCAACCCTTCTTCTTTGTTGTTCGATACCTCTTGTTTATTGTGCTTGGCCATAAACAATACTCTCCCATTGGCTTCTTCTTCGTTGTCACTGTCTTCATCAGATGATGAGTTATCTTCTTTAGAGAGAAAATTCCTTTTGAATCCTTTATTTTTTTCTTGCTTGTTGAATTTCTGAAAGCCTTTATTTCCTTTTGAGTTGCCATCACTTCTGTTTGGACATTTTGCTGCGAAATTCCCAACCTCACCACATCCAAAACATATCAATAGAAGTTTACCTTTGAATTTTCCCTTACCAATTTTTAGTTTTATCGTAAAGTATACATATTATCCATCTAAAAGACCTTCTTCATCATCTTCCATTTCTTCACACTTGCATGTGCAGGTATTTTCCTTTGAAGGTTGTTTGTCCTTATTGGTTTTCTTAGATGCAACGAATGCAATTTCTAGATGCGAAGTACCCTCTTCTTCATCAAGTATCATTTCATATTCTATGAGAACTCCATGTAATTCCTCTTTGCTGAGTTTGTCTAGATTTGCACTATATTCTAAGACCGATACCTTTGGGTTGAATCTACCTGGTAGCGTTATAAGAATCTTTTATATAATAGTCTCCTCATCAACAGGCTATCCCAATCCTTATAGAGTGTTGTTTATTTCATCAACGTGTTGGAAGTATGCAACGATGTTGCCATCTTCTTTCATTCTGAGTTGCTCAGATTTTTCTTTGTAGATTTGAAGCTTTTCTTCTTTGAAATTTGAGTCACCTACATATATATTCTCAAGCTTGTCCCATACATTTTTTGTGGTTTTACAACCCAAAACCTTATGATAATCATACTCAATAAGTCCATTGATAATAATATTCTTTACTTTTGCATCATTTACCAAATCCTTCTTACCTTGTTCATCTGCAGTTGGTGTAAAGCCATTTTGAACAGTGTCACATACTTCGTAACCTTGTGCCAAAAGATAGACCTCCATATTTCCTTTCCATAGTGCATAATTATTTTCATTGAATAGAGGTACACCATTCTTGGTATGCTTCATGACCTCCTTCCAGCTGTTAAACTGCTATTGAAGGAACCAAGCTCTAATACCAATTGTTGGAAATACTGTGAGGGGGGGTGAATCAATATTTCCAACATATTAATATTTCATAGCATTATTTATTCTTAAATTATTATTAGTGTTTGTACAATGATAGCAGTAAACAAAAGGAACACAAATGCACACATTTTTTAAGGTGGAAACCCCCTCCGAGACAAAAACCACCTGAATTATTTTCTAATAATTATTTAATATTCAACTCCAATTGAAAAGAAAGTTTCAACTTCCTAGAATCTAGAAAATCATTCTTCTCCAGCTCCCACTGGATGGGTGCTCCATCGCACGAGATTCTTCAATAGTCAACTGAACAGATGCCCCAACACCCAATTAGCTACAACTCACCCTAGCACCACCCTACCACCTTGAATTTTTCATAGGCTTGAACATGTTGGTGACTTCATGAACCAACCTAGCACCACCCTACCACCCTATAGAAAAATAAAAGAAGAATGGACTCTCGTACCAGGGAAAATGGTCCACTTTACAAAGATATAGAATGATATAGAAGAAGTAGACACACTAGACCATAACCGCAACTATGACACAGATACCTAATGATGATCCTAGACCTCCTGACACTGCCTCTTCAATTCTTGGAAAATAGACACGTACAAATTTTAAAATGATTTTTTACAATGGCTCAGTACAATGATACCTTTAAAATGATTGTATGCAGTGCTACCCATGTGAAGACTTCATGTGGTGAAATTCTTGTTGTTGTTCTACACCTTGATTACAGCTCTTGTCATGCTACCCTTTCTCACTCTTCAGAACATTAGATCATGCATTGAGTCTTATCTTGATGAATATATAATACCTGCAAAAATTCTTAAAGGAAATATCCATGACATGATAATGGCAAAACTTACCTCATCCTGTAGAGCATATGTCAATGCTAAACAAAAAAATAAAATTAGAGTACAAAGAACCTAATGCAATTAAGAGATGAACATGCATATAAAAAATATACTTACCTGGAGCTTACCTCTGCTACACCTTTATTTTCTTTGTTTCCCTCGAAATTCTGGTCCTTTTCAACCCTTGAAAACACATGATCTAGCTTTTTCTTGCCTTATAGGAGCTAGATATTGAATATGGTGTATCTATGTTATTTCAGATCCCCAATATGTGATTTTTGGTCCTGTAGTATTCCTCTGAGTCTTATTTCCAATGATACAGGTCTGACCCAATTTGGATTCTTCAAGGAAAATTTATTGCCAATCTCTTACAATGACCTGATTATGGATTGGTTCAGTAGAGCGCACTTGTCCAATGTGACGCATGTCACTGTTTCCTCATTTGGCTCTAAAACTAATATAAAGAAAACTGGAGTTCGTGCAATATTCGCCACTTTTTATGGAATTCCAATTTGATACTAATAGAGAGAATTATGATGATTTTCCCATGGTCATCTCTTTGAGATGAAGTTCAATAGCTTGCAAAAACCCTAACTTCCACATATCATATCTCCAAAAATATTGCGAACCATGATCTGAAATTTTTACACGAGCTTTCTCAGGATTTCGGCTTTTCCTTGTAAAACTTTTAGCTTCTCAACCTTCTTATAAACAAAGTTATAGTGAAAATTACATGATAACTTGTTTCAAGTAGCGAAATCCCTATATGAGGAGGATATAAGAATCACAATTTATATAAATTTTTAGGTTGAGAGGGACTTCAACAAGTGAACCTCGTAGGGATTTTAGGAGCTTAAAAATTATTAATTATTGACTATTCAATTATCACACCCAATGATTAGTGTCATGCCATAACCCCATGGGGTTTTAGCCCACTAACTAGGGTTACTAACTTCAAAATCGTAAAGAATTACGTGGCGTGCCATATATCAACGGAAAAATCTTGATAAGTAGAAACCATAAAGAATATCCTTGACTAAGAATATATTAATTTGTTAGGAAAAATTTCCCATGCAATTTTAGGGTAGCCCCTGGTGCTTCTTAGGTTCACATCAATGACAACCACTGATCAACAATCTCCCCCTTTGGCACTGATGGAAACACAAGTACTCCCCCTGCGATCATGACACCTATTCCTACAACATTCTCTCACCCTTTGACATCAATGGAAAAGGGTAACTCCCCCTGACACACAACCATCCTGCGGACTTGTACACAATTCCACAATTCCACAACCATCCTGTGGACTTGTTCTCTAACAAAATGATATTTGATCAGAAAGTGTTTTGTTTTTGAATGCATGACAGGATTATTGGGGATGCTGATGGCACTGGTGTTATCATAGAAGATGCGAATAGACTCACTAAATTGTACTTTAATATATTTCAATGTTTGTTTCCTCCAAAGGACTTGAGTATAACAAGTTTCCGTTGCAATGTATTATGCTTCCGATGTAGATAACAAGATTGAGGTTTTATTTTTTCTCAACCATGATATGAGACAAACACCTAGATAGAATGTTGCTCCACTAGTACTCTTACGATCATGAACGCTTCCTACCCAACCTGCATCTATAAAGGCTTGAATAATGAGATTGTTACCCTTGGGATACCACAAGCCATATTCTGTTGTGCCCTTTAGATATCGAAGAATTCTTTTGACGACAATAATCTGTGATTCTTTTGGTGCTGCTTGGAATCTTGCAACTTGTCCAATTGTTTGCATAACATCTGGTTGGGAGGTTGTTACATATAAAATACTACCAATCATATATCTATACAACCTCTGGTCCACATCCTTAGATGAGTTGTCTATGCTCAATTTGCAACCTGTTACCATCGGAGTACGGACGGGTTTGCCATCTTCCATTTTGAATTTCTTGAGCATTTCCTTGATCTACTTGGCTTGACATATAAATATTCCTTTCTCTTGATCAGATATTTGAAGCCCTAAGAAGTATGCCAGCTCACCAAGTAAATACATCTTGAACTCACTTTTCATCTTTGTAGAAAAGTTATTACTTAGTCGATCATCATTGCTACCAAATATTATATCATCCAAATATACCTCAATGATTGTTAAATTATATTTATCTATTTGTACATAAATATTGCTATCAACAGTACCTTTCTTTAACCCTTGTTGAGGTAGATATCCATCAAGATGAGCATACCATGCTCTGGGAGCTTGCTTGAGACCATGTAGAGAATTCTTTAACTTGCAAACATATTCTTCTTTTTCTGATAGTAGAAGAACTTCAGCTTATTTGATGTAAACTTCTTCTTCTAATCCGCCATTTAGAAATGTTGACTTAACATCCATTTGGTAGAATTTGATTTTTCTTGAACATGCATAGGCGAGAAACACTCGGATGGATTTCATTCTGGCAACTGGTGAAAAATTTTCGTCGAAATAAATTCCTTCCACTTGTGAATAGCCTTTGCAAACCAATCTTGCTTTGTTTCTCGTAATCTGTCCATTTTCATTCAATTTGTTCTTGAACACCCATTTAGTCCCAACGACATTTTTATATTTTGGTCATGGAAATAATTCCTAGGTGTTATTATTCTCGATTTGATGCAATTATTCATTCATAGATGCTACCTAATTTTCATTCTGGCTGGCTTCCTCAAAACTACTAGGCTCAAAGGTTGCTAGAAAATCAATGTGAGCTTGTTGTGATGAACAAAGTTGTCGACCTTTATTTATGTCACCGATGATTTGATTTGATGGATGGTTATTTTGAATCCATTCTTATGTTCTCTTTGGAGGAGCTTCTTGTTGTTGTTCTGATATATCTTGATGATAATTATTTACTTCTTCCTGGTTGATAGTTGCTTCTTGTTCTAGAAATTTCTTTGTGTCTTTTTCAACCTTTGTCTCAAGTTTCAAATATTTTAGATCCTCGTCATTATTCTTTAGCACACCATCATCGTTAATTGTAACATTTATGCTCTCCACTATTTGTTTTCGTCTTAGATTATAGCATTTATAGACCTTTCTTTTGTGTGAGTAACCAACAAAGATACCTTCGTCAACACGTGATTGAAACTTACCCAAATTTTGATCCTCTCTTTTGATATAACATTTTCTTCTGAAGATTCTGAAATATTTTACATTAGCTGGTTTTCCTTTCCATAGTTCATATGGGGTCTTGTTGCAATTATTTCTTAGAAGACTTCGGTTGATAATGAAGATAGCCATATCAATTGCTTGAAACCAGAATTTTTCATCCAATTTTGAGTCCTTAAACATTGTTCTACCCATTTCTTGTGTGGTTATGTTCTTTCTTTCAGTAACTCCATTTTGCTGAGGGGTTTATGCTATTGAAAATTGTCTTTTTATTCCATTTTTGACACATTATTGCTGAAATAATTTGGAAGTGAATTCTCTGCCATTATCTGATCTTAGACACTCTATTTTCAAATCAGTTTCATTTTCTACCAACTCCTTATAGATCCTAAAGCACTCAAATGCTTCAGATTTTTTCTTTAGGAAACTAACGGTTGTCATCCTGGTATAATCATCTATCATTAACATGAAATATAATTCTCCATCTAAACCTTTTTTTCTCACAGTACCACATAGATCAGTATGTTAAATTCAAATGGATGTGCTACAAAGTGTTATTTTGTTTTAAATTCGTCTTTCGTCTAATTTCTGTTCCAACAGGCTGCACATTGTGTGTTGGAAGGTTTTGAGATTTTCAGCATTTCTTGTACTGCTTCCTTTTTGCTTATCCTGACAAGATTTTCAAATTTTATGTGACCCATTCGTTTGTGCCATAAACAAATTTCATCTTCTTTAGCTAGTAGACATGCTTTAGTTGCTTCATCCAAAAAATATATGTCGTTTGGAGCTCAACTTAATGTAGCCACAATTTTACCATACTTTCCTTTCATGATTTCACATTTTGTAGAGTTGAATAACATTGTGTGTCCTTGATCACACATTTGTACAAAATTGAGCATATTGTGATTCATGTTTTCAACTAATATAACATTCTTGGCTAGAGTATCTTTTCTTCTGAGAGTGCTGGTACCTGATCCTATAATATTTGAAGATCCATCATTTCCAAAGGATATGGTTCCATCCTTCTTCTCTTTCAGAGATACAAATTTCTTTCTATCTTCAGTTATATGCATTGAGAAACCGCTATCAACATACCACACATCTTTGTTGTTTTGAGCCTTGAGAGCGAGAGCACAATTATCAATCTTCTTCTTCTTCCATGTTCGTTCGTTTTGTGGCTTCGAAGATTCTTCTAGAGGATTTTCAAGTCTGTAGTCCCTGGCTATGTGTCCAAAGTTTTGACATTTGTAACATTCCATATTATTTCTTAAATGTTAAAATCTATTGATGTTTCGTTGAGCCCTGGAAGGTTCATATTTTAACTATCTCCTGGAATTGTATTGGTTTCTAGGGTACGTGTGACATTCTACAACTTTATGACCAAATTTTTCACATGAATAACAATAGCCATGAAAAATATGTTGGTAATTGGATGGAAATCTTCGTCAAGGAATTGTCTTCCAAGGTTGTTCTTATGAATCTTGTCCAATTAAGTCGATATGCATGTCAAATCTCATAGGTTCATTCTATTTTGTTGTAGAAAATTCTGCTTCTTCTTCTTTGTAACCGAGGCCAGTTCTGTCATTGTAAGATCGTTCATTATTGATGAGTTCTTCTAATGCCCTTGAGTTGTTGGCATAGTTTTGGACAATTATTCCCTTCTTCACTTCCTTACGCAGTGATAATAATTTGGCTTCTAATGCTTCACTTTCATGGTTGCTTTCTTCCAAATTCTTTTGAAGTGACTCTTCAAAACATTTTTTTTCTTAAACTTCAATTTTGAGACCTTGAACTTGTTCTTCAATAGCATTGGAATGGATCTTCTCAGCCTTGAGCTCTTTTATAAGCCTAATTGCCTCCTTAGAAAATTCTTCTATGGTTAACCCTTCTTATTTGTTGTCTGCTAACTCTTTTTTATTGTGCTTGGCCATAATCAATACTCTTTCATTGGCTTCTTCTTCGCTTTCACTGTCTTCATCGGATGATGAAATATCTTCTTTAGAGAGAAAGTTCCTTTTGAATCCTTTCCTTTTTCCTTGATTATTGAATTTCTTAAATCCTTTCATTCCTTTTGAGTTGCCGTCACTTCTATTCGTAAGTTTTTCTATGAAATGCCCAAACTCACCACAACCGAAACATATCAATGGAAGTTTACCTTTGAATTTTCCCTTACCAATTTTAAGTTTTCTCGTAAAGTAACCATATTATCCATCTAAAATACCTTCTTCATCATCTTACTTTTCCTCACACTTGCAGGTCCAGGTCTTTTCATTTGAAGCTTATTTGTCCTTATTGGTTTTCTTAGGTGCAACGAACATAGTTTCTAGATGCGAAGTACCTTATTCTTCATCAAGTCTCATTTCATATGCTATGAGAACTCTATGTAATTCCTCTTCACTGAGTTTTTCTAGATTTTCATTGTATTCTAAGACTAATACCTTTGGGTTGAATCTCCCTGGTAGCATTCTAATAATATTTCATATAATAGTCTTCTCGTCAACAGGCTCTCCCTATCCCTCTAGAGTATTGGTTATTTCATCAATGTGTTGGAAGTATGCAGTAATGTTTCCATCTTCTATCATTATGAGTTGCTCAAATTTTTCTCTATAGATTTGAAGCTTTGCTTCTTTGACATTTGAGTCACCTGCATTATTATTCTCAAGCTTGTCCCATACATTTTTGGTGGTTTTACAACCCAACACCTTATGATATGTATATTCAATAAGTCCACTGATAACAATATTCTTTGCTTTTGCATCATTTACCAATTTCTTCTTACCTTGTTCATCTGCGGTTGGTGTAAATCCATTTTTAACAGTGTCCCATACTTCGTAACCGGGACTCCCATACCAAGTAAAATGGTCCACTTTACAATGATATAGAATGATGTAGAAGAAGAAGACACACTAGACCATAACCCCAACTATGACACAAATACCTAATGATGATCCTAGACCTCCCGACACTGCCTCTTCATTTCTTGAAAAATAGACACTTGTACAAATTTTACAATGATGTTTTTAAAATGACTCATTACAATGATACCTTTACAATGAATGTATGCAGCGCTACCCACGTGAATACTTCATGTCATGAAATTCTTGATGTTGTTCTGCACCTTGATTGCTGCTCTTGTCGTGCTACCCTTTCTCACTCTTTAGAACATTAGATCATGCATTGAGTCTTATCTTGATGAATATATAATACCTACAAAAATTCTTCAAGGAAATACCCATGACATGATAATAGCAAAACTTACCTCATCCTGCAGAGCATATGTCAGTGCTAAACAAAAAAACAAGTTAGAATAGAAATAACCTAATGCAATTAAGAGAATAACATGAATATACATAATATACTTACCTAGAGCTTACCTCTTTTGCACGTTTATTTGCTTTGCTACCCTAGAAATTATGGTCCTTTGCAGCCCTTAACAACACATTATCTAGGACTCAGAATATAGTAATTTGTTAAGACAAAATTCCCATGCAAGACTGGGGTAGCCCCTAGTGCTTCTTAGGTAGACATCGATGAAAACCACTGATCAAAAAATTATCCTATATAAGAGTACATTAGAGCTAAGTCATCCCTAGAGGGGTGCACTAAAGAAAATAAACAACAATTGGAAGAGTTGATACATGCTTATAGGGGTTTGATCCAAGAGCCTAAAGGGATATCACCCAAGATGCAAGTGAAGCATGAGTTCTAAATATTATTGGACTCTTTGTTGCCAAACATTAAGCTATGTAAAAGATTTGTTATAAATGAAAATGAGGCGAAGAAGTCATTACATCAATTATTAGAACAAGGTGTAATTTAACCCAAGTAACTCACCATTCGGGTCACCCATCATCATTGTTCCAAAGAAGGATGAAAATTGGAGAATTTATATTGATTACAGGTTGTTAAAAACATATATATATATATATATATATATATATATAGTCAAGAACGGGTATCCATTTCCAATCATATACGATCTACTAGACTAGTTGCAACAAGAGAAACACTTCATTGAGCTGGACTTAAAGTTATGGTATCACCATGTTTGTGTTATAGAACAAGATACCTCTAAGACAACCTTCAAAACTAGAAAATGAGTGGGTAGTTATGTCATTTGTCCCGTGAAATGCATTATTTATGTTCATCAGGCTAATGAATAATATATTTGTTGGGTTTGTGTTATATTCTTTCCACAACTAGTCACGCGCGGGGGGTAACAAGGGGGGTAATATCCCCCCCTGTATGTTACGTTAGGCACAATGTACGGGGGAGTCATAGGGGGGGTGGTAGCACCCCTTGTTAGGGTCCAAGGCAGCACCTCAGAAAAAAAATTTTGGTCCTTATTTTCCGGTGGACGGACTCGCCTATGGTTTTGTGCATGGGTTTGCACATGGTTTTGGGGCATGATGGTTTTCGGCCCTTGGTATTTTGTAGATCCAGTCAAGTGAACTACGGTTATGTTATAATCCAGGGTTAACGGATTGGGTTTTCTGTATGCTTCGCCATGTATATATATGTATTGTAACACTAAAAGGAATATAATGAAAAATCAAGTTGGTCGTCCCGATTTGGGATCTAGGGGAAAATCTCTGTTTTTATCTGTTTTATGTTTTATGCTCTCGTTATTGTTTATTTTCTGTTTTAAATATCCATTCGTAGATAATTTCTGTACAGGGTTAAAACCTAAATTTGGTATCAAAGCAGTTTTATCTTCAAGGGGACGTCTTTTCTACTGGGGGTTTTTTTTTCTCGGGCCAAAGGTAGACCCTGTTCAGTGGGAGATCTGCGGGATCGATTCTTGCGGTGAAAGAAGATGGCGAGTGGTGGGAAGATAGATATCAAGAAATTTAATGGTCAGAGTTTTTAGTTGTGGAAGCTCAAGATGGAGGATCTGCTGGTGGATAAAGATCAGTGGATCACGGTAGATCCGGGTACTAAACCAACGGCAATGTCAAATGAAGATTGGAAGAAGCTAGATCAGAAGGAAAAGAGCACAATACGGTTGTGTGTCTCAGATTCAGTATTGTTGAATGTATCCGGGGAAGCTATAGTGAATACCTTGTGGGAAAAACTTGGGACTTTGTACCAATCTAAGTCTCTTGTGAATAAATTGTTCCTGTGGAAAAAGATGTATAACCTGAGGATGAAGGATAGAGACTTAGTGACAGAGCATATGAACGCCTTAAATACTATGTTAAGTCAGTTGTCATCTGTTGATATTAAAATCTCAGATGAAGATAAGTGCATCAGTTTGTTGTGTTCTCTACTAGATTCATGGGACAGTCTGGTTATTGCAATAGGTAGCAATACAACTACCTTGAATTTTGATGACATTGTCTGAGCCTTGTTATCGGAGGAAATGAGATGGAGAAATATGGAGGTTATGAATTGAGATGCCTTATCTGTATGAGGAAGGTCCCAGAATATAAACAAGAATAAGGTTTCGAGTGGGAGATATAAATCTAAAGGGAGATCTAAATCTCCTGGAAAGTTTGTAAAGGTGTGCTGGAAATGCGGAAAGGAAGGGCACTACAAAAAGGACTGTAGATCTAAAGCTCCTAAGAAAGGAAAGGGATCTGATGATGATCCTTCTGCAGAGGCAAAAACCACCTCAAATGAAGGTGGGGATGAGTATTTTGCTTCTTCTTTAAATGCACATGCAGATCATGAGTCATGGTTGATTGACTCGGGTGCATCCTTTCACTTCACTCCTCATAGCGAGTGGTTCTGTGAGTATGAGAAATATGATGGTGATGATGTCTTCTTAGGTAATGATAGGAAGGCCAGAATCTTCGGACATGGAAAATTCAAGCTAAAGCTGCAAGGTGGAAGGATTAGAACACTTCCTGGTGTCCTGCACATTCCTGCATTGGCCAAAAATATGATTTCTGTAATCAAGATGGATGATGCAGGTGTAAAAACAGTGTTCGAGAAAGATTCCCATAAGATAGTTCGAGGAGCACTAGTATTAATGCTGAGAGTTTGGATTGGAACTCTGTACAAGCTTCAGGGCAGCACTATTATTGATGGGTGCAACAGTTATGTGGTTCCCAAAAGTGGAGCGAAAATCCTAGCGGTCTTTGGAGAAAAGACCATGCTATGGCATCAAGGGCTTGGACATATTGGAGAGAAGGGCCTTCAGATACTGCATGGAAATGGTATGGTAGAAGGTATGTCTAATAGCTCTCTAGATTTCGATTTATGTGAACATTGTGTATATGGGAAGCAAAATTGGGTGAGTTTTCCTTCTGGTGCTAAGAGGGAAAACAAGATATTAGAGCTTGTGCATAGTGATGTGTTTGGACCTGTGTCAGTTCCATCACTGGGTAAGTCTGTGTACTATTTTTCATTCATACATGACTTCTAAAGGAATACATGGATATATTTCTTGAGGAAGAAATCTGAAGTCTTTGACATATTTAAAGAATTTAAGGCTCTGGTGGAAAACCAGACAGAGAAGAAGATAAAGGTGCTAAGGATAGATAATGATGGGGAGTTCTGCAAGAAGGAATTTGAAGAGTTTTGTAAGAAGTGTGGTATAGCACGGCAGAAGACTACTCCTTACACACCTCAGCAAAATGGAGTTGCAGAAAGAATGAACATAACGCTGATGTTAAAGGCAAGAAGCATGCTCAGTGGTATCGGGTTAGGACAAGAATTCTAGGCAGAGGCAGTGGAGACTGCATGTTACTTGGTTAACAGATAACCTTCATCAGCGTTGGAGGATAAGACTCCACATGAGGTATGGACTGGTAAGAACCCTCTCTTTCACATCTGAGGGTATTTGGATGTGATGCATATGTACATTTTCCAAAGGAGAAAAGGAGCAAGTTGGATAATAAATATGAACGGTGCATCTTTATTGGGTATAAGGATGGTTTAAAGGGTTACAAGCTTTGGAACCCAGAAACAAGGAAGGTTGTGTACAACCGAGATGTGGTGTTTAGAGAGGTGAAAGAATTGTTAAACATGAAGTCCTACCAAAGGAACCTGAGAAGATATAGTTTGAGCTAAAGGAGGATGAATCAAACTCTACAACAGAAGAAGACTCAGAAGAGGAAGAGCCATAAACTCTAGCTGTTAGAAGGTCAGTTCGGGAAAGAATACAACCAGAAAGGTATAGTCCATCTGCTTTCTGTTCAAATTTTTATTTAACTATAGCTGATGATGATCCCAGAACCGTCAGGGAGGTATTATATTCAAAGGATGGAAAACTCTGGAAGGAGGCCATGGTTGATGAAATGGCATCCTTGCATAAAAATGTGGCATGGGATCTGGTGGAGTTGCCGGCTGGAAGGAACCCCATCGGGAGAAAATGGGTGTTTAATAAGAAGATGAATGTAGAAGGCAAGGTGGAGAAATACAAAGCTTGGTTGGTAGCAAAAGGTTATTCCCAGGTGCCAGGAATTGATTTTGGTGATATTTTTTCTCCTGTTTCCAAAGTTACTTCTATTAGATTACTTTTATCTGTTGCTGCTGCATTTGATTTTAAGGTAGAACAGATGGATGTGAAGACAAAATTTCTTCACGGGGATCTGGGAGAGAAGATCTACATGAAATAGCCTGAAGGCTTTATGGTGAAGGGGAAGAAATAGTTGGTATGCAGGTTAAAGAAGTCTCTGTATGGGTTAAAACAGTCACCAAGGATGTGGTATCAGAAATTTGATACCTATATACGGGGACTTGGCTTCACCAGAAGCAAGGAGGATCACTGTGTTTTTTTTAAATTAATTGGCGACGTCTTATTTATTTGGTCTTGTATGTGGATAATATGCTGTTGATTGGAAATGACAAAGAAATTATCCAAGATTTGAAGACCCAGTTGTTCTCCAAATTCGACATGAAGGATCTTGGTGCTGCAAAATATATTTTGGGCATGGAAATTAAGAGAGATAGGGCAAAGAGGAAGCTCTGGTTAAACCAAAGGAAGTATGTAGAGGCGATATTGCAGAGGTTCAATATGCAAGATATTAAACCAGTGAATGTTCTGATTCATGTAGGTACAAAGCTGTCTGCTGAACAGTGTCCCATGACACAAGAAGGAGAGGAGGATATGTCTCGTGTTCCATATGCAAGTGCAGTGGGTAGCTTGATGTATGCAATGGTATGTACTAGGCCAAACATTGCAAATGCAGTGGGAGTATTGAGCAGGTTTATGTCAATCCCAGGGAAGGAGCATTGGACAGTAGTGAACCGGGTTTTCAGATATTTGCGTGGCACTAGTGATTATGGCTTGTGCTACCAGGGAAGAACAGGATTGGAAAGAGTGTTGGACATTTGTGGTTTTGTTGATGTAGACTGGGCTAGAGATCTGGACCAAAGAATATCTACAAGTGGGTATGTGTTTAGCCTATTTGGAGGTGTAGTCAATTTGATGAGTAAAAGACAGTCTGCAGTGGCTCTTTCAACTATAGAGGAAGAATACATGGTAGCCACTCATGCAAGCAAGGAAGAATTTTGGTTGCAGAGATTGTGTTCAAGTATGGGGTTGGTGCAGCAAGCTATAAGGATATACTGTGATAGCCAAAGTGAAATTTTCTTGGCTAAGAACCTTTCTTATCATTCAAAGACAAAGCACATTGATGTTCAATATCGCTTTGTGAGATATATGGTTGAAGCTAAAAGGGTGTTGCTGGTAAAGGTGGACACTTTGAAGAATGTTTTAGATGCATTGACAAAGTATGTGAGCACTCAGAAGTTCTCTTGGTGTAGAGAGTTGCAAATATGGGCTAATGAATCAGCTCTCCTGTGGCCCCCTGCGGAAAGAAAACAACGAGTGGGAGAATGTTGGGTTTGTGTTATATTATTTCCACGACTAGTCACATGTGGGGGGGTAACAGGGGGGCAATAGCCCCCCCTATACGTTGCACTGGGCGCAACGTATGGGGGGGTCACCGGGGGGGGCGTGTATGGTGAGGAAGTACTGAGGGCGGCACCAATTTTGTTTTTGGTCCTTATTTTCTAGTGGGCAGTCCCGCCCATGGTTTTGTGAATGGGTTTGCACATGGTTTTGGGGCATGATGGTTTTCGGGCCCTGGTATTTTGTAGATCTGGTCAAGGGAACTACAGTTATGTTCTAATCGAGGGTTAATGGATTGGGATTTATGTATGCTTCGGCATGTATATATATGTGTTGTAACACTAAAAGGAATATAATGAAAAATCAAGTTGGTCATCCCAATTTGGGATGCAAGGGAAAATCTCTGTGTTTATCTATTTTATGTCTTATTCTCTCGCTATTGTTTATTTTCTGTTTTAAATATTTGTTCGTAGATAATTTCTATACCAAGGTTAAAACCTACAATATTGTGGCCTTTTATAGTTAAATTTTTTATTGTTTACTTGGATAATATACTGGTAAACAATGCTACCTTGGAGGAGAGCATATCATATTTGACACATCTGCTACAAACATTAAAGAAGAACTATTTGATGGAAAATATCAAGAAATATGATTTTGCACATCATTCTTGTGTGTATTTAGGATATGTGATTGGTGGAGGAGAGAAGAAGATATATCCTATCAAGATGGAGAACAACATGAAGTGGTTTATTCCTATTAATGTTGTTGAATTCAAGAGTTTAATTAGGGTAGCATTGTACCTGAGGAAATTCACAGTCTTATTTTTAGTAGTAGAAACACCATTTGACATCATAACAACGAGTGGCAATAATTGCTAGTGGGAAAGGGTCAATATAAGGCTTTTAAGGAGTTAAAGAATAAATTATTCAAGTGTCAGTTTTGGGATTCCGAAAATTGTACCATCCCTTCCAAGTGCAGCTAAATGTGAGTGAATATGTTATGTGAGTGGTCTTGATGTAAGGAGAAAGGCTTGTATGCTATCATTATGAAGTATTTCATGGGGCAGTTCTCAACTACCATACCTATGACAAGAAGCTCTATGCCCTGGTGAAAGATATGAAGAAGTGGAAAAAATACCAGATGGGAAAGGATACAATCATCCACATAGGAAAATACCCATTAAATTACATGTAGGCCTACAGTAAGCTACAACATACAAACCAATATAAGTAGATGGGTTTTTTACAATAGTTTCATTTGGTGATTAAGTACAAGAAGGGAAGCACAAACAAGTTGGATGACATGATTTTAAGGACACCCACATCAAACATCACGAATTTGGGAAATTTGATGCACATGGATCCTTTCACCCATGATGGATACAGAGAAGCATATATAGATGATGATGACTTCAAGGAAGTGTTTCAACAATTGTAGAGTCGAAGTCATGTGCATGATAGTGATGATACAATTGACTACCATCTCTATAATGGGATACTCTATGGGATAGATAAGTTATGTGTTCTTAAAGTGAATGACTACAATTGATCAAAGAGACTCACACCTCCAAGGTTGCATGGAATTTGGGTGTAAGGAAAATAGTGGCCAACTTGCATAGGTATGTGTACTAGACCAAGATGCAAGAAGATGCATGCAATGAATGGAATACACACACACACACACACACACACACACACACAAACACACAAACATACAAATTATATAAATAATAATGATGAAGAATAAATATTAATTAACTAATAATTATTATTGAAGATGCATGTCTCTAGGGACATTGTCATTCATGAAAGGGAACTTACCTAGGTATGTAAGCAGACCCTCATTTGTAACATCAATCATCATCTCATATCAATTCTTAAATATTCTATTAAATATATATATCTTATCCTAAATGGATGTCTTTGTGTCCCAAGTGTTCTAAAGATTATTATAGAGTATGAACTTTGTTTGTTACATTGGTATCAAAGTTATTCAATCCTTTGGCTGCTCAACTGTTGCACTGAGCCAATCTGATTCATCCTTTGGCCTTCAATCCTTCATCAACCTTATTTCTGTCACAATTTAAGTGTTTCACTAGAAAAGTTTGGAGTTTCTCCGTTTTTCCAGTTCATCATTCAGGCCTTTGGCCAATTTAAAAAAAAATGAAAAAAGGACCTAAAAAATAAATAAATTACAAAGGAGTAAATAATAATAATAAAGGGTCAAATAGATATAGTAAAAAAGGAAAAAAAATTGAAAAAAAAAATGTTATATATAAAAAAAAACATATAATTAAAAAAAAAAAATACCACAAAAAAGTTATCAATGTCGTTGATAGGCCATCTATGATGCTATTAGTTGTGTCATTGGTATACCACATAATCGTCTTCTTCCACAACACACTACCAATTCCACCAACATCTTCAACAATGCACTCAAGCCAATTTGTCAACCAATGTCGCAACCATCTGTTCCAGCCAGTCGTTGCCTCATCCCTCACTATTGCATACAAGCATACACCCTCCATTGTGTGCACTTATCACCATCGTCTCCATCAACCAATGGAATCATCATTGTAGACCAACAACAACCTGGCTTCTCCACATGCAGCCACCGAGGCAAAATTCTCTCATAGTACGCATGCATTCCTGCATTCCAATCTGTCACCCCATGGAATATTTTGTAGCATGAATATCACCACCTCTAACAATCATATAGTTGTACAATTCATGAATACAAAACAGAATAAATTACCATAAATCGATCCATACAATTGGATTTTGTACATATACAGGGTCGTGACCGATCAACACAATGGTTAAGTTTTATACAAATAAAAAGGAAAAAAATATGTAAATTGATGGCACCATACCTATACAAAATCATTTTACTATTCGTACACATTTGACTACCACCCACATTTCAAAATTCCTAACCTTATAATAATCCGAACACATTTTGTTACCAATTAGACATAATTGGCAATCATTGCTTACAAATATATTTTGTGATCACCATTGTGGAGTTCTACAGAAGTTATACTATTAATTGCACCCAAAGGTGTAAAGGAACACTGATAAAAGGGAGTGGGAAGAATGTGGAATGCGAAGGGATGCTTTAAAGAATATTGTTGAAGCTCTTTAAAATAAACTCTAAGTGGTTATAATTTTAGGCTTCCCATGTTTATATAGGCAATGTGTTACAACTACCTGCCAACCATTTGGGAACACCATTTTAGTCAATGTCTATTGTAGTTTCTCCCTCAAAATTACATTGAAAGTTTCATTGAGCTTCAAAAAAAACCCAATATTCTTTAGCATTAGTGTCATAGTTATTTTCTATGCGTGTGCACTTACATGCCTAAGTGTAATGTGATGGAGAGGAGTGATTATTTCACCATATAGCCATCACCATAGAGAAATGATCTATTACTGTCCCAACCCAATAACAATTATCTTAGATTAACGCTTATGCATTATATCCCCACTTGCATATGAGTCAAAAAATCAAGGGACAAAGGTCAGCCATACGTGATTTTCCTAGTGGAGTGGACAAACCTTTCTTGAAACTGGTCATGGATGGGTGGGAACAATGGAAGAATTATGGCTCAATGACGAGTGAGAGGAGACTTTAGGGAATAAACGAGGAAGGGATAGAGACATAGGGAGGAGGATTAGCTTTAGAGGAGAGATAATTCATAGTAGAAGGATATGTAGCAGAATTCATAGATGAAACTAAGGGATGAAGTTGTGAAGCAAAAATTCACATAAATAAGTATGGTGTTGGATCACACTTGGGCACACAAGTTTTTATTTCATAGGGGAATAATAGTTCTCCCAAGAAGCTACATGATTCCGCCATCATAACATCCAACTAAGGGCATCAAAGGAGGAGGTTGTATCGACCTAGACATGGAGGATAGAGAATTGAGTTGAAAACTTTTGGGCCCAAGTGTGAATGATTGGTTAATTTCTTCAATAGGATTTGTTTCAAATTTTTTGAATCTAATACAGTTCCAATTAATAAAATGAAGGTTAGAGAGGCCTAAGGTGAAAGAAACCAGATCTGTACTCAGGTTTAGGGTAGATTCAGGGTCAACAACCACACATTTCATGGTGCTATCTTTATGCTTAATGCCATTGAAGAAAGGAGTGGTTATTTTGAACTTTTTCTCATCATCAGAACACATGTTAGAGATATTGAAATAGAGGGAAGGGTTTATGGGAAATCCCTATTGGAGTTGTTAAAGTGTAGTGTATGAGTAGGGATGGAAAACCACCCTACCACAAACATTACCAATAAGGAAGAAGGAGAGAGTGGACCTGCCATGTTGGTTGAAATGATTTGGTTTCCTTGAGAAAGGAGTCTACTTTGAAGGCTGGGGGCCCTCAAGTCCTACCCAACCTAGCGGGTGAGACTGCCCATGATAGCTATTCGGTTTTGAATGCCAGGAAGTTAGTTTCACTTATTTTCCAATCTTCTCGCTGGTAGGGTAGAAAAAAAAAATGAGTGTTTGCGTGGGAATTCATAATTTAATAAAAGTGGTGGAGTGAGTGGTTTATACTTAATAATAAAGGAATGGTAAGATTTTCCAACAAAGCAATTCTAATTCTCACCACACCCACGAAAGAATAAGTTGGAAGGCATCAAAAGGCCTAAGCGAAATGAAAGTTTCCTAGGCCATTGCACTTATCTATATGTAACTAGAACCAGGGTGAGAATTACCTCCTTAAAATGTGCAACACAATTATATAAACCTTACTTCGAATGCCTACTGCACTGAAAAAAAACCCAAATTCATCTACTCACCTGGCATCCATATATGTAGGAAGATTTTCTCGAATGGTTATTGTATCGAGCATTATATTTGCCCTCCTTTCAAATACTTGTCCCCAGAAATCGAATCATTTCCATTCTGTGTTTGGAGAGCATTTCAAGGTTGTTCTGTTTCCATCATTTCACTGTGCATGTGGTCGTATTAATCCATAAATAGCACGAAAAACCGCTCAACGCAGACATTTCACTATATGAACTGATATAAGGAGTTTTCAATCCCCTGAAACAAGAAACTATCTATGGAACCAAAGGAAACTATTCGACACGGCCACCCTCCATGACCTTGACACAAATCGCACCACAAAATGTTCTGGAAAAGACTTCCGAAGAAGACAGCTCAGAGCCAAGTCCTTTGGAAGCCCTAGCCCAGGACCATCCTGCATCCATTTTTGTCAACTATGACTCCCTCACAGGATTTGAACTCCGAACATGACTCCATCAATGAAGATGCATAAGGCTCGAAGACCTGAGGTCGATAGAATTCTATGCACCTTTGTTCCATGCTCATTTCCATGTGTATATATTCATACTAAATTTTCCCTTCCCTGCCCATCATAATAAATCAGTCCCTGCTCTGTTCAAAGATGTATAGTTTCTTTCAAACTCTCAAGCAGTAGTTTCCTTTCTCCTCCCCTCTCTTCTACCTCCGCAACATAAACATTTCACTAAGGAAACTGGTTTTTCCTCTACTCTAAGCCCCAGTTTTTGAACACTTAACCTTATTTTGCACAAAAAATACTTAGAAATGGCACTCATTTTCACACACCTATAGAAGCAGCCCCTTCTATTCCCCCCCATGTCCACAGGTTGCCGCAATGAAGATTCGCGTGGGGCGCAGGCTCCCCAAAATCAACTCTTTGATCTCTGTGCATCTGAGGATTTGCAGGCTCATTGGTTCCCTCGTTCACAAAATTTATTCCCTTTGATCCACTCTAAAGTCCATGATGGATGACCTTGGCCCTGTAGAACCCCCTCCATGACTATGAAAAACGAAACCAGAAGCACCAATTTCCCCACGTAAGTGCTCTCATATTTGATCACCTTCTTATCCATGGCGCTGCAGGAGGACGAAAAATGAGAGGAGCCATGTTTCCATTCACTTTCTTTGTTCATGGAAGTGTAGGAAGATGACAGAGTACAAGAGGCACATGGCCAAATACCATTAGATTGAGGAGGACGAAATTGGAGTTTGCTGGTTGGCCCGAGTGAACAGTGTTTGGACTTGAAATTCCAAAGAGAAAACACCTCCGGTGTAATTAAAAATATTATAAGGTATGTATATAAGCATCTAAAGGTTTTAGAAAAGGCTACTTTGATTTAAGGAGAGACCTATAAAGTTAAATTCCCAGTGAAATAATTTTATTAAAAAAATAATAATAATAAAAAATGAGTATTTAAATAAATAAATATCCAAAAGGTAATTTTAAGTTAAAAAAAAAAGTGTAATATAATATCATATTTCAAAATTCATATATATATATATATATATATATATATATATATATATATATATATATATATATATATATATATATATATATATATAAACTCCTTGTTCAAAGTATCAAAGTATATTTGGAATAAATTATAGACTAATATGAAATGGAGCCAATTATTGAAGATAAAAGAGCGAATTATAATCCAGAAATAAAGGAAGGAAGGTTTCCAAAATATTCATATAACTATGCTTCAATTCTATTTAGAATTAAGGGAAATCTCATAGGAAAAGATGTTACTATTTCTATCTCTCCCGCCAAAAATAAAAATTATATAAACCATAATATTGAAAACTAGTTGGTAATTCTTGAGTCAAATATAATAAAAAAATTAGACTTCTTGGACAAAAAACAATATGAAATAACTGATTTACAATTAAACATTGGGGATTATATATTTACATCACAAATCTTTGTTCAAACCCTATGGAACGATCAAGGTGACATTAATTTGGGTTCACCTTCGATGGAAACGTTAGGATCCTTCATCCTAAATATGAAGAAGAATTTTTTAATATTTTCCCACATGAATAAAAAAATAAACTACAAGACATTACATTGAAATCAGATTCAGTAACACTAGAAGAGATACAAGATATCCCAAAATTAATTTTTCAAGAAGGTTAAAAATCAATACAAAATATGCAAAGAGAACTTGAAAAAATCACCATAGAAAAAAATGAATAAGTTTCTCAACTTAAGGACCATAGTGAAAAATTATTGACACAAATTAAGATTAAGAAGGAGAAAAGGTTGTTGGAAAACAAGGTACAACAAATTATCAAGAAGGAAATTTCAAAACCTTCAAATGTTGAAATTCAAGTTGAATAAAAAGGAATGACTATCGATCCATTCAATATTACAGCTCAAAAGATCAAAAACTAGTTGAAGGAAAAACATACTCAGATGTTGCAGTTCATACAATGAAAAATACAAATAAATATTCTATAACCAACTCAGCAACATCAGTATTTGAAGTAAATAAATATTTTTCACATGCATGTTAAGGGAAAATTAAACCACAAGAACTCCTTATCAACATCTGAATCACAAGAGCAGAAAAATCAATCAATTTGCATATTTGTATCACTAAGATAAAAGACAACAAAATTATGTTCCGAAGAGTACTAATGTTAGTGAAATTCAGTATTGTGATAAAAATTCACACAAAGCATCCAATAACCACAAGATTCCACTGAATATTGATTTAGGAAGGTCATATCCCTTCTCCATGTGATAATTGTATTTATCAGTTAGAGGATACTATCATCTTGTATGAATGAAGATGAAAACTCCAAGAATTCGTAAAATATGTGAACAGATTACAAGACACAAAATAGATGGCATGCCTTGTCAATGATAATCTTTAAGGACAAAGATTTTCGAAGAGGAAGGAAATGTTATGAATAATATATATATATATATATAATGATAATGATAAATAATTATTAATTGAAGAGGCTTGTATCTAAGGACATGGCCATTCATGAAAGGGAACTTGCCTAGGTATATAAGAGGACCCTCATTTGTAACTTCAATCATCATCTCATATTAATTCTTAAATACACTATTCAATATATATATATATATATATATATATTTCTTATCCTCAATGGATGTCTTCATGTACCAATTATTTTGAATATTATTATAAAGTATGAAATTTATTCGTTACAAGGTAGCTAGGTTCATAAGAGGATACATGCTTTGTTGTACCAACAAGCCTAGTAATAGGAAACATGGTCTATACCATCCCTTTACTATCACCTCTCATCGTTTGGAAATCATTTCCATGGAATTTGTGCAAGCTTTACCAAAAAATAGGAAGGGAAATGAATACCAATTCATGGTAGTTGAGAGGTTTAACAAGATGTGTGTTTTCATTCCTTGTAGAAATAGCATCAATGGGAAATAAACAACGAACTTGTTCCTAACACATGTAATTGTTCTCTTTAGGATACTGAGGATCATTGTTTCATATAGAGACATGTGATTTCTCTATGAATTTTGGACTACATTGTGGGAGAATATGGAAACATAGTTGAAAAGTCATATATCATTTCATCCACAAACAGATGGGAAAACAAAAGTAGTTAATAGGACTTTGGTGCAATTTTTAAGGGGTTACAATCAGAAGCATTTTAAACTTGGGATGAAAATATGGGACATATAAAACACCATTATAATAGAGTAGTATACGCTTCTACTAGTAAGTCCCCTTTTGAAACTTGTATTGGATATTTTCCACATTCACCTTTAGATAATTATATATGGGAAACAAGGAGGAGTGTGGGAGGATCTCATAGGGGATTCCTTAAGGGTAGATAAATTTATTGAGAAGATCAATCATACCCATTTACAAGTATAAGAGACACTAAAAAGGTCACAATAAAAGTACGAGGCCAGGAATTATTAATGCATACTAGATATTTAATTCAATTTGGGATATTTAGTATGGTTACAATTGAACAAGGAGAGGTTATATGAATCTAGTAAGAAAATCAAGGATCTGGAATATGGTCTCTTTCAGATACTGGAAAAGGTGGGATATAATTCCTATAGACTCAGTTTAACCTCATACATGTGCATTTACTTAGTGGTGAATGTAGATAAATTGAAACTCTATGAGCCTTACCTGTTGGATTAGGAAGAGGAACAAGACCTACCTTCTATAGAGGATTTAAAACCAAATGCTTAGGAAAAGTTAAAAAAATATATAGTTATACAAAATAGGTTGAGGACTTGATGCATGAGCATCTTACCTCCAATTCAAAACTCCTTTTGACTAGACCTAGGGCTTTAATTTACCAAGGGAGTTGGTTCTCTATATTGGATTTAATTATTTAGTTTAAATTTAGTTTCCTATGTTTTTGGAATAATTGTACATGAGTTATGAGGGTGAGGAATATTGCAATCATATATACTTCTAAGAAGACATATCAAGAATATTTGAGTGAAATAGAGAAATCTTAGGGTTAGTTAGATCTCTTGAAAGATATATGTATCTAGAGGATGTAGAAATAAGGATTTATTGAGTAATTAGTGGATCTGAACCAAGTTATTGTTTCAGAATCCCTTATGTAAAAATGTAGTCAAGAAGCATGAAACATATGCATAAATGTGGAGAGAAACGTAGAGAGTAGAGGAGTAATTCCAACTGTGATGAAAAGGACTGAAACGACCAATCATATGTTAAACTGGGCCTAAGAATGCATAAAGGATTTTGTAAACTAATTGTATATAATAGAAGATATATTTTGTTTGTGTTTTGTAATGAGTGTGTGTGTGCCAAGCCTTTGTCTATTATATTATGTAAATCTTATTAAGCACATGTGTGTTGCAGGCTTCTAGAGGATAAGATTAGGAGGGAGATTGTTTCAAGGACATGTATTAGGATCAATGTAGAGGAGGATAGAACCATTTTGAAATGAGGGAGAACCATTTATTTTAAAATCAAAATGATTTAAGCTATTAATCATTGGTCCACATCATGATAAATGATACAAAGGAAAATAAGGATTGAACAGGAGAGAATCAATTTTTATATAGGTATTGCAAGGGTGTTAATCTTGTGTTGGAACCATTTCCTTTGAACTAGAATAGAAATTACAAGGGAAATGGAAGCATCAAGATATAGATGAAGTCCAATAAACATGAAGAACAAATATGAAGAGAGTGAGAGTCCCTATGGAAGTTCATGTTGAAGCTAGGATAATAGAATATTTATAGTGCAACAAGGTCAAGACTTAAGTGAGGCTTGCAGACAAGAAGGGTTGAGATCACAACATAATGGGCCGAGTAAAAAATGTAAGTTAGTAAGAAAGGAAAAGCACGAAGTGTAGAAAAAAGGGGAAATAAAATAGTTTTTTAGCTTTCGACGAGAATCTTTCAACTGAAAAAGACCAGGGAAATAGAACCTAAGTTCTCTTAGAAAAACTTCGTCAAAGGAAACACTCCCTAGAGGTTTTCCAAAGTGCATGTGTTAAGAACTTCAGGGTGACGTAGATCTGAGATGATGTGCTAGTGGAAGTGGACAAGAGAGATACATGTTAGTCCTTAATAAAGCATTGGGGTGACATGTTTTTTATAAAGGTTCGATAGATTGTTAAAATAAAAATATGGGCACTTTCCTATTCCCTGTATTCTATCTCCCTGGAAGGACTGATTAAGCACACTATTGGGAAAGTCTGGGGTGACATGGAGTGAGATGGACATGGCATGTGGGCCAAGTCGAGTATAGGAAAGTGATGAGAATAGAATCCAAGTGGAGATGGGCCCACAAACCTTTAATTGTAAGCACTTACATCATCCTAAAAGGGAAATTCCCATAATAAATAAAGAGTTTGTTCCAAGGAGAGGTCATGGTGACATGTCTCCAAGATAATGTGGAAGGCGGGAAAAAAATGCCCAGTATAAAACATGAATGGGGTCATGTGCATATGGCATGCATTGAGTAATTGTTGAGTTCTCCAGATGATTGAAGGTTGAGAACAATAGAGAGATTCGCTGACCAAGGTTACAAGGCTTGGTCGCATGTGATCAAATAAAGCACCAAGTAGTTGGAATAATGCACCAAGGCATAATGATTAGTCATGTGGAATGTTAGGAATTGCATGGGTTATGTGCCAAGGTTATGTGCATTCTACAAGGTCGAGGCTACAATGGTTCTGCTCTATGTTTGGTCTCACGCATTTGTATGAATATATAAATATATTTGAATAGAGCTTGAATCCAGTGGTTTTGTTTTGAGGGAAGCTGATTTTGACCATATATTTGGCACTCTGGGATTTTTAGGCTGGCATAATTGGCACCACCAGTTTTAGGCTAGCATCATTTGGTATCAGAGCTAGAAATCTCTTTAGCTTGGAAGCCTTCAGTATAGGATACATAAAGCTCTTTGAATAAATAGAGTCTACAAAAAAATTATGTTTGGACATTTTTTTTTATTTTTGCACTAAAGTAGAGTATAAATGATTTCAAAAAGAACAATTATGTTATTTAAGGAACCAAGTAAGTTTAAAATTTACTTTTTGGATTGGAGTATTTTTTGGGGGAGGATAGACTTTGAATAGGAATTTAAATTTTCCCGTGAAGTTTATTTTGGAAGGAAATTACAAACAAAGGTTACGGATAAGCCTCTTACTTTTAGAAGAGATAGGAGCATGTTGAAATACTCTTAAAATGGGAGAATATATACATAGGAATGCATGAGGAAAAAATAAAGGTGATGTGTAGAGGAGTATCAAAAGAATAAGTTTTTGAAGAATATCTTGACAAGTATTGATGTTTTTATGTTGAAATTGGTCATAAGTATTTTTAATTTGCAGGTAGCAGCCATACAACAGGTTAAATTATGAAAAAAGGATTAAGTAGAGCTCTAATAATAAGAAATTGTGCTATAACCCTAAAAACAAGATGAAATAGTTGGAGCGAGGATTGTAAAAGAGAGGAGAGAGGTGAGCAGATGAAATTGCAGACTTGTTACAGCTTGCTACAACTCACAGGTGAACAAGGAAGTTCACAAGAAGAAAAGGTAGATATGACTAATAATATTCATGTCAAGGGTTCTGAGAGGAGAAGTCACAATTAGATGAAGAAGATTTCTAAAGCAACTGGCATAAAGAGGATCAACGATGAGGAATTTGAGAAGGAGATGGTTGAGTTAAGAGAAAAACTAAATCATGTGAAGAAGTTGCTACAGGAAAGCTGGGAAGAACAAAGATATTGGTGGAAAATAAAGAGAAGAAGGTAATATTTTCTCCATTGCAAAAATAGTTGAGGCAGAGAATGTATGAAAAAGTGAAGGAAGAAATCAGAGTAGTTGAGTATAATCCAATTGTATATGGACAAGGCTTGTACATTAATGAATAAGAAGCCAAAGATTTGGAGAAGAGATTTATTGAAAATATGATGAAAATTGGATTAGTTTAGATCAACATGAGGATGTGCCCACAGAGGAATCAAACGAGGCTAAGGAGCCTTAAGTTTTTAAAACTAAGGATTTGAGTGTGATTGCACGTAATGAACAATACTCAATTGATATGTTTATACAATTTTATGAAGAAATGAAGTTGATGGAGGAGATGGATGAGATTGATGACTTTTTTCTTAAGCATGTGTTTGCAGATCACTACAAGGAAAAGACCCTCTAGTGGATGTTTTTTAGGAAACCCTTATAAAAATATCCCATACATCAGTTTCTAGTGGAGGTTACTAGAGGAGGTTGGCGGGCGGAGGGTTTTGAGGATGTTTTCCGCTCGATGCGCTTATCATCCAACATCGCACCGGTGCTCCTTACAAGAGAAAGCACCAGTGTGCACAAAAAATTGGCACACCAGACACCATGCGCTCCATACACACCCGCCCGGTGCATCATATTACTGTGGAGAACCAGTGCTTCACAACTCTTCCACTCCGGTGCATCATAAAACACCGCACCAAAACTGAAACTGCCTGGTGCAGTATTAAGAAACTGCATCGATGCATCATAAAACAATGCACCAAAATAGAAACCAACCAGTGCGATCGTAAGAAACAGCACCGGTGCACCTATAAACCACGCACATAGGAAAAGGGTTAAATAAAAAAAAAACAGCAAAAAAACTATATTTTTCACTTTTTCAGTGCTCTAGAGCTCTCAATTATCAGTGCGCTCTACAAGAGAAAGCACCAGTGCACACAAAACATTGGCACACCAGACACCATGCGCTCCATCCACTCCCGCTTGGTGCATCTTATTACTATAACGCACTAGTGCTTCACAACTCTTCCACGTTGGTGGATCATAAAACAATGCGCCAAAATAGAAATCACTCGGTGCGGTGTTAAGAAACTGCACCGATGCATCATAAAACACCGCGCAAAAACATAAACAGACCGGTGCATTCGTATGAAACAACACCAATGTGTCTATAAAAAACGCACACCATAATAGGGTTAAATAAATAAAAAATTACGGCCAAAAAACCGAATTTTTCACTTTTCTGCTCTCAATCATCGGTATGCTCTACAAGAGAAAGCACCAGTCGCACAATACATTGGCACACCAGACACCGTGCACTCCGTACATACACGCCCGATGCATCGTAATACTATAAAGCACCAGTTCTTCAAAACTATTCCGCCCCAGTGCATCGTAAAACACCGCGTCAATACTGAAAGAGCCCAGTGCAGTGTTAAGGAACCGCCCCGGTGCATGATAAAACAATGCACCAAATTTGAAACCGCCCGGCGCAGTCTTAAGAAACCGCACCGGTGTGCCTATAAAACCCCACACACTGGAACAAGGTTAAATAAATAAAAAAATTATGGCCAAAAAACCACATTTTTCACTTTTCTCAGTACTCCAGAGCTCTCAAACACCGGTGCAATTTCTCCTTTTCTGAGCCACCCTGACATCGGTGCTCCCATTGCTCCCATTGCACGCATTGGCCACCAATCTCTAGCTTGCATTTTGCAAAATGGTGGGAAAATTTTCTTTTGCAAATTCTACAGCCAATATGCCTCATCGACGGCGAAATGTACAGATATTTTTCTAGTTTTTCCATAATTAAACTTTCTAGGGGATTAGAATTTGAAATAACCTTAAAATTAACCATTAAAAAAGAAAAAAAATAATTTTGTCGCGCGGTGCGCATGAGCCGTTTGGCTCGCACCAGTAAGCGATGCTACTTATAAAATTTACAGGCCGCACCACAACTGGTGCTAATGGTATCTGCACCGTGTCCATGGCGGTACCGAAAGGTGCCCCACATTATTTTAAAATTTTAAAAAAATTGTGGTGCGGTCATGTAGCCGAGCGCACCATTGACCATGGAAATAGAAACGCAGTGTGTTGACGGATATACACACCCCAGTTTCTGTCAACACACCGCATTCGGTATTCTGATAGGGTCAGTGGTGCGGCCGGGTAAATGAACGCACTGTTGACTATGTAATTTGTCAAGAAGTCGGTGCACTTACACGACTATACGCATCAAGGCGTATATTTAGTCAGCGCACCGCTCTTATAACACTATATATAGTTAATAGTGCTTGAAAAAAATTCAAGTGCACCACATACAGTGCATTTTATGTCATCTGGGACACTGCCTCCGGTGCTCTACAAACAAAAGCCGCACTGGAACCAGTGAATGACTTTTTTTGTGGCGCACCGACTGGTTTGATTTTTTTCCAAAAAAAAATTATATATGTATATTCCTAAATACATGTATGATTTAATAAAAAAATTATTTAATATGTCAATGATTCAGAGAGAAGAGGAGGAACAACAGCAACAACATGCAGAGTAGTATGACATGCTTCGCTAGTGGGAGGCACGAGAGAGGGAGAGAGATGCGTACCCTCGCCCTATTACAACAGACACCGAAGGGCTCCTAAGGCAGGTAGGCCTCCTCAAGTTCTATGAGGAGGATACTTCCCTAAAGGCCCATAGTGTGTTTTTGAGACATCTTATCCGCAAGTGGAATGCCCACCAATAGGCTTTCCAGGTTGGTCCTAACCAGTGGTACACACTCACTAAGGAGGATATTTATTTCATTACAGGGCTATCGAGGAGAGGGGTGGATTTTCCCTCATTCCCATAGGTTCCAATTGGTTTTGTAGTATGGATTCAGTTAGTTTACTCCCAGAAATACATTGGAGAAGATGTACTATCTCCTTCAGAGTTTCAGGTCTCTGGACGTCAACTACATATTGGTGCATTTGGTAGACAGGATGTGCAGTGCCTCTCACTTCTCATTTCGACCATTTCACACAACACCAATGACGGGCAATGCATTATTTTCCCGCTTCTATATTATGTTGATTATTTAGTACAGGAACCACGACTTGTCAGGTGGTCTACCATTTTTTTTGGTAGTTTTGTACGACCTTAGATAGATGTCGTGCTCATGCACAAGGTAGGGTCAACTCCCCTTTTGCTTCAGAGCTTTTTGTTTATTTTTTGAGAGGTTTCCAGAGATGAGGCCTGCTTTTGTTCGATAGCCTCGTAGGCCGATGTTGGAGGCTCGGATGCACATGTGGGGGCAGATGATGCCTAAGAGGGGAGAGACTAAGTTTCTAGCCAAGATATCGCATGATGCACTGGACTTACTAGGCAGTGTTGACAAGCTGCATCTCTTCATTATGGTCCCTTGTCCTTATGTTCAATTGGATTGGCGAGGGTGTGCCAACATCCTCTTCACAGATGATGAGCCGCTAGATGATAGAGGTAATATTACTGTTTTATTTATATTTATTCTAACATTTTCTTTAACTTGTTTTTATTAAATTGTGGAATTAAATTGTCTAATTATTGTTGTGTACTTGTATATATTTTGCAGACATTGGCTCTTTTGATGGCAAGGAGATGTCAAAACCACCACATGATCCAGGTGTGGATCTTGATGACGATCAGGACATGGCAGATGTCGAGGATCATGATCAGGAGGCTAATGTAGAGAGACATGCTCCTGTTGGTGCGCCAGTACCACCTTTTTCTAAGCACGATCTTCTTGATACTAGATACAGGATGGAGTTGGGAAACCAACTCAGTGCATTGATTTTTGAGGTGGGCATCAGGCACGCTCATTACAGAGACATACAGGCCGATGATAGGCTATTAAGGATGTGGAGAGGCATGCCACGTGACATGTACAGCCTGATGTGGCATGTCGTAGGAGCTACGATAGCTGTTACGCGACTAAGGAGGACAGTTGCACGTTATAGGTGTGGTCAAGCCACGACACGTGATGGATAGTCTGCAAGAAACGACTCATCTCATAATCATTCACCTCGCGTCGCGCCTGATGAGCATGAGGCTCCACTAGCATCTAGCAGTCATCATGGAGATGCAGTTGGACCATTGGCCACGTCTAGTCAGCAGCCTGCAGCATCCATCAGTACTAGTCATGATCATGAGCAGGCTGGACCATCGAGCATCGAGGCTGCACCATTGACTGAGCAAGCTTCCAGTAGTACTGCTTATATTGATGTTGTACTACCACCAGCTGATCCATCCATCAGTACTAGTCATGATCATGAGCAGGCTCGACCATCGATCATCGAGGCTACACCATTGACTGAGCAGACCTCCACTAGTACTACTATTGATGTTGAACTACCACCAGCTAATCCATGACATTTATATTATAGTTGTATATTTTTAACATTATATATATATATATATATATATATGGTCCATGTATTTTATCTTCATGTTGCAGTTGTACTTAATTTACATGTCGGTGATCATCATGATGTGTATATTGTTAGGTCATGTTAGATATGTTCATTTAATTTTTAGCTTGCAGATAGATGTGTATGTGATAACATGAGTTATTTGACATGAGATGTATATTTGATGTTTGTGTTGTGATGATGTTAATATATAATGTTAATTTGATGTTTGAATGTGTTTTTTAGTCGAATATGATGTTTGTACAATGGTTATCATGATCGTGATGTTTATTAATTAATTTAATATTAAATGACCATGATATTTATTAAATATTATGTCGTGATTGTAATTGAAATTGAAATTTTAATTGTATGTAAAATTGTAAAATTGTATTTGTAATTAAAATTATAATTAAATGTAAAATTATAAAATTAAATTAGGAATTTTAATTAAATGTAATTCTAATTCTAATTCTATACCTATGTAAAATATTTGTAAAATTGTAATTGTATTATTTTTAATGATTGCATTGTAAAATTTAAATTGTAAAAATGTAATTGTATGTAAAATTAAAATTCTCTAATTCCTAATCTAATCATAATTGTATGTGAAATTTAGAAATTGTAATTGTAATTCTAATTCTAATTTAATGAATTAGAATTGTATCTTTATCGAATTGCATGTAGTAGAAGATGAACAAATTTTAATTGTAATTGTAATATTTAATTAACAGTGAAATGATTGTAACCAGAATTTTAACTGTAATGAAGACATGACAACAAATCAGAATAAATTCAATTGTAAATTTAAAACTAATTGTATTGTTCTTGTAATCAACAGATGTATTGTCTAAAATTGTAGTTGTAATTGTAAATGTAATTCTAATTCTAATTCTAATTGTATGTAAAATATTTGTAAAATTTTAATTGTATTACTGTGAAATGATTGTAATTGTAAAATTTTAATTGTAAATGTAATTGTATGTAAAATTTAAATTGTAATTGTAATTCTAATCGTAATTGTATGTGAAATTGTAAAATTGTAATTGTAATTCTAATTCTAATTCTAATTATAATTCTAATTGTAATTGTATGTAAAATATTTGTAAAATTTTAATTGTATTAATGTGAAAATTTTAATTATATTAATGTGAAATGATTTTATTAAAATATTAAAATTTTTTAATTTGTAAATAATTGTAAAATAATAAATCTAGAATAATATGAATTTTTGTAACATAATAAAGTTTAGAAAATAATGCAAATAAATTCATGTACTCTAGAATTATCATTATTTTATTATGATCTTACATACAAAAAAAAAGGACTTTATACAGTCTAGTGCACTTATCATCATAACACGCACCAGTGTGTCTTATTACTCAGACCCACCGGTGCTTCACAACTCTTTCGCATAATGCGTCATAAAACACCATGCCAAAACAAAAACCTTGATCTTAAAAACTGCCCTGGTGCACCTATAAAACAGCATGCACCGAAACAGGGTTATTCTGTAAAGTGCAGTATTGGAGCAGCAGAGGGTTTGAATCGCGGGCGAGAATTTTTCTGAGTAGATGAGGGTTTGAAAAGACGAGAGTTTGAATTTCGGCTAAGAAGTTTATAGCAGAGAAAATGAGTGATTCAAACAGAAAAGCGGACAAAGACACTTACAGGGATGCAGACGGCTACAGAGCTCGACAGAGTACAAAAGGAGTACAAGTTGAGACCGGCAGAGAGTATTCGTTTGAGGCCGGTGATAGGGTTAAGAGGTTCCATGATGGAGAAATGGAGAGCAAAGTTGATGACAGAGAAAGATCAATCAAGGCAGTTGATAAAGCCAAGAGGCACCATGAAGGGAAGGATTCTCATTCCCTTAAGGACAACAGTGAAAGATCAATTGACGTTGTTAATCAGGCTGGTAGGTCCCATGAAGGGAAATATTCTCTAGAATGCATTTAAAATCAGCTGGGAGTATTGTCTGAGCTTTGGTTGGCTTACATAAACTTTTACAAGCAAATCTGACGTTGCATAAAATCACATCTTCGACTTTCAATTGAACCTAAATGGCATCTCTAACTTGTCTGAGTTGTGGTCTTGGGATGAAACCAGTAAAAAGTCTGCTTATATTATAAATAGAAATCCAGTGACCATTTCTGTGGGAAGAAAAGCATAGATACATGCAGCTACCATATTTCCACCTGCAAATTGGTTTCCCATTTTAAAAGCTAATGTAATAGCGTATTTTGCAATGTATTTCCTTTGCTCAACCCTATACTCATTTTCTATGGGAAACCATTGCCTCCACATGTAATAACTGCATCGTCTAGTCGAAAATTGGTCTTCTTCTGCTAACAAATGCAGAATGAAGGACTCATTTTCATTGCTCCCAGAACATTACACTTCTGCAGATTATGTGTACTAATTTCTAGCAAGTCATCCATCTATCTACATATTATATTCTAAAACATATTGGTTGCAAATAGTTAAGTGCCAATTATAACAGGTTCACATGCCACAATTTCCCACTTGGGCCCTGTAGTATTGCATATTCACATGCCCCACATTGCATTCTCTCCACATAATTAGTGGGGACCTCCTAAAATAAACAAAATGCATTGGAAGAATAGTTATTTCCATCAAGAATTTATCCAATCTCAATTCTCAATTTTAATTCTAATTCTAATTCTCAAGAATAAAAAAAATTCTAATTTGCAATTTCTATGGTTGGAGTTCACTAAATTTTGGCGTACACTCCTAAAAGTAATTTCGGTGCCTTAACCGTAAATCGGTGCTACTGTACATATAACCGCACCGGTTCCAGTGTTACAAAAAGACGCATCGATGCGGTTCTGTTAAGTGACGCGCTGGTGATGAATAAATGCAAATAAAAAAAGCGCCACTCTATTTTCTTTAAGTGAAAAAAAAGCGACAAATTGAAAAATGGGCAGCAAAATATTTTTGAAAATCTAATTTCATAAAATAATTCTTTAAATACTAAACACTTTTCATTATTTCATTATTTTTGCTAAAATTTTCAACCAAATATTTGCAGGAGACATACCTGGAGCAAGAGAGCATGAGGGCACTGTGGAGCAGCGAAATATGTTCAAACAGAAGTATTCAGACAATTAGAAACCAAACCTCTGGTGATTCAAACCCTGTATCATAGAATTTCAAACCATCTCGTGATTAAATTTGATTAATTTTTTACTTTTTTCTGCAGTGTTATCCATTTTTACCCTAAACCCTTCATTTTTTGTTTTTTCCCTTTCTTCTCCCTGTTTCAGTGATTTCAGAATTAGGGATTTTCATTTTATATTGACATCCAACCCACAGGATGACTTGCATAGTCGGATCCCAATCCATTTGGCCATTGCGTGGATTTTTGGAAAAAATGGATTTTTTTTATTGGTGCACCCTGCATAACCTAGTGCACCGGTGCACTGTATTATAATGCGCATCGTGCAAGTACTATGTAATAAAAAAATTGAAAACAATTTTTTTAAATCAGTGCGCCATATCTGAAATAGGGCATTGATGCTCCATGTTACGAGGATAGCACCATATGGTCTATTAAATTGTTTGTGCAGTGCGTTTATAATACCCCACGCACCATACGATTTATTATAATGTTTTGTGGTGCGTTTGTAATATCCCCATGCACTAGCGGCGATGCGTACATCATTAAAGGTGCACCAGTGTCTTGAGATTTATTTTTTACCTAAAAAGTTGACAATTTATTTATAAATATATTAATGAATGATATGGTACAGGTTTCAAATTGATAAAGAAATGACTGACAAGAGACCAAGTAAAAAAAATACTAATAACATATCAAGAAAAGCAAAAAAGGAAAGTTCTTTGTAAATTCTTTATAAAAATTATTATTTTTGAACTATATGTAAGTTTAACTAATATGTATTGTTTACTGTGTATCATGCAGAGCCACAAAATGACGAAACTCAATAAGATTATTTCTGATCTAAGACTAGAAGAGCGTAAACACTTGATGGAAAAATTGCAAAAGGATGAATCAAGTGACAGAAAACATACTATCGATCCAATATGAGTTTCTTTTTTTAACTATCATTAATAAAATACTTAAAATTTTTAGATAACATGTGTCAAACTGTCTATTAATTCACAACTTTTTAATGTTCTACAGGGACCAACAACTCAGAAAAGGAATGTTTTCTAAGAAAAGAAAAAAATAGAACATGAAAATGAAAATTAATTGCTCCTTAGCTCATATGGAGTGGTGTTGGAAGTTAACGAAAGGGGGAAAAACTTTTACAAAAGTTTGAGGGATCTAGTGGAACAAATGTATATACGTTCTTTCCACTTACAATACAAAAATAAATCCAATGATTCCAAGAACCAAATTTTATCTAAACTATAGGAAGAGTTTCCAGAGAATTGGTCAATGAGACATGTCATAATTTTAATAGCAAAAATGTACAACAACAAAAAAGAAGGAATGAAAAAGTAATATTCCTTTAAATGTTTGTCTAGAATTATTTATAAATATCACTTTTGTTATATTTACTTTTCAGATATCAATATAAAAACTAAATATTTTATTTTCATGTTACATTTTCAGGGAGATTATGAAAATCTCAAAAGATGAACAAACTGATATCAGAAATATGCCAGTAGGAATGTCCAAAAAGGTGTACAAGGAGATGGTCAAAGAAATGGACAAAATTGCATCGCAGGAGGAGCCATCTCAACAACAACGTGCTTCAAATGTAATATGTAATCATTGAATTTTTCGATCATTAGGTACAATAAATAAACAATTTAGCATTAATTATTAATTTTCAAGAATTTTCTTGCGGAAAAGAAAAGAAAATGAAACCTATTCAGCACATAAAACAGGACAAGAAAGAAGAAAAGGGTTGATATCTAAGTTTGTGAGTAATTGTTACTTCCTTATAACAACTTAAATAGATTCATAATTGTATTTTTTAAGTTGTTTTAAAAAATCATCATTGAATGTCTTCAAACAGGTGCTAACATACAAAGAAGAACCATCAGACGAATTGATTGAAATTGGGTAAAATATAGGTTGTGAGTATATGTTCGCATATCAGAAATTAATTGTGGAATTTGTAAGCATCTATCGATCTTGTTTTACTTATATCCGTCTATAATTAATAGAACAAAAACATCTTTTACATTAAATATATGATTTGTTATGGGGTATAAAACTTGTAGGAAACAAAGTATGGAACTGCACCAACAGATGAAATTTTGAAAGATGGCATGGTACATGGTTTTGAAAGAATGTGTATAGTTTATGAGTCAATTGTTACTATGGTACGTCATTTTTCTTTTCGATTTACATTGATGAATATTATTTAATATTTCAATTTTCATTATTCTCACCAATGTATATACACTCATTTCATTTTATTTTTATGTTTGTAGATGGAAGGTGAAGAAGAAGAAAACAATCAACACCGTGAACAAAACATTCCTAAAAATAACCCAAGTCATGGAAGTAGCTCTAGCAGTGACAGCAGTTCAAGCGAAGAATGATGATCACTATGTTTGGATATCAAATCAAGGCATTGTATTTTTTGAAATATATCTGTGAAATCAGACATTTTGTTTAATGTAATGGACATAGTGTCCCAATTGAAAGATAAAGGGTACCAATAACTGTCCCATTTTGTATGATAAAGACTATGTTATTCATATATATTATATATCATAAAATATGTTTTAATTTATTCTATTGCATTCTCCATTTTCGCTATTGCATTCTCCATTGTCGTTCTCAAATGCACTAATAAAAATTTAATTCATATGAATATTGTTATAATATATATGTGTCGACTTTTGATGGATAATGAATTTTAAAAAACCACAATAATTATGATATGATATAACAAATTAATCCAAACGTCACATTCAAATTCATTAATAAAAATTTAGTTAATATGAATATTGTTATAAGATGTGTCGACTTTTGATGAATAATTAATTTAAAATAATCACAATAATTGCACTGTCACAGGTCAATGTTTCTAAAAAATACAAAATGAAAACCGGTGCATGTCAGTAACTGTACACCAGTGCAATTTTATTAAGAAGCGTGTTGGTGCGTTTCTACGACCTATGGGCACCGAAAAAGTACCAAAACCAATTAAAAAATTGGTGCATTTGTGCGCTATGACGCACCAATGCGTTTATGTATCCATACACACCGGTGCCATTGTATGATCTATGGGCACTGCACGAATATCGATACCAATTATAAATCTCGGTGCATTTGTGTGATACTGTGCACCGGAGCACTTATGTGTCTATAAGCACGGGTGCATTTGTACGACCTATGGGCACCGCATGAATACCGATACCAATTATAAATCTTGGTGCCTTTCTGTGATACTATGCATCAGTTTGTTTCTATAAGTCTACGCACCAGTGCATTTATACGACCTATGGGCACCGTACAAATCCCAAGACCAATTAGAACGGCCCCGTGCATTGTATCACCAACACTACGCTCGGTGTGGTTTTATACCTTAACGGCCCAGTGCATTCTCCTTCAACCGCCCTAGCGCGCCTTCTACATGTATGCATCGGTGTGTTAGAGCCAGAGTAGCGGACCGATGAAAAAAAAACATCTGTAATAACCTCCGGCCGCCCATTTTTTTTTAGTTTTGTTGAATTTCCGTAAAAAGCTCCGCCAAAACCTACGTAACCATAAACGGTAGTTGTAACAAATGTTTTTTGACAATTTTAGCCAATTTTATAACACTAAAAACCTCCTTTATAACTTCTGCTAGAGGGTCTTTTCATTGTAGTGGATATTAGAGATGGACAATTATTGGAAGCTTCCATGAAAAAGGTGACAATATAAAATATTTTCAAGAAAATAATATTAAGAAGACTATAGAATATGGAGTAAGGAAGAACATATCCATGACAAAGGAATCAAAGTTGAATATTTTTGAAAAAACATGATAATTGTTAGTGATCTCACAACAGATCTCATATTTTTTAAGTATTGGTTGGAAAATATAAATCCAAGTGGTGAAGAAAGTGAAAACTTGAAAATTCCAAAAATTTTAAGGAAGATGAGGTAAGTATACAACAACAACCAATGAGGAGTACCAAAAAAAAAGTTCAGCAATAAAACAATAGAGAATTGTAGAGTATGTACTAGCCAGAGGACAAGTTAGACATAGAGATTGAATAAATGAGGAAGTTGATGATGAAGGTGTCTCAGAGGAGGAACATTAAAAAAAGAAGGAAAGTTGGTGTCAGATTGCATCTGACTAAACAAGTATACATCTAAAAATAAGGAGGAGAACTGTAGCATAAATTTTGGAAGCCTCGAAGAACGAAGAAGACAAAATCAAAACATGAGCAACATGATGGAGAATATGATCAACTATAAACTAAAGTTTGGGATCCAATAAGATTTCCTTAGTATATGGAAGCTCATGGTCAAGAGACCATGAATTTTTTCTCACCTTGGGAGTATGGTGTAGGAGCATATTACCTCCAAGTCAAAAATCCTTTTGATTAGACCTAGGGATTTCATTTACCAAGGGAGTTGATTCCATAAATTGGATTTAGTTATTTAATTTAAATGTATTTTCCTATGTTTTTAGAAGAATTCTACATGAGTAATGAGAGTGATTAATATTGTAATTAGATCTAATTCTAAGAAGAGATCTCGAAAATATTTGAGTGAGCTAGAGAAATATTAGGGTTAGTTAGATCTCTTGGAAGATATATGGATATACAGGATCTAGAAATAGGGATTTGTTGAGTAATTAGTGGATCTAAAGCAAATTATGGTTTCAAAATCTTGTGACAACCCTGGTCATATTTTACTTTTGAATGCCATGTAAAAATTTCCATGTATATGTATTTCTAAATTAAAAAAAAAGGGTTTAGTAAGGAACAAAAATTTCAAAGGTTTAGGAAGTTGCTTGCCTGGGATGGTGTAAGTTTCCCTAAGGAAGGAAATTATAATTTTTTGTGATATACATTGAAGGTTGGTTGTTGTGTGTTTTAATATACTTGTTACTAAATTTAATAGAACTAAAAAAAAGGTACATATTCCATGCTGGCTTGGAAAAAATGTGACAAGAAACAAAGACCAAAATTAATGGAGTATGGGGGTTATGCAGGCAACAGGGAGAATGAGGAAGTAAAACCAAGGGAGTAGAAAATTTGTAAAGGAGGAAAAAAGGAATCATGATGGATGAGATCAGGGGGAGATAGAAGGAATAACATTGGAAGGAGAGAGGGGTGAATATTGGTAGCAAGGAAAAAAACATCTAAAATTTAATGACCAAGAAGAAACACCCTGTATAGCTGGTTTCGGTTGGAAAAAATGGCATGAGAATATCTCTTAGGTGAGAACAATGGCCTCTTGATTCCCCATTGGAAAAAGGGTGGAGATGGATTTCTATAGAGTCCCTCGAAGGCTGGGGTGGAGGGATTTTTCCTTGGATTCCTTACTCATTGGACTTTTGGATCCTTTCTTGTTGTGTTTTCTTATAGTAGGTTTTGTATTCCTCTTAGTGGGTGGAACCACTATATTTTTTGTTTCAGGGCAGAGGTGGGAGAACCTTTGGAGTCCTTAGAGTTCATTTGTTGTTGAACAATTGAACGGTGTAGGAGGTATGGCTCTTAGTGATTCCCTACAAAGTTGTTGACTACTATTGATTTAAGGGTGGAGGTGAGAGAACCTTTGGAGTCTCTGTACCAATTAGAAATTGGTGATAAACCATGGAAGCAGAACACCTCAATCTTTGTAATTTTTCTCGGGGGTGACAACTAGAAGTGAGAATTAGTTGCAGTTTGTCTATGGTTTAGTTGAGATTTTTTTTCCCTGACTTAATTTCCAGCTTTAATATTATTTCAAGATAAGTATTTGTACATGTACTTTGTGACATTAAATATGTGTGTGTGTGTGTGTTCCAACCATTCAGACAAGATTGTATTGATTGCTTGAATGATGAATGGTCCATGTATGAATGTAGAGAATGACTGACTCCAATAACTTCGACTTCAAATAATACTCTTTAGGCAGGGAGACTTTTATTCACCTAATGATGAATGTACTAATGTTCATAATGTCGCAATAGTGAGAGTAAAGGTTGGGAAGGAGACTTCTTGTTTATCTTTGGTGTACTGATCTCATCATAGCCTATTGAGATCTGAGAGCCTTTGGGGTTTTGTAATAAGATTTATTTATTCTTATTAGTATTTCTACTAGACTTGTAGATCTCTAGAAAAGGATTAGATTTATACCTATGAGTCACTAGAATTCAATGGAATGCATACCTCTGAGGGTGTGAATGGATAATTTCCTCATCTGAAAGGACAAGTCCTTAGACTGCGTCTTGTATTTCAACGACTTAGGACTTGGGAAGGGTAACCTTGCGGAAAGCTGAGGAGGGTGTTAGCGCTCAAATCTACCTTAGGCTGAAATAAGGTAAAACTCAAGGCTACATCAAACCACGCTCAGCCTCGTAGCTAGCCCTACGAGGACAGGAGAGGGCTCTCTTCGGGCCTATCTCGGCAAATGTTTTCAGAGGGGCTGAGATGACTTATAATGAACAATGAATACTGATTTTAGGCTAGTAAAGAGATAGGAATGTTTGATTTTGATTTTTGGGTTTTCGTTGGAGAAATGGGAAAAACAAATTTTGGGTCCGGGGATAAGGTCAGTCCTTTGCAGATTTCGAGTTGGGGCGAGGTAGGTGAATGTCTTGATGCTTTTGATTGGATATATGGACATATCAGACCGACGAGGAGCTGAAGAGGGCAAATAAGAACTTGGATCCTCTTCAAACAGTCGAAAACATATAGAACTAACTGAATTCAAAGGCAGAGCACGGTAAACGATGGATTCAACCTCATCTACTCATTCAATTTAATTCAGAAGAATATGAAAGGAATGGCATACATTAAACATGAAGAACTTACAGTAAACAGAGAGAAAACACCATCAAGAACAAAACACCACAAGGATCCCAACAAGTGCCGCAAAACCTCTGATCTTTCCTTAGCCAAAATATGAAAAAATATGTACAATGGTGCCAAAAGTCTCCCAAGAGTCCAACCTGTAGAATGTCTCAGAAATTACAATATATAGATCACTCTAACCCCTTCCCCCACCTCTAGGGGTCGAATTCCTCCTTCAGGGATCAGTTTCAACAAATTCTAATCAAGGAACTACAATCTAGGCAGCTAACAACTTGCCTCTAAAAGAGTGGGAACTGATCCATTTACATGATTTTTACTTTTTTGAGAGTGAATCTTCTAGAATAGATAAAAATAAGCCAAAATTACATGCCAAACATAAATTTACATCATGAAAACCCAAAAATTTCATCCACAAGCAAAACTGGTCCAAACTGGCCGAAAATCTGAGCTGGAAGTTGAAAATTCAGCCAAAAATTTAAGTGGGTCGCATGCCTGAGCCAAGTGGGTCGCATGACTTTCAGCCTGATTTTGAAGTACTTCCCGGCATCCAAATTGAGCTCATGATAGCTCATTGGAAATCCCTGGATGTTGGCTATCCAACCCAAGTGGAATTTCCCAATTTGGAGCTCATTTGACCCTCCAAAACGTCTTTCTCCCATAAGTACTTCCTGCTGGTGCAAAAGGTGGCAGCAAGGTGTTTTTTATGGTGTTTTTGAGCTTTTTGACCATCCAAAATCTGATGAAATGCTCCGGAAATTCCTGAGGATGCATAACTTATCATGAAAAATCCAAAAATGCAAAGATTTCCTTCAGAAAGTGTCCCAAAAAAAGTGAGCATATGAGTGCGAGACCCACTTAACTGAAAAACCTGTTTTTTAGACCAAAAATTTCAAAATGACAAAAATTTCTCCGAATTTACTCAAATTCGGAGTGAAGACCCTCCATCATGTATCTTGCCCAGTCAATGAAGCCTCGGCCAAAATCCGAAGTGGATTAGGCCTTTTCCGCCGTTTTAGTGCTTCGCTCAACCTCCTTTTCAGAATCTTCATTCTTGCTTTGCAGACATGCATGCGAGCCCAATAATGTCCTTTCATGTGACGAAGCATGTCCTTCTCTCTATTTTCCTTTGCCAGCAACTTCTCCAGATGGATGTTCACATGTGTGAGTACAGAATCTCGATCAATTGGTGTCATGTCGCCGGGTCTTTTCCGGGCCAACTGTCGATCCTCACGGATTCGACGCAACTCATAAAGTGTGTGCTCATCCTCAAGCTGTTTGTTGCGCTGCTCCAGATAGTTTATCACCCACTGAGCCTTCTGCAATTGATCTTTCAGCGTGTCATTCTCGGCCCTTTGCTCCTGGATGATCTCCCTCAGTTTCGAGCTAGGAGAGCTCGCATCAACATCAATGATTATGAAATCTGTGTCCTGGCCTCTTGATGGGCCCTCATCATGCATGGGCTTCTTGCCCCTGTCCTGTATCTGTACCTGTACTGAAGAAGAAGGCGAGACCCCTTCCACCTCACATGGAGATAATACTCGCTCTGCTGATGAAGTCGGCAAGACCCCTTCCACCTCACGTGGAGATAATACTCGCCGTGTAGCTGCAAATAAGGCCCTGTGGCCTCGCTGATATGTCAGAACCAATGGAGCGCTGATGTGCTCAACCTCAGGAATGTCCGGCTGGTGTGAAGGCTCTTCCGCATCATGAACTACCCCGGGAGGCGGCTGTGATGCTGTGAAAAAGTCACGGGAGATGAAATCCTCCCAAGTGATGCCCTGTTGTGCCAACTGATGTAACACTATGATCTTGATCAAAGCGTAATGATATATACTCCTATACTGCTGTGCTGGGCTCTTCTTTTGTACAAAAATCACCATCCTCTCTATGTTGCGATATATGAAGTACGGAATGTTCATCATACGTACCCTTGTGAAGTGCATCAACAAACGAACATGGTACGCAAAGAGACGCGCGTATCTGCCCTCACAACTGAAATACTGAATGACGAGTTTCATCAGCGGTGCAAACTCATCCCTCAAGAATCTGAAAGGAAAAACTCTGCCTAAGTGCCTCATATACCCAGGTTTAATGTATGGCTCATAGTGGAATTTCTCTAAATGCTGACGTTTGTTCCATTCCTCTCCTATGTTTGGTATGCCAGTGGCTTGAGCAATAGTCAAGGGTGACAGAATGAAATCAACCCCAGCAAGATTTACGCGGCCATCACGTAAATGTAGAACAAACAGACGAGCTAGTTCACGATGAAGCTGGGTTTGTGAAATCATCTCACAAAATCGAAAACATGACAGATACCAAAAACAATTCATTGCTAATGGACATGCCTGCAACTGAGCCAAAGAAGTAGGCTCCTCCCTGCGATGATCACCACCTTTGAAACCTCTGTAAGGCCTCCGTGACACATTACCCTCTGTCGTGGAATCACTGTCCGAGTCCCGCTCATAAACTGACTCTATCTCTGACATGGCTTTGAACAAGATATTTGCAATGTAGATATTGATATAGATGCAGTAAAGTCAAAGTTTCAATGCATTCTCAAAACCCAAATATATTGCATATGTACCAAAGCATCATAGGAAACACACAATGGTAATAGCTCTGTTTAGGTGGATTGGGATAAAAGAACAGTCTCTGTTTTGATTACAAGTGGATTTTGACAAATGAGTACCAAGTGCAAAATGTGGGGTGCAGCCTTTAAAATACTGGATAAAATTTTTCAAAGGGAACAATGAGTATAAGACTATGTTTGTCAATGGGAAGTGAGACACAATGTGACAATGATCACAGTGAAACAAAAAGCCATAACAGTGGTAAAATAATGATCATGGCAACAGTGGTAGAATGAGTGTGAGGGCAGTGAGACTTTAACAATATATGAAGAGATATATATATCAACCATACAAGGTGGGAAAACCTTCACAAAACCATCCATATGTATTTAAAACCCTAAGGAATAAATCTGCCATGAATAGGGTTTCACTTCTCCATTCAAATAAATCAATTTTCCCACTTCAAGACATCACAACCATATTTAAAATCTACTGAGCAATGATTTAAAACCTGTTTGGAAGCAGCTGGAATCGATTCAACACGAAACTGGGCGCAAATCACGAATTTTCTGGGCTCTGTTTTTAAGTGGGTCGCAACCACTCAAGTGGGTCGCAACCACCAAGTGGGTCGCAACCACTCAATTTTACACTGGCTGAAACGGTTAAGCGGGTCGCACCCCTCAAGTGGGTCGCAACCACTCAAGTGGGTCTCGTGCCTTCCAAACCCTGTCCAGACCTCTGCTAAGCACGATTTCGGCCTCCAAAACACGATTTCGACTCCTGCCTTGGCGAACTTCTTGAAAATGATTATGTTTGTCATGTTCATATATGAAATAAATATCTCATCAAATCAGATTGCTTTTCAAATGTGTTAGATAACCCACTCCTATAATGTTTCTGCATTTTTACATTTGGCTATTTAATACAATATTTCTCTTTGGCTTTTCTGAGTTTTTGGACTGATAACTTTGCTGTCTTTTGCAGGGATGTGGCTCTTTAGTTTAGGAAAAGATCAGAGGCTTGCAGTGAAGCTTCTCATGGTGAAATGGATATAATTATTACAAAAATGGAATTAAACAATTTCTAGTTCCAAAACAGAGTTTTGGAATAGAAATGTTTTCAAATGCTTATGATAATAAAAAATATGAAATCAAAACTTGCGAAACCAACCTCATGGCCTGTGGGCTTTATGACACATATGCAAAAGACGCGAAAACCCTAGACTCTAGGACTAAAGACCCTTTTTAACGAAACTGATATTTAATGACCATGAATGAAATGACGATGAACTTCAGTACTTTTTGAGAAATTTTTAAATAGCCCTGCAGGTACAAGCATGAGGAAACAAAGGACAACCAAACCCCCTCGTCGGTCAGTGGCATGCTCCTAGCGAAATGCAACGAAGTGGAACAAGCGAGACACCTAAGAATGAATATGCAAAAGCGAAACGATCTCTGACGGAGGGCTGTAAGGACCGACTCTAACAGAGGGTTAGCACCAATGCGTGCTTCAAATAGATTTAATAGCTATGGTTGAATTTTGGTGTAAGTATAATCATTTTTAGAACCTATTTTGCTAAGTCATGGTCATACCGAAAATGGCTCATTTCAAACTAGGTGGAAAGCCTTATCTCATATCCTTCACTTCATGACCTTATCTCATAATTGTGGTGATATTAATCGGGCTGCATGGAGGTTGGTTTGATGGATAATAAATTGGCCCATATGCCTGTGATGCATGACCAAGATTGAATGCATGTATAATGAGTGATCAAGATGGAGTAAGAGAGATTGACGACTCCGAAGGAGCTGGGGGTGACATGTCCTGGAGGTCACATCCCCGTAATCTCAGAAGAGGTTTCGTAAGGGAAAGGTCGATCTAATGAGAATTTGGCTAGCGTGGCAAGGCTAGTAGCATGGGATGAGCTAAAGCCCATGAATTTACTAGCGGAGGAGCCAATCCCCATGCAAAAATATTATTTAAATATTAGGAATATTAAGGCGGGTCTATATAGAGGGGAATTGGTTGCGACATATGACAAGAATTGTCCCATCCCGGAGTTTGTCTCCTAGAGGTGGTCTTGCGCATTGTTGATGGATAGGTAAAGCTAACTTATATCAAGGGTGACATGGTAAGAGTAGGACTATCAGATCTATTGAGTAAAAGTGAGAGTCTATAGACCAACTGGAAGTTTTGATAGTGCAGAGGTGTGGCCCTATCAGGAAATGTAATCTTGGAGGCCAACCCTTAGTATTAAAATGACAGAATGCATTTAAATGGCATGGGGTAAACCAAGTCAGGATGCGGTGTCATATACATGATCCTAATAGACTGTTCATTGGCACAAAGGAGGAACCATAGATCGTTCATCCTAGAAGGCCTTCCTTGGAGCTGCTTGTGAAGGTGCAAGGAGAGAAGGGTTGGGGTAATGGAAAATATTCCAATAGTTAATAGTATGTCAATTTTTTATATATAAGTATTTAAAATAATGTGTGGCTTGGGTGCACACACGGGTTTTGGGTATGTGTAGATGTATATATATATTAACATAGGTGTTAATTGTGAAAACCCATGCCATCAACGGGTTGAAATCTAGCACGTCATCACCAAGAAAATTTGGGAGGATGATGAGAAAAATTTTGTGGTTTCCATGAGGGAACCACATGAGTGTCATGAGGTAGGGTCAATGATGTGGAACTAGCTAATGTGTCAAGGTTCAAATGGTGATATCTCTTGGTCTGGAGGTTAGATTAAGGTAACATGTATATCGCTGAAATCATCTCGATGAGAGGGATGAAACAATGATGTCTAATTGAGGCTTGTAGTGAATTGAAAATATCGAAGTTTTTAGATCCTATTTCCGTAATGACACTTTGGTTCTTGGGTCAAAATAGTAACTAACCTCCCTCCAACTTGCATTCTAAGGGATAAGGATGGGGGGTGTTGCAAATACCTTATGTAAATATGTAGTCAAGAAGCATATAAGGTATGCAAAATATGGAGAGAAAATTAGAGAGTATAGTAGTAAGGCCAAGTGTGGAAAAAAGAACCGAAACGGCAAATCATTTGTAAAATCAACCCTAAGAAAGCATAAATTACTTTGCAAAGCGTTTTTATATAATAGAGGAAATATTTTGTCGAGTGTTTGTAATTGTTAGAAAATTGTATATTACAAATCAATGGAACACATAAAATATGTGGAAACACAAACACAATAAACATAAAAACAAGATAGACACATATATTTGTGGTTCACCCAACAGGGGATACAACCAGGGAAATAGTCAATTATTCATTTATATTATCCAGAAAAATGAAGAGACACAACCTACATCAGATCCATTGTAATATCCTCTTCTCTCTCACACAGTCCCCCTTCCTATTTCTCGCTTATAGTAGACACACCATACACAGACGCAATACCATACCCTCATACAACAAAGGGGTTTCCTTCTAGGGAAAAAAACACTAAATTAAACATAAATTCTACCATCAGATCATTCGCCTAATGAACGGCCCAAATTGACTATGAAATTACAATATTTTACAAGGAAATTTTACCTCTATTTTTAGCCGCCACCCCCCCTGGACCCCCCTAACGGCGATCAAATGATGCGCGACGTTGCCGCCCTGTTAAGAATAGCGGTCCAATGCGACAATACATCTAAATAAGGAAGATAATCAGGCTCCACACCTAGTAGTAATGTGTGTGTGTGTTAAGACTTTATATATTATATTTTATAAATCATATTTAGGACAAGTGTGTTGCAGGCTTGTAATAGAGAAGATCAAGAGGGAGAGTGTTTCAAGGATGTGTATTAGAATCAATGAAGAGGAGGCCAAAATCATTTTGAAATGGGGATGAACCATTTATTTTATAACCAGAATGATTGTAGTTATTGAGAATTGATCCATAACATGACCAATTGCAGGTTTTAACCCTATACATAAATTATCTGCAAACGAATCTTAAAAACAAAAAATAAACAACAGCGAGAGAATAAAACATAAAACATATATACACAAATATTTTCCCCTGCATACAAAATCGGGAAAACCAGCTTTATTTTTCATTAAATTAATTTTAATGTTACAACACATATATGCATGCCTAAGCATTCATAAACCCAAATCCATTAACCCTGGAATAGAACATAACCGTAGTTCCCTTGACCAAATCTACAAAATACCAGGGGCTAAAAACCATCATGCCCAAAAACCATTGGCAAACCCATGCACAAAACCATGGGCGGGTCCTCCCACTGAAAAATTGGGTCCAATTTGTTTTTTGGAAAGAATATAACACATACCCAACATTCTCCCACTTGTTGTTTTATTTCCACAAGGGGCCACAGGAGAGCTTAGAATTTAGTCCAACTCTACAACACCCATTGTTTCTCTACACCAAGAGAAATTTTGAGTGCTCACAGACTTCATCAATGCATCTAAAACATTCTTCAAAGTGTCCACCTTTACCAGCAACACCCTTTTATCCTCAACCATATCTCTCACAAAATGATATTGAACATCAATGTGCTTTGTCTTTGAATGATAAGAAGGGTTCTTAGCCAAGAAAATTTAACTTTGGCTATCACAGTCTATCCTTATAGATCATTTAACATACCCCATACTTGAACACAATCTCTGCAACCATACTTCTTCCTTGCTTGCATGAGTGGGTGCCATGCATTTTGGCTCTGTAGTTGAAAGAGCCACTATAGACTGTCTTTCACTCATCCAACTAACTACACCTCCAAATAGGCTAAACACATACCCATTTGTATATATTCTTTGGTCCAGATCTCCAGCCCATCCTGCATCAACAAAACCATGGATGTCCAAAACTCTATCCAATCCTGGTCTTCCCTGGTAGCACAAACCATAATCACTAGTGGCATGCAAATATATGAAAACCCACTTCACTGTTGTCCAATGCTCCTTCCTAGTTTTAACATAAACTTGCTCAATACTCCCACTGCATGTGCAATGTATGGTCAAGTACAAACCATTACATACATCAGGGTACCCACTGCACTTGCATATGGAACACAGGACATATCCTCCTCTTCTTCTTGTGTCTTGGGACACTATTCAACAGATAGATTTACTCCTACAAGCATAAGAACCTTCACCAGTTTACTATCCTGCATATTTAACCTCTAAAATATTGTCTCGACATACTTCCTCTAGTATAACCAGAGCTTCCTCTTTGCCCGATCTCTCTTAATTTCCATGCCCAAAATACAGTTTACAACACCAAGATCCTTCATGTCGAATTTGGAGAACAATTGGGTCTTCAAATCCTAGATAATTTCTTTGTCATTTCCAATCAGCAACATATCATCCACATACAAGACCAAATAAATAACACAGTCACAAATTAATTTAAAATATACACAGTGATCCTCTTTGCTTTTGGTGAAGCCAAGTCCCCATATATAGGTATCAAATTTCTGATACCACATCCTTGGTGACTGTTTTAACCCATACAAAGAATTTTTTAACCTACATACTAGTTCTTTCTTACCATTCACCATAAAGCCTTCAGGTTACTTCATGTAGAACTCCTCTTCCAGAGCCCCGTGAAGAAATTTTGTCTTCACATCCATATTTTCTACCTCAAAATCAAAGGCAACAACAACAAATAAAAGTAATCTAATAGAAGTAACCTTGGCAACAAGAGAAAAAATATCACCAAAATCAATTCCTAGCACCTGGGAATAAACTTTTGCTACCAATCGAACTTTGTATTTCTCCATCTTTCCTTCTACATTCATCTTCTTCTTAGAAATCCATTTTCTCTTGATGGGCTTCCTTCCAAATGACAACTCCAGTAGCTCCCATGCATCATTTTTGTGCAAGGATGTCATTTCATCAACCATGGCATCCTGCCAGAGTTTTCCATTTTTTGAATCTACTGCCTCCTTAATAGTTCTAGGATCTCATCAGTTATAGTTAAAGCAAAATTTGAATAGAAAGTAGATGGACTATACCTTTCAGTTTGCCTTCTTTCCTGAACTGATCTTCTCATAGCTGGAGTTTGTGGCTCTTCCTCTTCTGAATATTCTTCTATTGTAGAGTCTAATTCATCCTCCTTTAGCTAAAACTCTATCTTCTCAGGTTCCATTGGTAGGAATTCATGTTTAACAACATCTTTCACCTCTCTAAACACCACATCTCAGTTGCACATAACCTTCCTTGTTTATGGGTTCCAAAGCTTGCAACCTTTTAAACCATCCGTATACCCAATAAAGATGCACCTTTCATATTAATTAGCTAACTTGGACCTTTTCTCCTTTGGAACATGTACATATGCATCACATCCAAATACCCTCAGATGTGAAAAAGAGGGTTTCTTACTAGTCCATACCTCATGTGGATTCTTATCCTCCAACACTGATGAAGGTGATCTGTTAACCAAGCAACATGTAGTCTCCACTGCTTCTGCCCAGAATTCCTATCCTAACTCGATACCACTGAGCATGCTTCTTGCCTTTTCCATCAGCATTCTGTTCATTCTTTTTGAAAATCCGTTTTGCTGAGGTGTGTATGGATTAGTCTTTTGTCCTGCTATACCACACTTCTTAAATAATTCTTCAAATTCATTCTTTCAAAACTCTCCACCATTATCTGTCCTCGGTACCTTTATCTTCTTCTCTTTCTGGTTTTCCACCAGAGCCTTAAATTATTTAAATCTATCAAATACTTAAAATTTCTTCCTCAAGAAATATATCCATGTATTCCTTGAGAAGTAATCTATGAATGCGACATAGTACATATATTTTTAAAGTGATGGAACCGACACAGGTCCAAGCACATCATTATTCAGAAGCTCTAATATCTTGTTCGCCCTCTTAGCACCAGAAGGGAAACTCACCCGATTCTGCTTCCCATATACGCAATGTTCACAGAAATCGAAATCCAAAGAGAAATTAAACATACCTTCTACCATACCATTTCCATGTAGTATCCAAAGGCCCTTTTCTCCAATATGTCCAAGCCTTTGATGCCATAGCATGATTTTTTTCTCCAGATACCGCTAGGATTTCTGCTCCACTTTCAGGAACCGTAGAACTATTGCACCCATCAATAACAATGCTACCCTGAAGCTTGTACATATTTCCAATACAAACTCCTTGCATTAATACCAGTGATCCCCGAACCATATTGCAGGTATATTTCTCAAATAATGTTTGTACACATGCATCATCCATCTTGATTACATAAATCAGATTTCTAGCCAATGAAGGAATATGCAGAACACCAGGAAGTGTTATAATCCTTCCACCTTGCAGCTTCAGCTTGAATTTTCCACGTCCAATGATTTTTGCCTTCCTATCATCCCCTAAGAAAACATCACCACCATCATACTTCTCATACTCACATAACCACTCCCTATAGGGAGTGAAGTGAAAGGATGCACCTAAGTCAATCAACCATCATGATCTACATGTGTATTTGAAGAAGAAGCCAAATACACATCCACACCTTCATCTGAGGTGGTTGTTTCCTTTGCAGAAGGAACATCATCGAATCTGTTTCCTTTCTCAGGAGCTTTAGATTTGCAGTCCTTTTTTTAGTACCCTTCCTTTCCGCATTTCTAGCACACCTTTACAAACTTTCTTGGAGATTTAGATATCCCTCTAGATTTAGATCTCCCACTCGAAACCTTATTCTTGTTTATGTTTTGGGACCTTCCTCGTATATATAAGGCATGTCCATTTTGGCCCTCCATACTTCTCCTTCTCATTTCCTCCCACAACAAGGCTGAGACAATGTCATCAAAATTCAAGGTAGTTGTATTGCTACCTATTGCAATAACAAGACCGTCCCACGAATCTGGTAGATAACACAACAAACTGATGCACTTATATTCATCTGATATTTTAATATCAACATATAACAACTAACTTACCACAATATTAAAGGCGTTCATATGCTCTGCCACCAAGTCTCCATCCTCCATCCTCAGGTTATACAAATTTTTCCACAGGAATAATTTATTCACCAGATACTTAGATTGGTACAAAGTCCCTAGCTTGTCCCACAAAGCCTTTGTCGTAGCTTCCCCATATACATTCAACAATACTGAATCTGAGACACACAATTTTATTGTGCTCTTTGCCTTTCGATCCAACTTCTTCACGTCTTCATCTGACATTGTTGTTGTTTTAGTACCCAGAACTACCACGATCCACTGATTTTTATCCACCATAAGATCCTCCATCTTGAGCTTCCACAACTCAAAACTCTGACCATTAAATTTCTCGATCTCTATCTTTCCACTGCTCGCCATCTTCTTTCATCGCAAGAATCGATCTTGCATATCTCCCACTAAATAGGGTCTACCACAGGCCTAAGCAAAAAAAAAAAACCCTCAGCAGCAAAGGCGTCCCCTAGAAGCTGAAACAACTCTGATACCAAATGTAGGTTTTAACCCTATACATAAATTATCTGCAAATGAATCTTAAAAATAGAAAATAACAATAGTGAGAGAATAAAACATAAAACGTATATACACAGATATTTTCCCCTGGATCACAAATCAGGACTACCAGCTTGATTTTTCATTATATTACTTTTAGTGTTACAACACATATACATGTCAAAGCATTCATAAGCCCCCATCCATTAACCTTAGATTAGAACATAACCGTAGTTCCCTTGACCGGATCTACACATATCAGGAACCGAAAACCATCATGCCCCAAAACCATGTGCAAACCCATGTACAAAACCATGGGCATGTCCGCCCACCGAAAAATAGGGTCCAAATTTTTTTCCCAGGGCGCTGCCCCACACCCCGAACAGGGGGGGCTACCACCCCCCTGTGACCCCCCTGCTGCACCCGGTGCAACATACAAGGACGAATATTACCCCCGACGCATGCAACTAATCATGGAAATAATATAATACATACCCAACATCAATGATCCATAAGAAAATAAGGATTTCAAAGGATCACATCAGTTTATTATATAGGTATTGCAGGGGTGTTAAGACTTTGTTAGAGTTGTTTCCTTTCAACTAGAATAGAAATTGGAATCATAGTGGAAGCATGGAGATCTAGAGGAAGTCCAATAATTATGAAGAAAAGAGATGAAGAGTGCGAGAGTATGCATGAAAGTCTATGTTGAATCCAACACAATAAAATAGTTCTAGTGCAATAGGTTCAAGACTTAAGTGAGGCTTGTAGATAATAAGGCTCAAGATCATAGCATAATGGGCCAAGTATAGAGTGTAAGCTGGTAACATAGGTCAAGCATGGAGTATATAAAAAAAATGGAAAAGACAGTTTATTTATCTTTTGATGAGAGTTCTCCAAATAACTAAGGCTGGGGACATATAACCTGAGTTATGTTGGAATAAATCCATCAAAGGATAGACTCCCTAGAGGTCTTAGAAATTGCATGCATTAATAATGTCAGGGTGACATGGATTTAGGACGACGTGACAACTGGTGGACATGGATAAGAGAGAGAAATTTCATACCTTAACAAATCATCGGAGCAATGTGTTTTTTTATAAAGTGTCATAAAATCATTAAAAGATAGAGATTGGAAATTTCCCATTCCCTAGATTTTGTTTCCCTGGAAGGATTGATTGAGCGCACTATTGGGAAAGGTCAGTGTGACATGGAGTCGGGGGGGCATGCCATATGGGCCAAGTCGAGTACAATAAAGAGATGGGAATGGAAGCCAAGTAGAGAAGGGCCTGCACATTTTTAATTGTAAGAATTTACATCATCCCAAAAGGGATATTCCTGAAAGAAATAAAGAGTGCATTTCAAGGAGAGGCCAAGATGACATAACTCTAGGATCATGTGGAAGGTGGGGAATAAATGCGCAATAGAAAACATGAACAGGTCCATGAGCATATGGCATGTGTTGATTTATTGTTGGGTTGTCCCAGATGATTGAAGGTTGAGCATAATAGAAAGAGTCAGGGACCAAGGTTAGAAGCCTTGGTCGCATGTGATGAATAAAGCACCAAGGAGTTGGAATTAGGTGCCATGGCATAATAATTAGTCGTGTGGAACATTGGGAATTGCAAGGATTATGTGCCAAGGTCATGTACATGCTATGAGGTTGAGGTTATGGTGGTTATTCCCTTTGTTTGGGCCTACACATTTCTATGCATATATAAATCTCTTTGAATAGAGCTTGAATCTAGTGGTTTTGGGTTAAGGGAAGCTCCTTTTGACCATATAGTTGGCACTGTGGGATTTTTAGGTTAGAATAATTGGAACAACTAGTTTTAGGCCAACGTTAGGACTACAAGATAGGGGTAGAATGACCTTTGGTGAATTATTTTTAAAGGAAAACTTCCATGCAAGGATAAATGGTACACTCAAGAGAAGTCAAGGAAAATTTCCTTACCTCATTTAGTAAAATATTTTGGGACCAAAAAACATACCAAAATGGGGAGGTATGATTTAGATTAGATAATTATATTACTTTTAATCCATATTGATGCTTTGAGAGTAGAAAAATGTTGGAATTATATTTTTTGCATTGATGTCAACAAGGAAATAAAACTATTTAATTATCATAGATGTCAATCTGATGATGGTGGCCCTCATAATTTGTGGTCACCTAGAGATGACTTATCAATTACATGTTGATCTCTGTAGAGGAATCTGGGGAAACTAGGATTTCATGATCCTTACTTGATGCAGTTTTGTTTGGTAGGTTAATCCTCCTTTGAGGATGGTCCTGATGATGAAGAAGAGGTGGAAGAGGTTTGATATTCTCCACTATCTTAAGAGTATAAGTTCATGTCCTGAAGCTGAGCTATACGTTTGGTGGTAGGTGTGTCTACCATAGGAGTCAGTTGAGGAGTTGATCATGTTGGCTTGAGGTCAACAAGACTTGACGTTCTTTTCATGCTTATCAGATACTTGGTATGGGTTGTAGAGGTCCTACAGGCTCACCCAATGTTTGAAAACTTCCTTGAAAAATATTTGGAAGCTTTTTGGAAAGAGGCGAACGTTTTTCCTAAATTAAGTTATATTTTTTGGGAGTTAGTCTTACATAGAGTGGTTGTAGGCTCTTAGACACTATGATGCTAATGGGAAGGTAGCATATGTGGCCTATTGGAGCTAATAGTCGTCCTAGCGGTTGTTCCTGTAGGTGAATTTTCTCCAGATTACATGCACACCTAAGGTGTTTTATTGGCTTTTTCCAATGATTTTTGTTCGAGACTTTTGTTAAAAAGGTCAAGAAATTTTAATCAAATTCTAGAAGGTGATTAAGGTGGAAAATATCCCTCATTCAATGAAGATATTTGTGGATTGAGAAAGGAGGAGAAATATCAAAATTTCATATCAATCTATTACATGTGAAAAAATATGATTAACTCTCCATTACTTTGATTTTAATTATTGATTTAAGTATTCCAAAAAATAATATATTGGAGATTTCTTTGAGAAATTTTGGTTAGAGTTATTGTTCAAGTGAGTGAGTGAGAAGAGTGAGCACGCAAGTAGAGTAGATTATACATATTTTCAGAAGACTTGCAAAAATAGGTCAAAGATTGCAGAAGGTAGCAGAAGCATGTTTGGGGTGGCACATTCTGAAGAGAGTGAGGATATGAGGTAAGAGACGATAAAGGATCATTTGGTGCATGGTTAATACTTGAGTATTCTTGAAATTATTGTTTGTATGTAGCATTTTTTTTAACAGATTTATCTATTGTAGAGCGGATTCTCGTTGATGCGTTTATCATATTATCTTATGCATTGTTTGATTTGATAAATTTTCTCATTTTGAAGAGGACTAATCTGTTTTTTTTGTGTTATGAATTTATTCTTGGATTCCATTTCGAAAATGAATGAAAGCATGGCTCGGTGAGTTTGAGGCGGTAGTGGCCTTCATTCAGTAGTGGTTGAAAAAGATAGGAGTTGTGGCTCCTTACTGGTGGTGGCAGGAAAAACAGTATATTGGGAGTAACATATCTATCTAGTGGTGTCTAGATAGTCCAGTGTTGGTTGGGCAAGGCTTATTGGGAGTGGTGGCTTCCAGCAGGTGGTGGCTTGCAAATTTGTATGATTAGAGACTTCCTAACTAGTGGTGGCCAACAATATTGTTCATAGGGGTAGTGGCTCCTAGCTAAAATATGTAAAAAATTTGATTGATAATAATAAGAGAATGAGAAGCAACACAACAATAGTAGGTGGTTTTTCTCTCCTTGAGGGTTTCCACCAAAAATACTTGTCTCTTTTTTCATGTTTGTGATGATGTTTTTCATGACTCTTATGTGTTGATTTGATGTTGCATTGATCTGTTGACGTTATGATGTGTATATTTATTTAGTGATGTGGAAAAAGGGAGAAAATTTTATGTGTGCCATTACTACTGATTCACTCCCTCTATGAGTAGTGATATACATTTCTAACAAGTGGTATCAAAGTGGGGCTCTTGGTTGCAACTTAATCGTTGGAAAATAGATATGGGCTAATTCAAAAAATTTAAATCCTTTTCTAATGCTTCATGAAGGAAATTATACATTGTGGAAGGTGAAATCATATGTGTATTTGTTGTCTCTTAATGAAAATAATTTTCTATCAGTATGTTATGGAGTGAAATATGAAGTTAATGATATAGCTAAAGGGAATATTTTGCATGGAATTTCAAAATATGATAATGTTTATGTGAGACATTGTGAGATTGCAAAATAGATGTTAGATAGGTTTCAAAGTATGTTTGATGGAGGAAAATTCCATATATCAAAGAAGGTTGAAGGATCTTGCCACTCATGTGTTGATGAGAAGAAAATTGCAAAGGATTATACACTTATAATGGAGGAAAATCAAGTCTCCTCACAAGAATAATATGAAAGCACTAATGACTTACAAGAGGAATATGGAAGCACCTATGGTAGCAATAGTGCATCAAGCATTGATCTATAGGGGTAATGTTAGGTCCCTAAAATAATATTGTATCCCCTTATTTTTATTGTTAGTGTAGCCCTCTTATTGTTATTGTTGTACCCATGTATTCCCCATATTGTTATTATTGTGCCCCATAGAAGCCCACTATTGTTATTGTTGTGTCATTACATTGTTATTGTTATGTCAACTAGGATTATATTGTGACCCATTGGACTCCTACACATAGAAATGAGGTTTTGTCATTTGTATCATCCAAGAATTGTTCATTTATGTAATGTAAAGGAGGTTTCCCCCTTGAAGAGGTTGATTTCTAAGTCATTGATCTATATTTTCTTATATTTTGTGAGTTGGTTTCATAACATTTGGTTTCAGAGCTTTGGATTCTAGGGTTTTGTTGTCGCAAACATGTCATCTTGGAATTTTCACTATAAATTTTTTTATATGAGGCTTCAAGAGTTGATATTTTTACCACGTGGATCTGAAATCTCGATGAAATTTGTGTAAATATTTTAGACTTTGGTTTGGAACATTTTCAGGGATGTGATCTGTGGAATTTAGGGTTTTTGCAGGCTCTAGAATTTCATCTCAAACAGGAGACCGAGGGAAAATCATCATAACTTTCGTTTTAGGAATCAGAATGGAATTCTGTTAAAAGTGGATGAAATTTCACAGACTTTAGTTTCTTATGTATCGATTTCAGAGCCGAAGGTCGAAACAATGACATGTGGAATGGTGTTCAAGTTTGCTCTATTTAACCATACCATAATTAGGTCATTGTGGGAGATCGAGCATAACTTTGTCTTGAAGAATCTAAATTAGGTCTTACCTATGGCAATGGAAAGAAGACTCAGAGCGCTACTACAAGACCAAATCTTAGATATTGGAGATTTGAAATCACAGAGATAAATCAAGTTCAGTATCGACCTCCTAAAAATAAAGAAAAAGGTGTATATATTTTTTTTTAAATTATGTAACTTTTGTTTGAAAAAGCAGTTTGAAGTGATTCCAAGGGAATATTGAAGCATAGATATAAGTATTGGATTCTAAAATTCCTCCAAAAAATAATTCCACACCAATTAATTCCTCATAAAACTCTATTATGACACATTAAGAGGAAGAACTGCAGCATGATATATCAAAATTACGGGACCAAATGCAACAAATATCGCGCTCACAAAGAGCAACCAAAGAAGAACTAATATGTGACATAGATGGTTTAAAAGGATAAATTAATGGTTTAAAATTACACATGGATGGGTTGAAGAATGGCATGGAAGGTATAGAAGCAAAACTGAAAGGAAATATGGAAGATTTGGAGAAAGACATGGAAGGTTTGAAGGAAGGTTTGACAAAGCTGCTACAAGAAAAGCTTCCTAATGGCGAAAAGGAAGTAGAGGAAACTCATGATGAGAAAAAAATAAACATTAATCATGATTTCATAAACTCTAACTTTGGATTGAAGACCCACCATATTCCAAATATCTATATGAATAAGTTTTATGGCAAGGATCTCGTAACATGGATACTACAGATGGAGCAATATATTGATCTCCATAATGTGCAAAACACTTAAAAGGTATATATTGCAACTTTATATTTAGAACCCAATACATTTTTATGGTATTGATGGTGTCATTCTCGTAAAAAATTATCACTTGGTCAATTTTTACGGAGGAAATGATAGCACATTATGAGGATACAAAGAGAAACACCTTATTTAGCCAATTGATAAATCTCAAACAAAAGGGTTCAATGATGGAGCACATTGAGGACTTCCAAAAATTTAATGTAAGGGTAACTGATATTATAGAGGAACATAGGATTGATTTCTTCACATGGACTTTAAAGTATAACATTCAACATGAGGTTCACCTTTGGGAACTTGAGTCATTGGAGAAGGCATGCAGGTTGTCAAGAAAAATTGAAAGAAAAATTATGGTGACAAGGAAGCCTACCACTCACAACTATAAAGATAGAAGTGTTGCTACTTCTAGGCTTCCACAACCTACAAGGTTGAAACTACAACAATTGGAAGAAAAAATAGAAAAAGGGCTTTGCTACAGTTGTGATAGAAAATGCACTAAAGGTCATAAATGTGTTGAGAAGAAATTATTTTACATAGATTGTGAAGAGGAGGAAGAAAATGAACAAGAAACTTAAAAATAAGAGGATATACACCATGAACCAACCCTAGATAAAAAAGAAATGAATCTGACCATATCTTGTAATGCATTGGTAAGAATTACCACTCCTCAAACTCTCAAGATAGAATTACATATCAAAAAGAAAAATGTAATAGTGCTAATTGATTCTGGTAGTACCCATAATTTTATGCATTTTAAGGTAGCCAAGGAATTGAATTTATTCCTATACCCAACACCAGAGTGTCAAGTAATGGTTGAAAATGGAGGAACTATAAATTTCTCTGGAAAGTGCCATTATATAGAGCTAACCATGGGGGAATATGTATTGAATAGTCCAATGCTCTCCATTCTAATGGGTGGTGCTAATTTTTAGAATATTCTGACACATAGGAAATAGTTAAGTATAAATTGGTCTAGCATAAAGTTAGGTAATGTGTGTTTCTTTAGCATGTAATTTTGTAACTTATAATCCAATGGTCACAATATGTAGTGATCTGATGGTTCATTCTCTCCTTGGTATTACCGACACTTGATCCATGACTTAACACCTGATTGGTCCACGGTATCTATTTAAAGAGCATGGAGGGTCATTTGTCCAGTGACCTTTTATGAGAAAAGCTTATGTAATTTTTTTTACTTATATTAATAAATTTCTTCAAGTGGTCACATTGGCTTAGGTTTTGGACTGTTTCCCTCTTCGAGGGTTTTAAGCACTTCAAATACTGGTGTATTGATCTGTGATCTGTTTTTGAGTGGTGACCTTTGGAGTTTGATCTAAGGAACTTACCCTGTAAATTCCCACACTGATGTTTTACTAGGAGTCCAATGGTTACAATCTTTGGGGACGATAGCTTTTAATTTTAAAGAAATTTTCTTGAATTTTTTTTGGGAAGGAAAGGAAGTTGAATTACGATGTATCGCGAGGAAGCTGATAAATATAATCAACTCTAATTTCATGAAAAATCTTCTAAATAAATAAAAATGAGGCGTAATTTCACAATTATTCTCACTAGAGGTTCAAACATCAAAATCATCTATTTCTCCATATCTCCAAAATGTCTTGGAAAATCATTCCAAGGTGTTTGAAACTCCCAAAGGACTCCCACCTATTCATGATCATAATCATGCTATTCATTTGATTCCAAGAAGTGTTCCTCCAAACATTAGGCCTTACAAATATCCTTATGCTCAAAAGAGTGATATTAAACGTGTGGTTACAGAAATGCTAGAGGCTAGTATAATTCAACCTAGTCAAAGTTCTTGCTCTGCTCCAATAGTATTGGTGCACAAGAATAATGGATCATGGCGCATGTGTCCAGATTATAGGGAGCTCAAAAATCTCACTATTAAAGATAAATTTCCCATCCCCATCATTGATGAACTATTGGACGAATTTCATGGAGAAATTTACTTCACCATTATGGATATTCACTCTGGATATCATCAAATTAGAATGAAGACTGAAGAAATTCTATAAAAAAAAAATTTAGAACTGTTGGGAAAAATTATCAGAGGGGGTGGGGGTGGGGGGTTGAATCAATATTTAAAACTTGCACATACTTTTTCTTTTCTTTATCAAATTCTATACACGTCTGTACTTGAGGAAACTAGCATATGTACGCAAATTTCATTCAGGAAACTAGTGTTTTCCCAGTGAAATTATAATGCAGATAAATATTCCATAACTTTATTTAGACAAGTGCATTAATTATTCATCAAACATTTAGTAAGAAGTAAACATGTTCAGTAAAAATGGAATAAATCATCACACATAAGAAACACACATGAACACCAAGATTTAAGGTGGAAACCCAATGTGGGAGAAAACCAGCGTTGTTGTCATCTCAGTCTTCAATATTTATTATATAGAAAACTATTTATAATATTGTACTAGCGCAGAATCATACTAGCACACAGGCACCACCTACAGAAGGCTGCTACCTTCACTCGTTCTCCAGCTGCTACTAGAAGGGAGCTCCAACCCCCTGATCTCATTTACCAGTCACCACTAGAAGGGAGCTTCGACCCCCTCCTCTCATTTGCCAACCACTAATGGAAGGGAGCTATAACCCCCTGATTTGATCACCAACTCCTACTGGTAGGAAGCTTCGACTTACTCACTGAAGGCTCCAACCCTCAGCACCACTGTGGACCACATTTCATAAATTTGCACACTGGATCATCTGGCTTCAATACATCACAAATTTTAGGCCTCTTTTCATCCTATTTTTAGACTGGACCCACTACACTCATTTAAGCCCAATACCATACATCAAATTGAAACATATAACTATACCAAATCATTCACCGAATCATCAATCTACCAACCAATCACTGATATTTAATCACAATCAACTAGCAGCATAATCAATACTCAAACAACCTATATCTATAGGTAGACATCATTGAAATACAACAAAAACACAACAAAAATGATTAGACATTTTCTTCAGCATTCTTCAGCAAAAACCTAGCTTGCATATGCACCTTTCAGTAGACATATTCGTGTATGTATGCGCTTATCCAAAAACCAACTCGTGTATATATCTCAACATATTACTGAACATATACACTACTCTATAGAACCAAACTCATGTGTATACACACCTTCCTCATGTCAAACAACAATATGATTTGTAAATAATTAAAAACTGTTCAATACTTCAAAACTTCAAACTTACTTATATTATACCGTTCACTGCAGCAAACATGTGCCAGACCAAAATCTAAATAACTCATAACCAGATCATGAAAATACATAGTCATTTCAGGCCTAGAGATCTTGATCCATCATTGTACTCATGAGTGCATCTTTATTTCAGATCTATCAATCACTTATAGCCCATACCTTACAAATATACTTCAGATTGAAGTATTCATTCATTATCCTTACTCATTCACACTTAGCACTTTGATCTTCACCACCTTATATAGTTTGAGCCTTAGCTAATACCTTGACCCAAAACCACACAAGTGTCGATGGTATTCTTGGACGAGATCCAATAACCATTACTACGCTCAATATTGTGGGCTAATTCCATGGTAAATACCCCTGGTATTATTAAATTAGTGCGCTAGCACATATGCGACTTTTTTTTTCCAGCGTGTATACGCGAATTTTTCTTGACGAACCTGGATATAGATCTTCAAATATTTAACTTTAATAAGATTCTGATTCTGACCTGCAAACCTCTGTCATTTTGTTCCATCACTCTGTCACCTATGAACTGATTTGTGAACTCTGCTACAAGTTGGTTGCTATCAAGGACAACACCTTTATCATAATTCCAACAATCTCCCCATTTGGACTTGATGGAAACCATATTGGTGTTTGGTCACCATAACCTAAAGATACCTGTTAAACACATCAATATAAGCATTATTCAAACACCAAGTTACTCGCCCCCTTTGACATCAAGGGAAAAGGGCGAACCAATGTTGAAACAAGAATTTTCTTTCCTTGTAGATACAAAAGCTCTGTAGATCTGATATGTACTATACTAACCATGCTCCCCCTGAGCACATGCTGAATCTTAAAAATATTTTCAATGAATTACATGACTCTAAAACTCATCAAAGTATGACATTTCCTATCACCAAGGACTCATACTTACATCAATCACCCAACCAAGTGGGGCTACATATTTGAACCAAATACCCAACCATGTGGGTTTACATATTTTACATGACCTCAAAAGTCCATACATGATTGAATATGACAATATTTACATCATAGGTATCAACATGAACTTTACAAATATGAATTTCATAACCAACACCAAAGGACCTCAACATCAGACATAATTCAACAATCATTATAAACATAATGTCAACAATGAATTATACTCTGCAAGATTAATTCTCCTCCTAAGCCTATGATACATGTTCATTGTCAACAACTCATCAAAGCATCTTCATAAATCAGATAAATATCAACGAAAATTCATAACTCAAAATCATATCAACAGACTGTAGACCAATGAAATCATAATTTTCAGAAGCATGTTAGAGACTCATGTTTAGTTTGTCCTACTTTTCTTTTGTTATAGAAAAACATACGTGACTATCCACAAAGAAACTCGCTTATATAAATGACTATACTTAATGAAACCTGCGTACAATAAGAAACCTTCTGAATTTTCACCTGTAGACTGAGCAGACTAGATTAACAACAAATTAAGGTATAGATAACTCCTAGTTTCTATCTAAGATATTCAATTGATTCTATGGGGAGAGTTTTAGTAAATATATTAGCAACTTGTTCTTTAGAGGGAACATACTCCAATTTAACATTTTTCTCAAGCACTTGTTCTTGTAGAAAGTGATACTTAATAGGAATATGCTTGGTTTTGGACTACATAAAAATATTTTTCGAAATACTAAAATAAATTGTATTATATCATAGGATGGAGATGGGTGAAGAACATTTAATTTGAATATCTTGTAATGTTTGCATCATCCAGAAAAGTTGTGTGTAACAAGATGCAGGAGCCACATATTCTGCTTCCGCGATAGATAATGCAATGGAAATTTGTTTCTTGTTGAACCAAGATACTAATCAGGGCCCCATATAAAATGCACCTCCACTAGGGCTTTTCCGGTATTCACATTTCTAGCCCAAACCGCATTTGTGTAAGCATGAAGAGTAAGATAAAAAATTTTAGGGTACCATAGACCAAAGTCTTGATTTCCTTAGATATATTTGAATATTATCTTTACTGCCTGAAGATTTGATTCCTTTGGATTGGATTTGAAACATCCAACAATCCCAATTGCATGAATGATATTTTGTCTAATAACTCTTAGATAGAACAAACTTCCAATCATAGGCATATACTCTAGTTGGTTGCAGTGGGAGAATCATCATGAGAGTTGAGGTTACATCATGTCATCATTGGAATACATACAGGCTTGCAGTCTTCCATCCCATACTTCTTCAGAATCTGCTTGAGATATTTTTTTTGTGAGAGAAAGATGCCATCTTTTGCTTGTTGCACTTTTAAACCAAGAAAATATGTTAGTTCCCCAAGTAAAGACATTTCAAATTCTTGCTGCATAACATAAGCAAATTTTTGACTCATAGATTCTTTATTACTCCCAAAGATGATGTGATCAACATAATCAACATTAATTAGCAGAGTATCATCCTCAATTTTTGTGTGCATTTTGTTGTCTACAGGTCCTTTTGTGAAGCCTTGTTGTTGAAGATAATTTTCAAGATGATAATAACATGCTCATGGAGCTTGTTTTAGACAATATAAAGCCTTTTTGAGTTTGCATATAAAGTTTTCATCATTCCCCAAAATGAATCCTTATGGTTGTTAGATATATACTTCTTCTTCTAGATCTCCATTAAGGAAAGCAGATTTTACATCCATTTGATAAACTTTGAAATGTTGAAAACTTGAAAATGAGAGAAACATTATTATGGCTTCAATTATGAGTACTGATGCAAATGTTTCTTCAAAGTCTATACCTTCTTTTTCATCATAACCTTTACAAACAAGTATAGCTTTGTTTCTAATGAATTCTCCATCTTCATTCAACTTATTTTTTAATATACATTTTGTCCAAATAACATTTTTATCATGAGGCCTTGGAACCAATTATAAAGAATTATTATTTTCAATTTGATCAAGTTCTTCATCCATGGCCTTAACCCAACATTCTTCCTACTAGCTTGATTTACATTTTGTGGTTCAATGGTGGATAATAAAGCTAGATAACTAGGATATCCTACAAGGGTTCTTATTGTTTGTACCCCAAATTCCTTTTCTCCTAGAATTTTAGTTTCTGGATAATTCCTTTGAACATACCTGGATGGAGCCTTTTCTTTATTTGATGTGTATTCTTCTGATGCTTCATTAGTTTCTTCTTCTATATCATTGTAATTTTATGTGGGAAATCATTCATCATCATCATCCTCTTTTGCTGTTGTTACCCTTTTGGGAGTTGTGCATGATTCATCAATCTCAACATCAATACATTCAACAATTTTGTGAAGTCTCTTATTGTACAATTTGTATCCTTTACTTCTAGAAGAGTAACCAAGAAGTATTCCTTCATCTGCTCTAGCTTCAAAATTACCAATTTTTTCATCACTATTTTTTATGAAACATTTTCTTCCAATAACTCTAAAATTATTTACCGTGGGAAGCTTACATTACCAAAATTCATAGAGATTTTTATTACTGTTCACACGAACATGAGCCTTGTTGAGAATATTTACTGTGGTATGTGTAGCTTCACCCCAGAAGGTGTCAGGAGTTACAGACTCATCAATCATAGCACAAACCATTTGTTGAATTGTTCTATTCATTCTTTCTACCACGCCATTTTGTTGAGGATTTATGGCTATAGAAAATTTTCTTTGTATGCCATGTTATTCAATTAATAAATCAAAGGATTCATCCGATATGTATTCACCTCCTCGGTCAGATCTAAGACATTTGATTGTTAGATCTAATTCATTTTCAACTAATGCTTTGAAGACCTTAAATTTATCAAATGCTTCATCTTTTTGTTTCAATAAACCGATCCAACACATTCTAGAAAAATCATCAATGAATAAGATATAGTATTGTTCTCCATGAGGTGAATTTTTCCTTACATTTCCACACAAATCAGTATGTATAAGTTCAAGAGGCTTACTTGTTGATCATTCTTTGGCATTGAATTGAACTCTAGTTTGCTTACCGAACTGACATGACTTTCATATGGTACTTTCTGGTAGGGTGATGTTGGGAAAATCACGAACAACTTTGAGCCTGCTTGATTTTCTTATTTGAGAAAAAATTAGATGTCCCAACCTTTTGTGCCATAAACAGTTTTCCTTTGCTTTACCTAGGTAATATTGTTCTTGCCTACCTTTCAATATATTCATATTGCTTGGTTTTTGTTGTGTCAAGTTCACGAACCACACATTATTTTGATCGGAAGGCCACCTCATTCCCTTGGTCACACATTTGGCTAAAAATCAGCAAGTTATGCTTTAATCCATCAACATACATAACATTACCATCTTTAACCTTTTATTTTAGAAAAACAGATCCTTTACCCTTAATGACAATAGGGGATCCATTTCCAAAAGTGAAATTGTTTTCTTTCTCTAATGCATTGTATGAAATGAGCTTATCTTTATCACCTGTCATGTGTTTTGAACATCCGGTATCAATGTGCCATTGATTTTCTTGTCCTTATATAAATAAAGCTATGCCACAACTTTTGTGTTAGTATGAATCTTTTGTCGGAAAAAGACCACTTTAGCTACGCATAACAAATAGCCCTAACATCAATTATGGCTGCCAATATCTTCAAATCTGTAGATAGTTGATCAAGACAAAGCTGCACAAATCCAGATCTATGCATAAAAAGACATTAAGCAGTAAAAATGAAGTTTTTCTCCATACATCCAATAGACAAGACAAGAACAATATTTTTGAAAGAATTTTTATATTAAAGGGCACCTAAGAGGAAAAAAAGAAAGGTGTTTCCAATTCTCCTCAATGGGATTTGTTCTTGAAAGTCCTCAGCACTTCAGATCTAGAATTTCTCTCTCTTGTTGGTGTAGAAAACCCAGACAAACATAGAACTCAAAGGGAGATCACAAAGCAAATAATGGAGAATGTGACAATGATAATGGCTCAAAGTCAGACCAAGGGCATAGATCCAAAGTGATCTAATGGGCAACAAAAGGTGAAGAATGGTAGGAAAAACCTCCTACTATAAAATACTGGGTCATTCTGGATCTTTAAAAATGATTAAAATAATATTAACCAAATCTAGATCCAATCTTTGTTGGAATATATTTATTATATTTGTTGGAGGAAAAGGCATTTGACTTGGGTCAAATCCCTTTATTTGTAAATAATAAATAAATAAATGATTTAATTATTATTTTAAGGAAGTGGTTGAATGATAATTAAATAAATAATGATTTATTTAATTATTTATAAATTATTTAGTCATATTTAACAAGGAATATTATATAAATAAGATTTAAATAATTATTCCTAGAAAATAACAAGATAAATAAGGATTTAGATTCACTTAATTTTTACTGTAATAACATGAATGTGAATAATAAGAAATTGAATTATTGTTTAATTAATTTTTCCTTGAGGAAAATCAAACAAATATAGGTTTGTTTAATATTTCCTTTTGGGGTTTCCTGTTTAGACCATAAACAACCTAATAAATGTGTTTTATTAAGTTATTTCACATAGTGAAAGCAATTTTACTTAGGGTAAAATTGGTCTTACATGGTGTACTTGGGTCCATCTAATGATAATAGGTTAGATGACCAAAAAATGGTGTAACATTTTGGATTGTAAGTCCTTATTTTTCCATACCTTAGAATTTGTTGATATTTGCTCCTTTGGCTTTAATTTTCTCTTACATTCAGATTTCTCATCTCCAAAGTTATTTCAAAATGAGCATTAAATTTCATCTTTAAGAGGAGAGAAATTGTGATAAGTATTATTCTTGATTCCTGTCTCATTCCTTTGTTTTATTTCTTCTCTAGTCATGATGGTTTTGTATGCAACAAATTGAGCAACTTTGTGACCAAAATTATGACATGAGAAACATTGTCCATTAAAGAAGAAATTTTTGTGATCATATAACCTTATAGTGTTTTTTACTATTTTAATGATGCTTCTATTATTTTTCATCCTTGAATTAGAGTGAAAATTATTTACGTGCAAAGTTTATTTCTTCTTCTTTTGAAGGTTGAAACTTTGTCGACTAGCTTTTGCTGCATTTAGATAGCTTCTGGTTGTGGCTGAGGATTTTTTTTTCTGTGATGATTCACCAATGTATCCAAGACATGTCTTCATAAGAGGAGAGCGTTGAACCTTGATAATTTCATCTAAGGTTTTAGATCCTTTAGAAAATCTAATATTTAGAGTTTTTTTCTTTCTTAAGTTCCTTTCTTAGACTTACTATTTCACATTCTAACTTCTCATTATGCTTCTCATTGTCTAAGAGTTGATTCTTTAAAGTATCTATGAGTAATTTTTTTTCTTCCAAGAATATTTTGATTTGAGTAATTTCTTCAAATAAATATTTTTCTTCTAAATAATCCATAAAATTATCATTAGATTCATCAGTGTTTTTCTCAAATGCCATGAGTAATTTAAGATCTTGATCAGATTCTTATTCTTCACTATTTGACAAGCCATCACTATCTTCATGAGTATAATAATTTTTCCTATTTTCAAATAATCTAATATTACCTTTTGCAATATCCTTCCCCTTGTCATGATTATCTTTATGAGGACATTTAGCAGCATAATGACCCACTCTACCAGAAGAAAAACATTTGAAGGGAAGCTTACCTCTGAACCTTCCGGTGTGAAGTTAAAGTTTCTTTACAAAATTTACCTCATCTTCTTCTGATACATACCCTGATTCCTTATGTTCTTCCTTGTATTTTCCTTTAGTAATTTCTTTAAATGCGTCTTCTATGACTTCCGAGGGACCTCCTTTTCTCATTTCAAAAGCAGTCAAGATCCCATGAAGTTGAAAAAAAGTAAGAGACTGCAAATCCTGCTTTTCTTCAATGGCATACACTTTTGACTCGAATTTAGGAGTTATAGATCTTAATATTTTCTCTACTAAAGTTGTGTCTTTTATGTCTTCACCCAAATTCCTCATACGATTTACTATCTCATCTAGACTTACAAGAAACTAGAAATACTTTCATCATTATGCATTCTAAGATTTTCATATTGAATACTGAGAGTTTGTAGTTTAGCACTTTTTACCTTGTCATCGCCTTCATATCTTAGGATGATTTTGTCCCATATTTCCTTTATTGTATATAACAACATAACTTTGACAAATTTTGATTCGTTCAGGCTTCCAATAATTCATTGACAACTTTCACATTGGTTTCATATGTCTTCTTTGTTGTTGCATTTTTGGAACTGCGACTAGATATTGGTAACCTCCTTCAATAATTTCCCAAAAATATGCTCCAAGAGACTGAAGATGGGATCTTGTTCTTACCTTCCAAAAGATTAAATTATTTCTGTTGAAGAGTGGTGGTATGATAGATGTTGTTCTATCTTGATTTCTCATCTTGCTAGATCTTCCTTCAAGTGATCAAGCTTCTTCTGAAGGACCTGCTATGATACCAAATGTTGGGAAAAATACTGAGAGGGGGGGGGGGGTGAATCAATATTTAGAACACACAAAATTTTTCTTTTATTTACTGAATTATATACATGATTGTACTTAATCCAACTAGCCTATGTACGTGACTTTCATTCAGGAAACTAGCCTATGCCCAATGAACTTATAATTCATATAAATCTTCAGTAAATTTATTAAACCAGTGCATTAATGATTCATCATACATTTAGTAAGAAGTAAACATGTGCAGTAAGAACATAATAAATCATCACACATAAGAAACACACATGAACACTATGATTTAAGGTGGAAACCCAATGTGGGAGAAAACCACCGTTGTTGTTGTCTTTGTCTTCAATATTTATTATATAGAAAACTATATACAATCTTGTACTAGTGCATACTCATACCAACACACAGGCACCCACCTGCAGAAGGCTACTACCTTCACTCTTTCTCCAGATGCTACTAGAAGGGAGATCCAACCCCCTGATCTCATTTACCAGCCACCACTGGAAGGGAGCTTCGACCCCCTACTCTCGTTTACCAGCCACTACTAGAAGGGAGCTACAACCCCCTGATCTGATCACCAACTCCTACTAGAAGGAAGCTTTGACTTCCTCACTGAAGACTCCAACCCTCAGCACCACCGCAAACCATGTTTCATAAATTTTCACACTGGATACACCAACTTCAATACATCACAACTTGTAGGCCCCTTTTCATCATATTTTTAGACTAGACCCACTGCGCTCATTTAAGCCCAATACCATTCATTAAACTAAAACATATAACTATACCAAACAATTCACTAAATCATCAATCTACCAACCAATCATTGCTATTTAATCACAATAAAATAGCAACATAATAAATACTCAAACAACCCAGATCTATATGAAGACATCATTGACAGACAACAAAACTTATCAGACATTTTCTTCAGCATTCTTCAACAAAACCCTGGCCTACATACACACCTTTTAGTAGACTTATTCGCGTATGTACGTTCTTATCCCGAAACCAATTCGTGCATAGATCTCAACATATTACTAAACATATATGCTACTCTGCAGAACCTGTTATCACTATAAAAAATTTCTGAAACTTGGTCAATTACACTTGTTCCTAAGTCATAATGCTAGATAGGGTTAGAGTCATTTTTATATTTTTAAAGGTCTAGATCATGGGTTAAAAGTCTCATTCCATTACCAAACAATGTTCATTAACCTTGTTTCATTCTTCAAAGATCTTATGCTACGTTTTGAAACCCATTTTTAAAGTTTTTTTTCGAAAAATTGATGAATAAGCCACGAAAACACGTTTTCGTAGTGCGCTCAGTGTAAAAATTTGATTTTTCTCTACGAAAACACTGGTGATTTCGTAGCGCAAAAACCCGAATTTGCAAATCACGCGCTACGAAATCGGGGATTCTAAGTTTTGCGTTTGAGCTGTCACATCTGTCAAATACAGTTAAATTTCTCATCATTAGGTGTCATCTACGAGTTCTCCTTCACACATGCAACCATTCATTATAATTATTAAGGGTCATTTGTTATCAATTAGGGGTTAGTTGTCATTGGTCCTTTCAAATTTGAAAACAGTTGGCCATTTTCGACTTCATTTGTCTCATGCAAGACAATAGTGCATGCATGTTTATGTTTTGAAAAAGAAATTAGTGGTGAAAGACCTGAGTTTACTAAAACAAATTCAAGCGAGGCTGTAAAGTTTTCAAGCGAGGCTGTGAAACTATATTTCAAGCGAGGCAGAACCGAAAGAAATTCAAGCAAGGTTTCTCATTCAAATTCAGGTTATATCAATATTTTCAAAACTTGCTATCGATTGAATTTGAAATTCATTGCTGGTGGAAGAAAAATTGTTATCAAGTGAGGCAAAATTGTTATCAAGCGAGGCTGAACTCATTTACCAAGCGAGCCAGTTCATTCAACAGGAAGCTCTAATTGGTAATTTGCTAATTTTCTGAAGACATAGGGTTTTTAGAGGGATTATCAAAGATTTCTGAAGATACAAGGTTTTCAAGAAGAAAATGGCTAAAGAAAGAAGGAGTCACAGGTCTGTTCATGGCCTAAGAACAGAACCTGAAGGTGTAGAAGCCCTTACAAAAGAGAAGTTTGTTGAAGAAGCATTTAAGAAAGTAGGTTGTTGGAGGTTTTGTGAAAAACTTCAAGGAGGGCACACTCAAGTCACCAAATAATTTGCCATAAACTTCACAGGATCAAACTCAAAGATTGGATTCCTCAATTTACCAATTTCCCCTAAAATGATATCAGCAGTTATAGAAATTCCGAGAGGAGAATACAGGTGGTTTAAAAACTTCAAGTTTGACATGGTACCCTGCAAAATCTTTCTAAAACCAGAGTTTACAGAGGTTGAATTGAACAAAGTTGTGCCAAGAAGTTATGTCAAAGATACATTTTCCAATCTACTCTACAATATTCAGAGGTACTTCACCTGCGAAGGGAGATACCACAAGGTGTATACCTATTACTTTAAACTCTTGCTTCATTTCACGGGGATAATATCTCTAGATTTACCTTTTTATCTTTTCAGAAGTTTGGCTAAGATGTCTGATAAGGTACAAATGAAAGTTGAGTCATGAAACCTCATTATTTCACCATGGCTTAGTCAAGGTAATAGTCTTACATGAGCTGCAAAAAGCAAACAGAGATTGGGTTGAATTCCTCTTTTTGAGTAGAATTGGAATTGAAGGAACAGGTGTTAGTCCTCAAGCTAAAGAAAAAAATCCATCAAAGATTACTGCCCCTGTAGAAATAAAGTCAAGAATATTTATTAAGCTCAAGCCTCAGAAAAAAGTTAAAGAACCAATGATAAGAACAACATTTAATATCCAAGAAACTCCTAAAACTGCACAGAAGAAGAAAACTCTGGTTAAGGAGACAATTCTAGAACAATCAACTAGTAAAACATATCAAAAGAAGTTGATTAGGAGTCAAAGGTTAAAGGAAAAGGGTAAGGTTGTAGTTACAGAGGGGTCAAGAGGTAATTTGAATGATATACTTCAAGCTATTGACATTGAAGAGTCTCCCCTAGTACAAGAAGACTTCATCAAACTAGATACAGGTGGCAGCAAATCAAAGAAATTGAAGACATCCAAAATGTTAGATTTTCAGGATGAGGTGGCAGATTTTTATCTTTAAGCCCAGAAAACCCTCAACTAGGCACTCCAAGAAGTTGAAACAGTCATACGTGGAGATAGATCAAACATGAGGTGAAAGTGCTAATTTTTTTGAAGAAACTACAAATACATCATTTTCAATGCCTGAAGAAGACAAAAACAGGGTTTTCAATATTCAAAAGGAAAAGAGAAGCTATGAAGATGTCAAAGACAAACTCAAATTTGTGAATAATGAGATTGATAAGTTGAAGAAAAAGGTGAGAGTGGATGCAGAAGAAAGGTCAAACTTTGAAAGGATGAAAGGACTGTGGGAGTTGGAGAAAAATCCAAACCCTGAATTAATTGATAGTCAAGCTCAATTCTTCATATGGACCCTACCTGCAATCAAAGAAGAAAATTCATTAGGATGGTAAATACCAAGCTAAGGGAAAATAATAGAAGTCTTAAGAGGAGATTAGAAGACCTGGAAATACAGCTAGCATAGTTTGAAGATTAGCCACAGCTAAAATAAGTGTAAACATTAAGGGCGGAAACGTGAACCTGGGTTACACTTTTGTGAGAATTGCGGGTTGAAATTTTTTTTCGGCAATAGTTCGGCCGAACATTTTATAGAGTTCGGCCGAACTATGAAATAGTTCGGCCAAACTTTTTTTTACAGTTCGGCCGAACTCGTGATTCCGTTTAGACTGACGGTTTACTGACGGCGCGGGCAAACAGAATTTTTGCCGGAGTTTGGAAAACCGACAACTAAAGTTCGGCCGAACTTTTACATTTAAAATAGTTCGGCCGAACTATTTTCTATAAATAAATCGCCCGCGAAGGTAATCATTTTATTCTTCCCGCGTTTTGTCTGTCACTATCGCATCTCGTCGCCGTGCTGGAGTTTTGTGGCACCTCGTCGCCGTGCTGGAGTGTTGTCGCACCTCGTCGCCGTGCTGGAGTTCGTTGTTCTGGAGTTCTGCTTCACCTCGTCATCGCCACGGTCGCGCTCTTCGGTCATCGGGTAAGTCTGTTTACACATTTTTGACGTGGAAAATCGTTAAAATCTGTACACTGGTTATATCTCAGTCACATATATCAGCGGAAACAGAGCCGAGACCTCCTTCTCTTTCCCATTGTAGGCTCATTGGGCTATCTCTTTATTTGGGATGCAAATGTTTTGGTGCTCTTCACCTGCTCTGTATTTGTTTGCTCTCGATGCATGTCTGCATATATTTCTTGCTCTGTCATATTGGCTACTGCGCACTGGTTTTGTCTGCATCCCTTGCGCTATACCACTTTACACTCATTGTGTAGTGCTCCTGGTATCTTTATTGCGCTGTTACAGCATAGAGGTCGGTAGTGCTACCTTTCTTATTGTTTTTACCGTTCTATGTTTATTTTTTTTCATCCTACTTCGCCTGGGTGCCAGTATTATTTGCTGGGCACTGTATGCTGTGGTGAGCCTATGGTTTCACGAATTGGCTGATGAGGATCCTTTTTCTGATGCTCTTTTTTTCTCTGCCTGATCGGGAATTCCTCTCTCTTGTCGAGACTGGCTATCTTCCCCCTCAGCCGCACATGGTTCTGTATGATGGACTGTTTTGCCAATGATTTAATATGTAAACAGTGTTTTGTCTTCTGTTGAAAAAAAAATCGTGTACACTGGCAACACCATTTGTGGTTCTAGTAACAAGAGCTCTGCTTTCTAACATCTTCAGTTCAGCTTTTCCCACAATGTCTTCCATAGTCTGCCAATCCCATCCTTTGAAATATGAACATATATCTAAAAATGGATCTCTGCAATCATGGGGAAGAGCATCATAGGCAAAAGCGTAGCGCATCTCCTTAAAGTCTTCACTCGCCCATTTATCTTTCTGTCGCATCAGTGTAGAATAAGCTTCATGTCTATCATCAGCCCGACCTATGAATGGTGCAGCTAATGTTAGCATGAGTGGAATTTTGCCACATATTTGTATGATCTCATTCAATTGAGTCTCATTTAATATTCCATCCTCTATTTCCTCTACAGAACTCAAATTTTGACAGAATATAAATTTCCTCTACAAAACTCAAATTTTGACAGAATATTATCAGGGAAAAAGGACATATCAGATTGCCATAAAATTTCAATATTCAGGACTGTCTTTCTTTTTTATTTCTGAACAATGGGCTGTATTTAATATTCCATCCTCTATTTCCTCTACAGAACTCAAATTTTGACAGAATATAAATTTCCTCTACAGAACTCAAATTTTGACAGAATATTATCAGGGAAAAAGGACATATCAGATTGCCATAAAATTTCAATATTCAGGACTGTCTTTCTTTTCTATTTCTGAACAATGGGTTGTCTTTCTTTTTTTTTTGGTTTCTGAATTATACTTGGATGAATGCTTAGTGTTTTTATTATGACTTCAATATGACTTCAATACGGCCCTACTGTTTTTGTGGTTTCATACAGTTAGTGTTGAATGGGTTGTTTTTCTTTTTTTTTTATTTCTGAATTATACTTGGATGAATGCTTAGTGTTTTTATTATGATTTCAATATGACTTCAATACAGGCATACTGTTTTTGTGGTTTCATACAGTTAGTGTTGATTCAATGGAAGAAAATTTGTTGTATATGTTTTAAGAGGATATGTAACCATAAATCAATGTTTTTTTTAATTTTTTTTTAAGAATTTTAAGAATTATAGATTTAACTTTTTAATTTGTAAAATTTGAGTGTCTTCAAGGTTTTTTCAGATGCTTAATTTATTTATGTATTCAAAAGTCTATTTTAAATATGAAGAAATTAATATTTTGTATCAAAATTGTATAATACTTTTGAATCCTATTGACCAACCTTATGGTCATTCATTGGACATATATATATATATATATATATATATATATATATTATTTTTATTTTTTTAATTTCAGAAATAAAACATATTATTTATCGGTAATTGGAATGAAATTACATCTTTCATGTGCAAAGAGAACTTCCCTGTAGTCCTACATTTTCCATAAAGTTGAAGGTCACCAAACAATTGCGGTCCATAATTTTTTGGTCCATTCCATACTCAAGTGCGAAAATCTCTAGCATTTCAAGTTTTTGGTCATCATAGCTATTAAGGAATGAAAAAGGACACTAGTATTGATATATTGCTTCCATTATATCATTCTTTTTCAAGGTTGATTCCATCCTTGTTGAAGTATATTTGTCTAAATCCTTATCTACAAGGGCACATTGTGTATTGTGGTGCATGTTGTGTATCTCTTGTTGTGAATCTCAAGTTACTTTAAAAATTTGGTCACCTAGTATGCTTAATGAGCTTGGAATTACACTTTAGAAAGAATCCAATGACAATTGAGACTTAAGTTCTACCATCTTAAAATAAGAATTCACGAATTCACGAACTAGCTCCGAAAAAAAATTTCAACCCGCAATTCTCACAAAAGTGTAACCCAGGTTTAATAATTATATAATTTTTATTTTAGAAAGAACCTTCAACCAAAAATACCCCAAAGGTTAGTCCCCTGTGTGCCCTTTGAGACACATTAGGTCATCCCACCAATTCATGCCCCATGCTTGATGAGTTGAAGGGTATCCTTCATACCCCTTAAGCACCCCCATTTCTCCCCACTCCATCATGTGATGTTGCCACCTCATCACGTAATAAGGGTTTAAGAACCAACGACCTCTTGTATATTTATGTGAAACACAAACATTATACACAACATTGTCTCAATCTCCGATGATATCAAGATGTGTTGGTCACCATACATCATGCCTCAATAGTAGCACCACCACTTACACCAACCTCATATGTTGATGATTCCTCTTCCACCATTTATTATGTCACGAACTCGGCTAATTAGTATATGCCATGCCCTTGAGTGCTCTATGTTAAAGACACTCATCTCATCTATATGTGTCCTTTACTCATCAAATACCATCATCACTGCATGCATCAAGTGACATATCCCCCTCATCAAGATCCCAATCCGCCTAATTTTGGATGCTCCTCATACACTAAGTACCTTGACCATATCAATGGAATGCTCAACTCCTAGCATGGTTCCCACCACACCAACACAACTATTGGAGATTCAAACGACCTCACCACTTAGAAAATGATAAGAAATTATTTCACCCCCTTCTACTAACAATACATAGAAAGAATAACATAATTAATAGAAGAGATAAAAATATGAGTTAGAGAAAGGGATGGATCACATATTAAAGGAAATGTAAGCCAACCTAGGAAGAAACCAACTCTTCGCTCCCACTTCAAATAATTTTTAAGAGTAAACAATGAAAACAACAAATTGATCTATGTACCAGATGTACAACATTCAACCATACCTATATAAAGAGTGTACAATGAAATTAATGTTGGTTTACTTCAACACTTGGAAAATATCTTGTTTCTATCCCATTTGTGGAATTTATGCAAATATGAAATAAAGATATATAAGGTTAAGAAGTTCTTAAAATTTGATGAAGTAGATGACCCTACTTTTGAGGATTATCCTATAAAGTTATAAAAGATGAATCAAGGGAATAAAAATGTAATTCATAAACATTTTCATATATTCCTACTAATAAATAAAATATTATTACACAACTATATGCTAGATTTAGGAGAAACAATTGATGTAATTCCTTTGAAAGTGATGAAATAATTAGGCCTTACAACAACTAGGGCATATAGAAATGTATGTGTTATGGATCCTATGAAAATCGGGATGGGTAGAGTAATAAATACACATGTTTTGAAATTTTTGAGGAGTAACTCAAAGCATGCATATATACAAAATGAAGTGGCTACTTTCTTCATATTCCATGAGGGACTATTGTTCTTCCTAAATACTATTCATTTCATGTACCTCTGAATTATTTCTAATGAAATTAAATGACTTGAAATTAAATTTCCTAAAGCCTATTGAAATTTCTCCTTCAAAATAAGGATGCAATCCCATTTGATTCTCACGGATAGGTTGTAATCATGAGGCTCTCGCTCAAGAGTGGACCTTCGCAAAATCTTGTGATGTCTTGTCACAAACAAAACCATCAAATTGAAAACACATCATTTTTCTCCTTCAAAGAAAAAAAAAATTCATATCATGTGAATATGTCCATGTACTCTTACATATTGGTGTACAAAACCATCAACCAAACACAAGTTGACAAAACATGCATTTTCAAACAACTGACTCTTAAGTCAAATAATAGAGCTCATGTACAAATTTCCATATTTGTTGCATTTAAGTGTCTAACATAACTCTACTTTCAACATCTTGCTTCATGCAACATGCACCATACTTTAAATTTGCAAAGACTTGAATTCTCCACCCCCCATTAAAATGACCCTACAAGTTGATTCTTTTAGTTTTTTCACTCTATAAGCATCAACGTACGATTATGCATGATGGAGAATCTCTAGCGCTTTCCCTTGTTAATATATTTAACGAGGGAAAGCGCTAGATATTCTCCATCATGCATAATCGTACGTTGGATTTGGTGATAATTGTCTCCATATTTTGGCTTTCTGACCCGCAAAACATAATTATTTTAGAAGGGAGGGAAGGAGGAATGATCACATTGACTTGCTTGATGACATGTCTATGAATATTAACTACCTGAAGAACTATTTTTTTGCGTAGGGAAAGACACATTCCCATGTATGAGCATGAAAACGTTCTTTGATATTGTTAATGCCTCTAGTGTTTACTTCTACAAGTTCTATAGGCAGAGTCTGTAAAGGGCCAGGTAGCCTCTGGATCTCATCTTTTATGAAAGGTGACATATCTAGTAAATGCCCCTGCGGTCAATCTCTGGAATGGATCTAAATAGAAGTTCTTCATTTTAATATCCGTAAAACACAACTACTTTAAGGTAAACTATGTACATGTTCCATTCATCATGAACACAAACCTCACAAGCCTCCTTGGCTTTGGAGCATTTTCCATGTTTTCCATAACCAAGACCCAAATAATTAGGCCCTTCTTGAAGAACATTTTGGCTCAACTATGCCTTGTACATGCTTGCCTTTAAAACCCTTTACTTTCATAGCACATTTTCATCAAAAATTTGGACCTTGTTCCTCTAATGTCTCTAATGTCTCTCAAAAGAACGTACACATTCATTTTCAGAGGAAATTGAAGGTACTCTAATGTCTCTAATGTCTCTCAAAAGCACGTACACATTCATTTTCAGAGGAAATTGAAGGTACTCTAATGTCTCTAATGTCTCTCAAAAGCACGTACACATTCATTTTCAGAGGAAATTGAAGGTAGAAACCAATCTAGCTAATTCTTCTAACTAACCTTGACTAAAATGAGCTAAATTGTACTTTGATACGAACTTTATTTAAATTGTCCACCCCACATTAGGCACTAATGATTATAACCTTTAATGGGCTAGCACTGGTTTGTAATCATCATCTCAAAATAACCTAGTAGATGAAAAATTATCATGTTTGTAATCATCGTTTCACACCATCTACATATGACCCTTCTACACATTATATGATTGAATTTATGGTAGGTCATCTCTTCTATCTAGACCATGATTGATTGTGACATTAGGTGAATAAAGGAAATTTGATAAGGAAGGGATCAGTATAAGTTTTTCCTCCTCCACGCACTCCATATCCGGTGATTGCCTATTTTTTCTCTTCCAACATTTTATTTTGGAAATTCATTTTGGTACTTAATTCTACTAATAGCCACAACACACTTGGAAGTCAAAGAAATTGTTATATACACTACTAAACTCAATTAACATTGTTTTTTATTGGACTTTACAATAACAAACAACGTAGAGTTCCTTAATGTAGTAGTGTATATGATAATTATATGTATAGTGGTGTGGCTATCGATAAAATTAGCTGCTAATGAATTTCGAGAATAGAAAGTTGGAAGTGGAAAATTGAGAAATAACTAGCTATGGGGCGGATGGAGGAGGACAAGCTAGAAACTATCTTCGGCTTATAAATTGTATTTTATTCACCTGTTGTCACAATCATTCATGGGATAGGTAGAGAGGATGACATTTCAAAAATTCATGCATATAATATGTAGAAGGGGTCATGTATGCGATGGTGTGAAGTGATGATGATGGACATGGTAAATTTTCATGTGCCAAGTCATTTTTAGATGATGATGACAAACCAATATTAGCCATTTTAAGGTTATAATCATTAACAAGAAATATGGGTAAGGAAATTCAAAGTGCCAAATTCTAAGGAACAAGCCATATTTGCTTCTCAAAAACTTTATTTGATATATTCTTAAAAAACCAAGTACAAATTTTAGTAATCCTAGAATCATGCTTTACATAAGGTAAAATTGGAGAACTCATGACTTGTACTATAGATAAAAAAAAAACATTTACACTTACCAAAAAATATATGATAAAAATTGACAAACTACATACCCTTAAGCTCAAGGGGATATAATCATTCTTGCCTTCCATATAGATAATGAAAATGATTTTTCTAAGTCTCATGTTGCTTCTCATGTTATTTTATAAACCTTGGTTGGAAAGAAAAATAGGAGGGCAGAAATGTAAGAAATATAGAACATATTGGATTTAACAGCCCCAAACTGGATTTTACTTCGAGGTATTGATTTTTTGAAATCTATTTTGTGAATGTTGACCAATAGATATATATCATGGAGGATGAAAGACGAAGATCGGTCGAATCCCATATGGAGGCTCAGGGATTGGAGGATGTTCACGGTATTTAAATATTATCTTAAATATCCATACATGTGTGTACGTATGGAATTGATTTTTTTATTAACTTTGTGAGTGAAATTAGTTGTTAATAAGTTTCATATTTTAATTTTTAGGAGGCAAGAGGAGAAGGCTTTCTACTCCATCAATGGAGCGTGGCCAAGGTTCAACCGGTCGAAGTAGCAGGGTGCCGGAAGGGGGTGATATTTATTCCCCCGAAGGCCAGCAATCAACGGCTGCTGGTTCTCAACAGGGTCACTGTGGGTCTGGTTCTCAGCAGCATCATTCGGGGGCTGGTTCTCAGCAGGGTCATGTTGGAGATGATGTTAACCAACAACATCAAGGTTGCCATCAATTTCAATATTTTTTCATTAAATTTTTACAACTTTTTTTACACATGTTTTTTCTAATATATGAAATTATATATATATTGATGCAGAGGCTCAAAATGTTCGAGCCAGTGGTCAAAAAAGACACAGGGCAGCGCGCTACATTGAAGAAGAAGGCTGTCAACCTAGCACAACTTATCCGGCTGAGATTACTGATATACCATGGGAAGCGAACATGGCGGAATGCACCTTACAAAGGTGTCAAAGCCTTTATGAAAAATTGCAGAGAGATCTCCAGGATTTGACTCTACCTGCTGAGAGTAGACAAAGCCTACAGATAGTTACACATTCATTGAGTGAAATGGTAAAAGTGTACAAAGATTTGGGGCCAACCACTAATTCGTTTGTAGAAGTGATGAGAAAGAGAAGAGAAACAGTGATAGGTCCCGATAAATGGCAGGACATAAAAAAAAGAGTTTCAAGAGATGATGCTAAGTCAATGTTTAATTATAAGGAAGGGCTAAAAAGAAAGATGTTGAAGGTACAGTATTTCAAGCACCCAGACAAAGCAAAATATTTGTATAGTTGACATCTTGCGGCCTTTGGAAGGCTTCCATGGAACGATGAGGTTCCTCTTTATTTTGCACAAATGTTTTATGCAGAATTTTTTTTGGGTATGAAACCCGACTGCAATGATCTTCCTTCAGAATTTTTTGGCCCGGGGAGAGGTCGATTATATCAACGTAAGGGCGCTAAGCGAGATGTGGAGTTGCCTCACCCTGAGCCGCCATTCGTGAGTCGACCGTCTCGAGTCGAAACCCTGCGATCAGAGATGGATGCGACTTCTCAAATAAGTCGTGAAGCAAGAGATGTTATGATCGAAAATGTTCATAGCGGATTGAGTGGAGTCAATATTGGCTTAAATAGACAAAGAGCACGTGAAAATGCACGTGCCAATTTTGTTTATCATACAGATGAGGAGATTTACAACATGAATGTTGAAGATCTCCGAACATACGCAATAAATTGTCGCAATGGTCTGCAAGACCTAATTTTTCGTGAGAAAGAGGGCACCGGAACGGTATGTGTTAGTGACCTTAGGGTTTGAAATTATATTTACATATACATGTGTACAATTTGTAATAAATACATGTGTATGTACACGTGTATACATTTATTTGTATGTGTACATTAATCTAACAAAAATGTATGATTATATGTTAAAACACCATTTGCAGTTCTCAGGCATGATGCGTGATGAAAATGTTAATATTACTTTCGGGACCTCTGGCTCAAACGATGCAGCTGGGTCTGGCCATCATGATATGTTGGCACATGTATGTTAGTGTTTTTGAAGTGACTCTAAAATAAATAATTTTTGCCACCATGTACATGTATGTATATATATAATTCGATAAAATGTTTTAACAGGTACCGATTCCGTCTGATGTTTTTGGGATGCCGGTACCTTCTTCTTCTTTAGGAGATATACCTTCTACTTCATTGGGAGATGTACAAGTATGGACAATTTTTCACAAGTTCAAAATTTATGTTACCTCAAAAAGTTCCATTAAAAATTGAGATATATAGAGAGATCTATATTTTGAGTTATTTAAATTTTTTTGAATTTAGGTTCGTATAGAAGATTTTTTTAATCCGAGGACTTTAGCGACGGAGATAGGAACATCCACAACATTTGAAGAAGTTGTCTTTAGTTCTTTTTTTTAATATTGTTATTCAAATAAGTTTATATCTGTAGACGTGCATTTTCATTTGAAAGTTTTTAATTTATATAAATTATATATATATATATATATATATATATATATATATATATATATATATATATATATATATATATATATATATATTTATATGGGTGTGTGTATCAACTAAGTTTCACCTGAAGTGATACTATGCAGAATACATTAAAAAAACCAGAAATGGAAGAAAACTTCTGAGGCTTGGGATTTTTTATTGTATTTTATTTTTGCAGTTCTAGATATATATATTATCATTCATTTTTAAAACTTCAAATTTTAATGTTCAAGTACATGTGCATTGTGTATGTAGGTTTTCCCTTTACAAGGTAGGGAGCTAACTGAGACCCAGAGGCCAGATCCTCCATTTGATGGAGAAGATATACAGTAGATTTGATATGATTTCAAAATTTAGATGGTTTTAAAATTTGTTAAACTTGATACAGTTTGATACTTGAGTGAGATTTACAATTTTTGGACATATTTTATTACAATATGTTTTTTGGACATATTTTTGGACATATGTTAAATTCTTTTGTTGGATAGTTGAATTATAATTGGCATGGCATGTGATATTTAATGTTAAATGTTTTTGTTAGATAGTTGAATTATAATTGGCATGGCATCTGAAGTTTTTAAAACTACATGAATGATGGAATGTGAACTTACATTTGCACATGTGGTAAATTGAAATGTTACTTGTAACAAGACAATCCCCATTGATTTCATTACAGGATATGTTGATTTCTGATTTGATATAATTGCATACATATGATGGTACATTACTTGTAAAGTCATTGGATTAATAGTGTTCATTGATTTCAGTGTTTTTTGGATGGTTAAATAGTACTTTTGGCATGTGATATTTTTGTTGGATAGTTGAATTATAATTGGCATGGCATGTGATATTTAATGTTGAATGTTTTTGTTGGATCTAGTTGAATTACAATTGGCATGCCATCTAAAGTTTTTAAAACTACATGAATGATAGAATGTGAACCTACATTTGCACATGTGGTAAATTGAAATGTTCCTTGTAACAAGACAATTCCCATTGATTTCATTACAGTATATGTTGATTTCTGATTTGATATAATTGCATGTATGATGGTACATTACTTGTAAATTCATTGGATTAATAGTGTTCATTGATTTCAGTGTTTTTTGGATGGTTTTAGTACTTTTGGCATGTGAATGTGAAGTAATGTTGTCATCTGAATTACATTTGACATGTGATATTTAATGTTAAAAATATTTTTGTTGGATAGTTGAATTATAATTGGCATGGCATGTGATATTTAATGTTAAAAATATTTTTGTTGGATAGTTGAATTATAATTGGCATGGCATGTGATATTTAATGTTAAATGTTTTTGTTGGATAGTTGAATTATAATTGGCATGGTATCTGAAGTTTTTAAAACTACATGAATGATCGAATGTGAACCTACATTTGCACATGTGGTAAATTGAAATGTTACTTGTAACAAGACAATCCCCATTGATTTCATTACAGAATATGTTGATTTCTGATTTGATATAATTGCATACATATGATGGTACATTACTTGTAAAGTCATTGGATTAATAGTGTTCATTGATTTCAATGTAAGCGCAAAAAATTATTGACAATGTAGAATGATTTTTGTGTTATAATAATTAAACCTAATAATATTGGAGAGCAAGAGAGACTTGAGGTATGGTGTTTACTACAAGAGTTTGAGCTAAATATTTAAATGGTTTATCTATCTATGGTCCATAATAGAATGATCATCCATGTCAATGACTCTTAAGTCTATCTTTCCAAACCATGACCCTACTCTCACATGTGTGCCTTTCATGACACCAGTCACTACTTTCATCCTCGAGTTGACTGCCTTGAAAGCACTCAACTCTTTCTCGATGCTAGCCTTCCTCTTTCTAAGAGATGAAGCTGCCTTTCGACTTAGGAAGCTATGGGTAGCCCTCGTGTCTATCAAAGCAGAGAAATTTTTCCCATGTACGGTTGTAGACATGAATCTCAAGTCCAAGGAACTTTCATCATCATTCCTCCTTGTCTTGTGCCTTACTTTTGCAATCTTCTTCAACATTTCCTCTTCCAATATGTTTTTCGAACTAGCCCTTGGCTTAACAGTGCTTTTCACATATCTCTTCTCATGAAGCTCCATAGAACAATTTGATCCTGGGCCTGCTTGAATTGGTTCAAGCTCTTTCCTTTTCGAATTCTGTCTAATTGCTCCAATACGACATATATTGACTCCTTCCAAATGAAGTGCACCAATCCTCTTAGTGTGGTCGTCTTCTTTTCCAAGTGTGCCAACACATGCATTTTCTTTCTTCAAACCAATAGGTTTTGGATCAAGAAAGTCCCTCTTGATCTTATCTTCCATGTTCTTGACTTTAGCCTGCAACGTGGTGCTTCTTTCCTTCAAGTGAGCCCTTTCCATAAAGATTTCCTGAAGTATTTGTTCACCTTGTCGTATCTCCATGTCAAGCTTTTCAATTTCAGCAGTTTGTCTAGAAAGTCCATCCTTGGAATTTCTTGCGTGAAAAACCAAGTAGGTTGAACCAACTTTGGTCTAGTGCATTGAAATTCATTAAAGAATTGGTCATTGGCGCTGCTTCAAGCTAGGAGTGAGCATCGTCACCAACCTACATTGAATATTTTACACTCCCTAGGGTGAATGATACTTTAAATTGATTGACAGTTTAAGACTTTCGAATTTTTCCGAATGCCAAATGATCTTACAAAGTTAGTATTTATAATATCCTAGTAGGTCATTCGGTGACAACTTTTACCGGAAACTTGAAACGACTTTGGCATGTGATATTTAATTTGTTAAATGTTTGTGCAGAGTTGGTGAATTATAATTGGCATGTCTTAACAGTGCTTTTCACATATTTCTTCTCATGAAGCTCCATAGAACAATTCGATCAAGAAAGTCCCTCTTGATATTATCTTCCATGTTCTTGACTTTTGCATGTGATATTTAATGAACTTTAAATGTTAAATGTTTTAATGATGCACAATATATAATCAAAATGGTTTTAAAACTTAAAGTTTTGGATGGTTTCAATTTACAACTTAAAGTTTTGGATGGTTTCAACTTACATTTGCACATATGGTAAATTGAAATTATGTTACTTGTAACAAGACAATCCCCACTGATTTCATTGTATATGTTGATTTCTAATTTGATATAATTGCATGTATGATGGTACATTACTTGTAAAGACATTGGATTAAAAGTGTTCATTGATTTTAGTGTAAGCGCAAAAAATTATTGACAATGTAGAACGATTTTTGTGTTATAATAATTAAAACTAATAATATTGGAGAGCAAGAGAGATGAGGTATGGTGTTTACTACAAGAGTTCGAGCAGGTCATTCAGTGACAACTTTTACTGGAAACTTGAAACAAAGAGAATCTATCTTTGGCTAGGACATCATGTAAGATGCTTGACATAAACGGTAAAATTGTACTTAAAAGCTGAGATTCGGGCAAGTGGGGACAACCACTTGTTATCTCGTCCCTTGGAGGCTAGGCCATATGGGGACCGAATCTGACTTTACAAAATAAAGTGAAATAATTTGTACCATATGGTCGGAGAACATATACAAGAACAATTAATATACAAGAATAATTAATTTCATTCTAGAATATATATATATATATATATATATATATATATATATATATATATATATATATATATATATATATATATATATATATATATATATATATATATATCCAATACATATTTAACATTTTTAATCAACGCACATGTATAGAAAAACTACTTTCAGTTGATACTAGAGCACGTGCTTGTACCCAAACAATTTGTAACATCTGCAAACCACAAATAACATAAGCAGCTCAATTTTTAGTTGAGTACTGAAAGGTCTAAAACATATTTAATCCAAAGATAAAAAATTGTTGGACACTTCACTCAAAAAAATTCTAATGGAATTCCATCCTCAATAATCCGTTCATGATCGGATTTTGACATTTTCCATTTCTTAATTTTTGATTTTTCTTTGATTGAACTTCTATCAACTTTATGCGTGCTGCACACACCAAGTGACTATATTGACAACTTATGGAATCAGGTTCATAGTCTTCGAAGTAAACAAAGTCTCCACTTTGACGAGTTTCTTTGAAAAAATAACCTTTCAGTATAATAGACCCTTTGTCATACTGAAATCCGTGATCATTATAGTCTTGTAATAATTTCATTTTTTGTTCAGTGCAACGCATCAAATAATACTTCACATTTTCATTGTTGTCAATAGGTGCAATTACAGCAAAAACATCTCCTGCACAATAAAATAAATTTAACATTTAATTATGCATATTTAAATTTATTTGTAGATCTTTAAATCATTAAAAAGTAATTCAAATGTTACCTTCTCTAACAAGATCAGAAAATCGATCACCATCGGATGATATTGTAGTTTCATCTGATTCAATTTCTTCAAACATTGCAACAGACATTTTTCCCTTTGTATTTAGCTCTGTATGTTTCCAATCGTTCACATACATTTTGTTTTCACAGACGTCATTTGATTTTGTGTTGTCTATGCAAACATCACAAAAACAAGAATATTTTCTTTTATCCAATGAAAACACATTTGTGGACAATTTTGTTTGAATTGAATGCAATTTTCGAGTCCCTTTTATTGTTCCAACTTCATTTCCAATTGATCTATTTACGTCTCCGATTCCAATATGCCAGAAAAACCTTTATATGGAAAATTAGAAAAAGAATTTGTAAATATGATATCAAAATACAATTAAATATAATCATTGCATGATAAATGTACAATGTTTAAAATTAGATTTCCAATATAAATTAAATTGAATGTACCTTCGCACTTCTCTTGATGGGTTAATTTCATGGCTTAGAGCATTTTTGCACCATTCAACAACTTCTTCAGCGTTCACAAGTCGGCGTGCAAAGTGGTTCATTTGATATCTTCGAAGTACTCGTTTTATGCATGCTCCTGCACCGTCATGTTCTCCTTTTCCATGGCCAGTCTCAAAGAAATTCCAACAATGTTTAATGCAGGTTTTCTTATGAAGACAACACAACCAAAAAATGATCGTGCAGATTTGAATTGACCTGCGCATCCGTCTGACCATATCCAATGTTCATTGAATGTTATTCCACGATTTTTCAATGAATCATAAATTCTTCCAAAACAATGTTGTACAAAACATGTATCATGTGTACGATCGTCACTGATATAAAAATGATATTCTTTAATGATATGTCAATTTTCACTCGTGCTTTCTATATGATCGACATTTTGTTCAGCATGTCTATATAGAATATGAACGAGCATGGAGACTTGGTCAGAGTGATAGTATTCACTCTGAATTTCTTTTTGTGGAGCAAATGTGTAGTTTTATGCAAAATCAATCACTGACAAAATGGTTCCTGGTGGAAAAACTTCACGAGATTTTTTGAATTGCAAGTCTTGCCATCGAGCTCTATGGGAATGCATGGTGTATTTGTAAATTTCTGCTTCAAACTTTCTCAAAAAGTCTATTAGAAAAATTTAGTCTTCTCGTAATTCGATTCTTTTAACACTATCTGCACCTTGAATCGATGTACTGGTATATTCATATCTCTTCCATTTCACTTTCATGTTGGAAAATGATTGATCATTTATATCAATACGATATTTTTTTTGAAATTTAGTCAAATTTCCACAATCATCGCATTTTTTACCACCAACACATTTCTTTTTGTAAAATAGTTCGTCGCTTTCTCTTTCACATAGAATTTGAGATACGAATTCACGGATAGTGGAAGGAGGAGGTGAATCCTTCCATAATGTTCTACCGAAATCAAGGAATGTGTCATAATATAACTCAAATTCCACGTGATAACGGCAACAACAAGTGTCGCGTACGGTGATAGGTTTTACATACCATGGTTTTTGTTGAACAAAAGCACTGAGTGAAACTTGAATTTGACGATTCTCTTCTTTGAACTTGTTGAATAACTCTATTTGAGTGGTTTCCAAGAGATTTTTTTCATGTTCTTCGTATTGATTTCGTGTTATTCTTCTTCGCATCACATCTCTTGCAATGGGTGAAACACGCGAATTGTTCTTCCAATATTCATATATTATTTTTTTAACATCTTCTCCAAGTCTATCTTTGTATGGTTGCCTACAAATAGCTCTCCAACAAGCGAGTTCATCATTTACGTCTATTTGTAGTCGAAATTTTCGATGTTTGTGCAGAGTTTTTCGCGAGGTTCCCAGTGCTCGTGCCATAGATGTTAGATTCAAACGATTCTCTTGAGTACTTGGTGAAACCATTGCCATTTGTATTCCTCTACGTATATTTGAAACATTTTTATCTCTAGATCTCTTAATCGACTCTATAGCACTACTCATATTTTTTATCACCTCTTCTTTCATTTTTTTATCTTTGGTTGATTTTCGAATACCCAATAGTGTCGTCGCTTCTTTTAATTTCTTTGATGATAGGAGACCTTTCAACATTTGAGCTTGAACTGTCACTTGCTCAGGTTTGAAAAAGATTTCCAAAATTTTATCGACACGATATCGTATAATATAGTCGGGTTTTTTATCTCCATATGTGTGAGTGTCGACATTTTCTAACATCTCATTATCGATAGTGATTTCATCTGTACATATTCGAAAAAATAGTACATATTCAATAAATAACTAAATTAATAAATATGTCAATAAATATTAGGAAAAGTTTAAATATATCAATAGATCATAATATCTACATTTACATACCCGATTCAATTTCTGCTTGAGGTTGATTTTCTTCTTCAATATTTTGAGGAGTATCTCTGTCTGTTTACATTAAATAAAATATTTTTCAAACTAGTTCATCAAATAAAAATTAAGCTTCACATTCTACATTGGGAAAACTTTAAAAATATATCAATAGATCATAATATTTACATTTACATACCTGCTTCAATTTCTGCTTGAGGTTGATTTTCTTCTTCAATATTTTGAGGAACATCTCTGTCTGTTTACATCAAACAAAATATTTTTCAAACTAGTTTATCAAATAAAAATTAAGCGTTACATTTTACATTAGGAAAATTTTAAATATATATCAATAGAGCATGTAATATTTACATTTACATACCTGCTTCAATTTCTGCTTGAGGTTGATTTTCCTCTTCAATATTTGAGAGAGCTTCTAACTTTCTTTTGTGATATTGTCTCGTCTCTTCTCTACGTTCCTCAGGCTTTCTTTTTCGATCATATTTTCTCACACAAGTTCTTCGATTTCCCATGATAGTAGGGTATGAGGTTCAAAAAATTTCCTTTAAAAAATTAGACAATAACTCAATTACAAACAATATCACAAAAGATTTAATTTAAAAAAATCTTTTCTAAAAAATACGTAATTCAATCCAAAACACGTACGTACTTCTAAGAAAAATCACACCGCCTCCAAGAAATGTCTTCCAAAAAAATTCTTTAAATCCAAAATGTGAAGAAAAATTTTTGAACAAAAAAGTTCAAAAGATTTATTTCAACACAAAACATGTACATACCTCCAAGAAAAATCACGTCGCCTCCAAAAAATGTCTTCCAAAAAAGTTCTTTAAATTCAAACTTTGAACCTCTAAGAAAAATCACGCCGCCTCCAGAAAATGTCTTCCAAAATTTTTTTTTAAATTGAATTCAAACCAAGTTGTAAAATGAAATTAAGTGCGAAATGTGCGAAAATTGTGAATCATTTCGCGGCAATTTATATTGACGCGAAATATGTGTTTTTGTAGGGGGCTCCACAAAAATTTCTGGCCGACGGAGAATTGCACAATAGTTCGGCCGAACTTTGGATAGGAAGTTCGGCCGAACTATTAAGATGTCAGTTTTGACGACTAGTAAACGGAAAACATAGTTCGGCCGAATTGTCACTAATAGTTCGGCCGAACTAACGCGTCACCAATTACGCAGAACCAGACTCGGAAAACGGTTCTGCAACTTTGGACTGATTAAATTCCATGAAAACTTGTTAATTAACTGTCGGAACCAAGACAAGCATTTTCAGAATTGAATCTACTTTCAGGAAATATAAATTTTATGGAATTTCGTAAACGTTTAATAATTTTAATTATTTTTCTAATAAAATGAGTGCAAACAATTTTTGAGGGTCATCGTGATTCAGTGAAATCAAAATTTTGTCTCCCCCAAAATACATTGTAAAAAAAATTGAAAAAATTATGGGGCATTACATTGGTCCGTTGACTCTAATGGGTAGCTTTTAGATTTTTAGTTTATAACTTATATGTTAAGAAATTTGTTGCCACGCGAAACATATCAAAAATACGCATTTTTTCGTATTGGACCAGTTCAAAAAATTCTAGTAATTGCCAAATGCCCACATCATTGGCTTTGTAGAGAAATGTAATGAAACCAAAATGCAAATACATCTGAATTGTTTAACAACACATTTTTTTTTCAAAAATACAAATTTTCAATGAATACAATTTGCCACATAACATGACTTCTTTATGGTCTTTGATTATTAAAAACACACTCAAAGAAACGCTAAGTTGACATATCAATCTTGTAAAAAAATTTTAAAAAACTAAGTAATAGAAAAGTATTAATTTCTCACAACTTTATTTTACATAAATGAAATTCTACAGAAAAATTGTTATAGTTTGCAGAAAGTTGAAGAACCGAAAAAAATGAAAAAATTTTCTCAAAAAAGGGCAAAAAGTGTAACCCAGCTTCACATTTTCACCATTTAGCCACAGCTAAAATAAGTGTAAACATTAAGGGCGGAAACGTGAACCTGGGTTACACTTTTGTGAGAATTGCGGGTTGAAATTTTTTTTCGGCAATAGTTCGGCCGAACATTTTATAGAGTTCGGCCGAACTATGAAATAGTTCGGCCAAACTTTTTTTTACAGTTCGGCCGAACTCGTGATTCCGTTTAGACTGACGGTTTACTGACGGCGCGGGCAAACAGAATTTTTGCCGGAGTTTGGAAAACCGACAACTAAAGTTCGGCCGAACTTTTACATTTAAAATAGTTCGGCCGAACTATTTTCTATAAATAAATCGCCCGCGAAGGTAATCATTTTATTCTTCCCGCGTTTTGTCTGTCACTATCGCATCTCGTCGCCGTGCTGGAGTTTTGTGGCACCTCGTCGCCGTGCTGGAGTGTTGTCGCACCTCGTCGCCGTGCTGGAGTTCGTTGTTCTGGAGTTCTGCTTCACCTCGTCATCGCCACGGTCGCGCTCTTCGGTCATCGGGTAAGTCTGTTTACACATTTTTGACGTGGAAAATCGTTAAAATCTGTACACTGGTTATATCTCAGTCACATATATCAGCGGAAACAGAGCCGAGACCTCCTTCTCTTTCCCATTGTAGGCTCATTGGGCTATCTCTTTATTTGGGATGCAAATGTTTTGGTGCTCTTCACCTGCTCTGTATTTGTTTGCTCTCGATGCATGTCTGCATATATTTCTTGCTCTGTCATATTGGCTACTGCGCACTGGTTTTGTCTGCATCCCTTGCGCTATACCACTTTACACTCATTGTGTAGTGCTCCTGGTATCTTTATTGCGCTGTTACAGCATAGAGGTCGGTAGTGCTACCTTTCTTATTGTTTTTACCGTTCTATGTTTATTTTTTTTCATCCTACTTCGCCTGGGTGCCAGTATTATTTGCTGGGCACTGTATGCTGTGGTGAGCCTATGGTTTCACGAATTGGCTGATGAGGATCCTTTTTCTGATGCTCTTTTTTTCTCTGCCTGATCGGGAATTCCTCTCTCTTGTCGAGACTGGCTATCTTCCCCCTCAGCCGCACATGGTTCTGTATGATGGACTGTTTTGCCAATGATTTAATATGTAAACAGTGTTTTGTCTTCTGTTGAAAAAAAAACACTGGCAACACCATTTGTGGTTCTAGTAACAAGAGCTCTGCTTTCTAACATCTTCAGTTCAGCTTTTCCCACAATGTCTTCCATAGTCTGCCAATCCCATCCTTTGAAATATGAACATATATCTAAAAATGGATCTCTGCAATCATGGGGAAGAGCATCATAGGCAAAAGCGTAGCGCATCTCCTTAAAGTCTTCACTCGCCCATTTATCTTTCTGTCGCATCAGTGTAGAATAAGCTTCATGTCTATCATCAGCCCGACCTATGAATGGTGCAGCTAATGTTAGCATGAGTGGAATTTTGCCACATATTTGTATGATCTCATTCAATTGAGTCTCATTTAATATTCCATCCTCTGTTTCCTCTACAGAACTCAAATTTTGACAGAATATAAATTTCCTCTAGAGAACTCAAATTTTGACAGAATATTATTATATTATCAGTGAAAAAGGATATATCGTATTACAGTAAAATTTCAATATTCAGACTCGTTTCTTTTTTATTTCCAACAATGGTTTATCACATTCCATCCTATTTCTCTCCAAGATTGCACCTGCTCAAATTTTGACAGAATATAAATTTCCTCTACAAAACTCAAATTTTGACAGAATATTATCAGGGAAAAAGGACATATCAGATTGCCATAAAATTTCAATATTCAGGACTGTCTTTCTTTTTTATTTCTGAACAATGGGCTGTATTTAATATTCCATCCTCTATTTCCTCTACAGAACTCAAATTTTGACAGAATATAAATTTCCTCTACAGAACTCAAATTTTGACAGAATATTATCAGGGAAAAAGGACATATCAGATTTCCATAAAATTTCAATATTCAGGACTGTCTTTCTTTTTTATTTCTGAACAATGGGCTGTTTTTCTTTTTTTTTTGGTTTCTGAATTATACTTGGATGAATGCTTAGTGTTTTTATTATGACTTCAATATGACTTCAATACGGCCCTACTGTTTTTGTGGTTTCATACAGTTAGTGTTGAATGGACTGTTTTTCTTTTTTTTATTTCTGAATTATACTTGGATGAATGCTTAGTGTTTTTATTATGATTTCAATATGACTTCAATACATGCATACTGTTTTTGTGGTTTCATACAGTTAGTGTTGATTCAATGGAAGAAAATTTGTTGTATATGTTTTAAGAGGATATGTAACCATAAATCAATGTTTTTTTAATTTTTTTTTAAGAATTTTAAGAATTATAGATTTAACTTTTTAATTTGTAAAATTTGAGTGTCTTCAAGGTTTTTTCAGATGCTTAATTTATTTATGTATTCAAAAGTCTATTTTAAATATGAATAAATTACAATTTTGTATCAAAATTGTATAATACTTTTGAATCCTATTGACCAACCTTATGGTCATTCATTGGACATATATATATATATATATATATATATATATATATTATTTTTATTTTTTTAATTTCAGAAATAAAACATATTA
>CM076580.1:1462915834-1463036260 GCA_034641835.2 Pinus albicaulis | reverse complement strand
ACGCATCCCATGGTCTACAATACCCAAAACCCAACCTGCACACACAGTAGCAGGGTCCGCACACAGCAGGATTGAGGATCTCTGCGCACACAGCTAGCAGGAGTCCTTTCCCCAAAAACCCAAGACAGATCTACTAATTTGCAATTCGCACCAATCTTAGTTCATTGCCTGCCTATAACTCAAAAAAGGTTCAACTACTTATACTACTTTAGCCTACGCATCCAGTGGTCCGCAAACCGTGGTTTGCGGTCTATCATTGACCCTCTTACAATGCCTTAGGGGCTTTGACCCACACCAAAACCCCTGCGTTAGACTCAATATAATAAAAAATATACAAAATGAACTAGATTCGCAGCTTTGTAGGAGACCCTATTCCAACAGTCCCCCAACACAATCTTGTGACTCATCTCAAGTCACTGTGGTGGTGGGGCCTCCACCTGCGCCTGTATGGCTACTCCGGATATAGAGTCATTTGATCTGATACGGCTTGAGCCGGCTACCATTGATGTAGCTTGGGAGCATATCACCGCGCAGGGTAGCCAACCTAATCGCTTCGCCATTCGTGATCTCCCTAACTATGTAGGGAGCAAGCCGATGCTGCCGGAACTTCTCGGGCTGCTTTGCAAACTGGCTATCGTATAAGAGGACCAATTCGCCTTCCGCGAATGTCTTCTAGCGAATGTGTCGATCATGCCAGGCTTTATCGCGGGCCTTCTGGACTTGCTGATGGAAATTCGCAATAAACCGATCTTCCTCCAAAGCCATAAGCTGTGCTAGTTGCTCCTCCATGATGTCAGGTTCTGCCATGTTTGTAAATGATGCACTACGCAGACTAGGAACAATATACTCCATGGGCATACTGGCCTCTTTACCATAAACCATCCTGAATGGGGTTTTTCTTGTTAACTTCTTGCAGGTTGTTCGATAGGCCCAGAGGACCGATGGGATGCGCACGTCCCAATCGCTGCGATCAACATTGCATACCTTTGTCACTGCTTGCTCCAAGATTTTATTAAAAGCTTCAACCACGCCGTTGGCCTGGGGGTGATATGGCGTGCTCTTCGCATGGTGGATCCAGAACTCCTCGGTCAAAGCTCAGATTGTTTCATTAACAAAGTGCGTACTTCTGTCACTCATGAGAATCTTCGGACATCCAAATCTGGTCAGGATTTGTTCAAAGATGAAGTGCGCAGCGGTATCCGCAGTACAATCCTTTACTGCTTGCGCTTCTGCCCACCTGGTTACATAATCGGTGGCCGTAATAATGTAGTGCGCACCTGTCTTCTTCCCTGGTGGGTTGATAGGCCCGATGAAATCAATAGCCCATTTATCAAATGCTTGTAGAGCCATTTGTGTTTGAAGGGGCATTTTATCTCTGCAGGATGGCCTCCCTGTTCGTTGGCACGTATCGCAGGCTCTACAATAGTCGTGGGCGTCACTATGTAGGGTTGGCCACCATAACCCGGCCCTCAAGATCTTTTGCGCTGTTGCTTTCCTTGCGTTGTGACCTCTTTCTACTTTTTCGTGAGCCTCTGCCAAGATAGCATGCCTTTCGTGCTCCAAAACATATCGCCGCAATACTTCATCTGCCCCCATCTTATATAATTGACCTGCGATGATGGTAAAGTCTGCTGCCCGGGTGACTAACTCTAGAGTACTCTGGAGGTGCCGTCCCAGTAGTCAAGAACTGAATGATATCAACGAAGTGTGCATCTACTTCCTTAATGGCAAATAGCTGCGCATCAGGCAATCTGGCTTCCAGGTCGGTTGGCTCCCTGCCACTCTCTATTCGGGACAAGTGGTCCAGCCCAACACTCAACTTTCCCGGCTTGACGATGATTTCAAAGTCATACTCTTGAAATAGCAGTAGCCATCGGCATATTCCCTCGCCCAACACAGGCTTATTGACCAGGTACTTCAGAGCTGAATGGTCTGTGAATATTTTGAAGTGTCCTAACGAGTAATGCCGATATTTCTGCAATGCGTAGACCATGGCCAATCCCTCCCGCTCTGTGGTGGAGTAGTTGCGTTCCGCACCAGAGAGCTTCCTACTTGCAAAGGCAACCGGATGGTGCCGAGAGCAATGCCCAATGCATCGACGTGAACTTGAAATACCTTCTCCCAATCCGGAAAGATGAGAATAGGTGCCGAGACCATCTTTTCTTTTAAGTAACTCTAAGCTTTTTGACATTCGTCATTCCAAAAGAACGAAACATCCTTCTTGAGCAATTTTTCCATAGGGGCAGTAATCAGTGCATAGCCCTGAATGAATTTCCTGTAGTAGCCCATGTGTCCAAGGATCGAGCGCAGCTGTTTCTCCGTGGTTGGTACTGGCAAGTTTATAATAACTGCGATTTTGGCAGGATCTACCATTAGTCCTTGCCGACAAACTATGTGGCCGAGCAAGATTCCAAAGGGTACGCAGAAGATACACTTCTTGATATTTAGGGAAATCTGGTGTTTTCGGCAAGCATCCAACATCATGCGCAGGTTTGATATGTGTGCTTTTACCAAGCCGAAGACAGTCCAATCATCGAAATACACCTTGAGGAACTTGTGAATGAATTCTTTGAACACTGCGGCAACGACCCACGAGAATATAGTAGGGGCATTTTTGAGTCCAAACAGCATGACAATGTACTGAAACGATCCCCACCCAGTGGCAAACGTGGTCTTACTGCAGTCCTCAGATGCGATTTTGATCTAATGGTATCCTGAGAATTCGTACGCGAAGGAGTATGCTTCTTGTCCTCCCACGCTGTCTAAGATTTCATCTGAGAATGGTGTCGGGAATGGATCATGAACATAGGCATCATTCAACTTGTGTAGGTCCACGCAGATCCGAATCTCCCCCTTAGTTTTTTTCTCCTGAACCACCATTGGACTGACCCAATCTGACTGTTCAATAGGTTCGATGATACCTGCAACAAGCATTTTATCGAGCTCATCCTTGACCTTCTGCTTATTCTTGGGGTTCAACCTATAAGGTCGCTGCTTTATGGGCCGCGCATCGGGTTTGAGAGTGATATGCATAACCCCTAAGTTCCCTGTGATCCACTTTAGCTTGGAAAACTTTGTAGGGAATAAGTCCTGATATTCTGTAAGTAATTCGGCCACTTTGCCTACTGTATTCTCATCCCAGTAGTCCCCAATCTTAGCCAACTTAGGGTGTTCTTTCGTCCCAATGTTTACTTCACGCAGCTTGAGAGGCTTAGTGACATCCACTTCTTTCAGTGGAGGTCCTTCAACGGCGCGCTCCCCTTCCGACTCTGGGATAGAGACAGATTGCGGATCATCTTCACCTTCCTCTCTTGCCAATCTGCGGCAGTTGACAATATACTGCATCTGCGTTTCCCATGTCTGCGTCCCGAATACTGCAGAAGAGCTGGTCTTGCCAAACACGAATGTATCTTTGTCCTGCAGAGCTTCGTCAAGCACATCGGAACCCCCTATTAGTCCGAATGTTCCTATAAAGTCATTCTTCAGAGTTTCCCAGTGGCGGGTGCGCTGATGTAGCTCCGCACCAGGTACCAGGCAATAGGGATTGGACCCAATGCGTGAGTGAATAAGTGAACCCACTCTTCTGTAGTTCGGTCGCCCCATGCCTCCATCCATGCAACCACGTGTTCACACGGATCCCCTGGGCCAAGGAACAACTTGACTCGTACCTCCGCCGGAGCCTCAAATCGCAAGAGCATCATGCCCAGACAATCCTCCCACTCCAGGAACGCTTCCTTATGCGTCTCCCACCATCGTGCAGGGGTTGCACGCATAGTTAGGTTAAGGGCCCATAACCTTCGTTCCCGGGGAATCTTGGCTTCAAATGCTTGCAAAAAGTCCCTAACGTTACCAGAACCATCAAAGTAAGGGAGATCTCTTACCTCTGACGAGATGCAGCGGAAGTTCTTTGTGATCCGAAGACATCGCAGTGTAGAGACATATTGTAACCGATTTTGCGAATTCTCTATCTCCCCATCAGAGTCGGAGAAACATTCACTGTCCTTTTCCCAGCAGAGTACTGCCTCTGCCGTGGGGTTGATCCAATCTCTATCCCACACAGTCAACTTATAGATGTGATCCACATCCTCTTCGTCTTGCACTGGTTCTGTGTATCATTCGCCTTCCGCAGGATCTAATGGTACTATTACCCTTGTACCGTTATTTTCGAATACCATGCTTCTCTTCTTTAGGTTAATGATGCCCCCCATATCGATGGCCCAATCCAAGCCTAGGAGTGCAGGGCATGGGTCTGCATCTTCTACAATCTGAATTACTTCAAAATCAACCCAAACCTTGACCCCTGCGATATCCACCACGATCTTCGATAGTCTCCGCAAGGGTATGATCTTCTGTTGACTGGCCATACATAGTTGGATAGTGGACCATTCCAACTTAGGTTCCCCCATTCGTTGCAAACTTTGTTTAGGTAATACATTTGCATCTGACCCTAGGTCCAGAATAACCTGATCCATCTCGTAATCACCAATCTACGCAATCAACCGCATCTCCCTACCAGTGCGTTTCTTATATCTATTGAGTTTGTGTACGTCCTTGACTTCCGGAGGGAGGCTAGGTCATGTTGCGCAGCTATCTATTAATGCCTGAAGATTTTCCACAACCTTTGGGTTGCGCAGCAGCTTCATACATGCCTGTAAAAAGGGTTTGACCTCCTCATCTGTCTTGAGGTCTTAGGTGGTTGTGAAGTAGGTGCCTCCGCCTCAGCAAAGTCTTTGCGGGCTGCGACAAATGTTTACTTATCTTTTTTTAGATCCAAACCTTCCTTTTTGATAATTGCTTGTTGGATCAAAGGCTCAGTTGCCGTCTTCTCCCCGGGCCCCCCGGTGGCCATCCCACTGCGTGTTACAACATTTATGCTTGGATCTTTGTCCAACAGTTCAACCTTAACCCTCTGCACATTCTGTGTAGGTGTCAGCTGCTTCTCCTGCATCTTTGCTATCAAGATTGGACAATCTTCAATCGCGTGGTCCAGTTGTCTGCAATACTGGCAGGACTGCCTTGTAGGGTTTGGATAGTCCCTGGCAAAGTGTCCTATGTCTCCACAGTTATAACAGATTAGTTGCCCTCGTCCCCGGCCTGTGCTTCCACCTCTTCCGCCTCCCCTGCCCCTTGCTGGGGAGCCCCCTATGCTCGAGAGGGATCTTGGTGAGGATGAATCTGACTGCACCCTATAGAGGTTCCCTTGATCGATTATCAAATCATACGTCTGGTAGTGCTTTTCATCGTTTCCTACCGACCTGTAGAACCTGCACCATTGCTGCTTTACTTTTGGGACATACGCAACAAGGCGGGGACAGTGGTTTGTGTCGTGCAGCTCCGCTACGCGACAATCATCACACCATAGCGCCGACCCACTTGACCCTGCAATTTCCCTAGCACGTAATGGACTAGGTCCCCCGGCTTGCATGTAGTCTATTAATAGAGGGCAGTTATCCTTGGTGTGACCATTCGTCCTGCATCGTATGCACCATCTTTCAGGGCTAGCCTCTGCTCCCCGCTCCTTTTGTAGATTCTGGATCTCTATGTGCATCGCCTCCAGTTGTCCTTGGATCTGCTGGATGCCCAGCTGAGTATCATCTCTGGGTGCAGCGTCCAACTTCATAGCAAGTTCCAAGGCTTTTTCCCGCGACTCGAAAGTTTGGTGACCCATCGGTACACATAGGTGAGGTAGCAGCATAGCAATGAACCATTCCGTGTGCTGTCTATCATCATACTGAAATCTTCCCTCTCTGATCACCTTCTTCAGTGGCTGATCGGCCTCCCACACCGACTCGGAAGGCCCTTGCTTGAAATCCTTTAGATCAACCACTATTTGAGAGTAGGACTTAGGCTTCTTGAATTGTTGCTTCAAGGCGTTCTTAATCTCTTCAATGGTTGTGTTCGCATGCTGGCCGATGTATCCCATGTACCAATCCAAAGCTCTTCCTTCGAAGGCAAGGGATAACTGTGCCCTCTTCACCGCATCACTAGCTACATTCTGTGCAGTCCATACCGATTCTGCGACAAACCAGAACTGATCCATGTCTTCATCTCCCACGCCCTTAAAGGTAGGCAACTTCATGTGAGTAGTGATGTCGTCTTCCGGTGGTGGTGGAGGTGTAGGCGAATTCTTACCCCTACGCTGGTTTGAAAGTGGTGTGGTTGGAGGACTCTGCGCAACTGCTTCTCTTACCGGGCTGTAGACAGATCTACCTCCTTCTCGGTTGGTCTGATAGTATTTGCCACTTTGTGTCGTACTCCCGTCCAGATCAGAGGTCATTCATTCGGTGTGGCTACACATAATACTTTTTTCGCACAGTAATATCTTAATTAGTAATGGTAAGGTCTTCAGAAACTTACTCATGAATCCTTTGAAGAATCTTCGTTCTGCTTCAGAGTAGGAGACAAACTGATCGATGGCAAATTCTGTCACGAATCCTCCTAGCACGCTGTCGACCCAATGGTCCACCATGTGAGTGATGATGTTATTAGTCTTTTCTAACTGCTGGATCAGTTCTGGGGTCCATTGGGTGACCTGCTCGTCCTTCCAACACTTCTGAAATTCGACCAACCTTGCGAGCCACTCCTGGGGCTCGATCGCAATGGTTACAAAGAAGATCTCCGTGAAAATATACTTATTTTTCCACTCTTCGGTGGGCAACCTCTTACTGTGGTTTTCTTTTACTACGAATTCCTGAACTCGCTGCTCGAACCATTCATCAATTTCTTTTCTTTCAGGTTTCCAGTACGGCCTTGGCTTTACCTGATCCCTCTCTCAAAATGCTCCCGGTCCCGGCAACGGAACCATTTGTTGGCTTGAGGGGTCCTGACCCAGGTTTGGAGGTTAAGGTTTGGCAACAAACCCCTATACTATTGGCCCTTTCGGCAGTGACCTTCTTGCACAGGCCAAAGTCTCACCCGAAGCAGTATGGGAGGGTGCTGGTACCAGGTTTCCGCACCCTAGGATAGGGCAGGTAAGTCAAGCAGAGTTGCGTTTGACTTCACAAATATCAGATCGCATATTACATAACCCAGATCTATCAGTCCCTTCGCATCCACGTGCGCAGTACCACTTATAATCACAGTAAACAATAGATACAGGACAATAAAGCAACTATCACAACTATTCTTGCATAAAGTATAACAGACAGATTCAGATCAATTGTCAATGCAGCATAAGCAATTAACAGAGTTACTCTTGGAGCTCAACATAGAATCATGCATAACATAACAGATATCATAGAGTCGCATTAACAGATTCAGATATTCCAACAACCTTCCGCTTTCATTAATCCTTCAGATCCTTTTACAATACCCAAAACCCAACCTGCGCACACAGTAGCAGGGTCTGCACATAGCAAGACTGAGGATCTCCGCGCACAGCGAGCAGGAGTCCTTTTCCCAAAAACCCAAAACAGATCTACTAATTCACAATTCGCACCAATTTTAGTTCATTGCCTGCCTACAACTCAAAAAAGGTTCAACTACTTATACTACTTTAGCCTACACATCCAGTGGTCCGCAAACCGTGGTTTGCGGTCTATCCTTGACCCACTTACAATGCCTTAGGGGCTTTGACCCACCCCAAAACCCCTGCATTAGACTAAATATAATAAAAAATATACAAAATGGACCAGATTCGTAGCTTTGTAGGAGACCCTGTTCCAACACACCCTATGTTGATAATGTCGTTTGTTATACTTAGCATTGGCTCTATCTAATATGTCATGAACCTGCTGGCGACTGTGATGAATGTGCTCAATGAATTGTCACTTGTTAGCTTTCAATGACATGAGACTCAAATTTTCTAAGTAATCACAAATGGTATGACCACATAAATGGGAGATAGTGCTGAAATACCATGCCCACCCGAAAGGGGCCACACCAAGGTTGAGCTATGGATATTTGGGGTTCAAGATGTGCTAGACATAGGGAAGGCTATCATCCCATGTGTGTGGATTCTTCGAGTTTCTACATGGCCTAATGTGAAATAATCCTATTGAAAACCTTTGTCTAGCCATATCATTTTGGAGGTGGAAAGTTAGAAAATTAGTGAGATTGTTGTTGGGCCGTAATTGTAATCTACGGATCAACTACGCTCGCACCAGACCGGTCTAGTCTAGAACAACAGGTGAAAGACTAGACGACTATTTTTCCTAACTCAGAACAAATACACAAAGAGGATTGGATGCTTACTTGCTCTGGGCTTGCCCACTACAACCTTCAAACCTCAAATAAAACTAAGCCAAATAGCTGAATGCTTCCTGTAATAAAGAGCACTGAAACAACAGAAGATACAATAATCTAGATATCTATTCAAGTTAATTAGCCAATTCAGTTAAGCATAAACTACATTCATCAACAAAGATTTTGCAACATGGAAAATCAAAGTAAACATGGATGCATGTAGGGAAAAACAAGAAGTACTCTTTATTGATGATAGAAGTTGAGGTTACAACCTAGTGACTGATTCATCATGACCTTCCAACAGAGTTCCTTAGTCTCATCACAGCATAAGCCTCTCCACCACCAGCTCCACAAATCAAACTCTCTATTGAAAATTCTCTAGCATTTCTCTACTCAAAATCTTCCTCCTTGAACACTTAGCTTTGTGTTCAATTTATATATGAACTGTAGGTTTTTTTGCAATAAATTTCATTCCAAAAATAGGCAAGACATGTTTTCCATTCATGTAGATGTCAATGGACACTTGGATCTGAAGCATGACACATGTGAACCCTTCTAGAAGACACTGGCCAAGTGGAGATTCCTGAACAATGAGAATTTCGCTCCCAATGTGACCAACGCACCTTTGAATGTCAGGAAGTGCTTTGAAAAGCAGCCCAGAATGGAGCTACCTGCATATGCAATGCACATAGGCTCTTTAGATCCTGCGTTGGTGAGCTCCCACATGTTTAATAATAAGATTAAAACCATGGAAAGCCCTTGCTTTGATGAAAATATTGTTTGATTCATGAATGTTTCCTGTCTTAGAGCATATAGCAAATGAGATGATAAAGAATCATTAGGGAATTTTGAGGTCTAAAATGGCCCAAGGAAATTATAAAATAATAGTGAAAAAAATCAAATAAGATTTGATGACATCATCAAATTTTAGAGGGAAAAATGAAAAAACTACTTTTTCAACTCAAATTTTCAACTTATCTCCCAAATTTTTTACTCAAATTTCGAGCGGGAGTACTTGTTGGATGCGAAATTTAATTCCTCATCCAAGGATTACCCATGTTGCATACTTTCGATGGGTCCTACTACACGAAAAATGAGAAATACATAAAAAACGTGATTGTAATCACGTTTTTTTATGTATTTCCCATTTTTCATGTAGCATGGTTCATTGAAAGTATGCAACATGGGTACTCTTTGGATGAGGAATTAAATTTTGTATCCAACGAGTACTCCCACTCGAAATTTGAGTAAAAATTGTGGGAGATAAGTTGAAAATACGAGTTGAAAAAGTAGTTTTATTATTTTATTATTTTTTAATATTTTTACCCTTTTATTTAAAAAATGGTAAATCATCCCCCATGGTTGACATCATCATCTTGAATCGTATTGGTTGTTATAAAGTTTATTTTTGTTGTAAATTTTTCTCTAGAGGTCAATGAATTTCAAAATTCCCCAATGGGATAGACCATCTAATTACCTGCTCGAGATGCCTGGCCAACTGTGTCATTGGGAATGGTGCCCAAATTTACCTATAACAATTGCCCCCTAAAGCATGAGATCCAAATAATAAGAACATTTTATTGAGATGATTTACACTATGATGAGACTGGAAACAAAGTGGGATGGTCACCTGCATCAATCTTACAATACATTACATCATGATAAATCCTCTATTGATCATAATTTCTCAGGGTAGGCATTCCCATAATTAACACATAAAACAATCTAATAACATGTACATAATTCAAAAAGTCGTCTACATTAGAATGTTTCCCAGATGTAGACATCGCCTACAGATATAGGCCCATGTTTGGATGAAAAGCTGTATGTAAGTTCACCATACAGATGATGTGTACAGCAATCCTGAAATCGCAGCTCAGATGGCTAAAACTAGATCTGGGGTCTTCTTATCTCATTCACTCGATCATTCGGGTACAAGTCTAGCCATGCAAATATATGATTTGTCGTCAAACATGGAAAGACATCGTTTGATTACCAACCAATAATGAAAGCTGTTAACAAATTCGAGAGAACCACCATTAATTTCAATGGCCCTCAAGGTACTGCAGTACATTTCATAAGGCGTGAATAGATGATTTGATGTCGAATGCCAAACAAAATATTTTGGTCAGAAGTCTGGAAGCAAGGATCTTGTCGATGCTGTAACAAGCCTCATGGTACTCGAATCTGATGTTTCTAAGTGAACTTCCTAGATATTGATTTGTCGTCGACAGGAAGTCACCTTATTGCAAAACTGGAGTTACTGATTTCGGAGACAAGGGTATGGGGTAAGAGACGATAAAGGATCATTTGGTGCATGGTTAATACTTGAGTATTCTTGAAATTATTGTTTGTATGTAGCATTTTTTTTAACAGATTTATCTATTGTAGAGCGGATTCTCGTTGATGCGTTTATCATATTATCTTATGCATTGTTTGATTTGATAAATTTTCTCATTTTGAAGAGGACTAATCTGTTTTTTTTGTGTTATGAATTTATTCTTGGATTCCATTTCGAAAATGAATGAAAGCATGGCTCGGTGAGTTTGAGGCGGTAGTGGCCTTCATTCAGTAGTGGTTGAAAAAGATAGGAGTTGTGGCTCCTTACTGGTGGTGGCAGGAAAAACAGTATATTGGGAGTAACATATCTATCTAGTGGTGTCTAGATAGTCCAGTGTTGGTTGGGCAAGGCTTATTGGGAGTGGTGGCTTCCAGCAGGTGGTGGCTTGCAAATTTGTATGATTAGAGACTTCCTAACTAGTGGTGGCCAACAATATTGTTCATAGGGGTAGTGGCTCCTAGCTAAAATATGTAAAAAATTTGATTGATAATAATAAGAGAATGAGAAGCAACACAACAATAGTAGGTGGTTTTTCTCTCCTTGAGGGTTTCCACCAAAAATACTTGTCTCTTTTTTCATGTTTGTGATGATGTTTTTCATGACTCTTATGTGTTGATTTGATGTTGCATTGATCTGTTGACGTTATGATGTGTATATTTATTTAGTGATGTGGAAAAAGGGAGAAAATTTTATGTGTGCCATTACTACTGATTCACTCCCTCTATGAGTAGTGATATACATTTCTAACAAGTGGTATCAAAGTGGGGCTCTTGGTTGCAACTTAATCGTTGGAAAATAGATATGGGCTAATTCAAAAAATTTAAATCCTTTTCTAATGCTTCATGAAGGAAATTATACATTGTGGAAGGTGAAATCATATGTGTATTTGTTGTCTCTTAATGAAAATAATTTTCTATCAGTATGTTATGGAGTGAAATATGAAGTTAATGATATAGCTAAAGGGAATATTTTGCATGGAATTTCAAAATATGATAATGTTTATGTGAGACATTGTGAGATTGCAAAATAGATGTTAGATAGGTTTCAAAGTATGTTTGATGGAGGAAAATTCCATATATCAAAGAAGGTTGAAGGATCTTGCCACTCATGTGTTGATGAGAAGAAAATTGCAAAGGATTATACACTTATAATGGAGGAAAATCAAGTCTCCTCACAAGAATAATATGAAAGCACTAATGACTTACAAGAGGAATATGGAAGCACCTATGGTAGCAATAGTGCATCAAGCATTGATCTATAGGGGTAATGTTAGGTCCCTAAAATAATATTGTATCCCCTTATTTTTATTGTTAGTGTAGCCCTCTTATTGTTATTGTTGTACCCATGTATTCCCCATATTGTTATTATTGTGCCCCATAGAAGCCCACTATTGTTATTGTTGTGTCATTACATTGTTATTGTTATGTCAACTAGGATTATATTGTGACCCATTGGACTCCTACACATAGAAATGAGGTTTTGTCATTTGTATCATCCAAGAATTGTTCATTTATGTAATGTAAAGGAGGTTTCCCCCTTGAAGAGGTTGATTTCTAAGTCATTGATCTATATTTTCTTATATTTTGTGAGTTGGTTTCATAACATTTGGTTTCAGAGCTTTGGATTCTAGGGTTTTGTTGTCGCAAACATGTCATCTTGGAATTTTCACTATAAATTTTTTTATATGAGGCTTCAAGAGTTGATATTTTTACCACGTGGATCTGAAATCTCGATGAAATTTGTGTAAATATTTTAGACTTTGGTTTGGAACATTTTCAGGGATGTGATCTGTGGAATTTAGGGTTTTTGCAGGCTCTAGAATTTCATCTCAAACAGGAGACCGAGGGAAAATCATCATAACTTTCGTTTTAGGAATCAGAATGGAATTCTGTTAAAAGTGGATGAAATTTCACAGACTTTAGTTTCTTATGTATCGATTTCAGAGCCGAAGGTCGAAACAATGACATGTGGAATGGTGTTCAAGTTTGCTCTATTTAACCATACCATAATTAGGTCATTGTGGGAGATCGAGCATAACTTTGTCTTGAAGAATCTAAATTAGGTCTTACCTATGGCAATGGAAAGAAGACTCAGAGCGCTACTACAAGACCAAATCTTAGATATTGGAGATTTGAAATCACAGAGATAAATCAAGTTCAGTATCGACCTCCTAAAAATAAAGAAAAAGGTGTATATATTTTTTTTTAAATTATGTAACTTTTGTTTGAAAAAGCAGTTTGAAGTGATTCCAAGGGAATATTGAAGCATAGATATAAGTATTGGATTCTAAAATTCCTCCAAAAAATAATTCCACACCAATTAATTCCTCATAAAACTCTATTATGACACATTAAGAGGAAGAACTGCAGCATGATATATCAAAATTACGGGACCAAATGCAACAAATATCGCGCTCACAAAGAGCAACCAAAGAAGAACTAATATGTGACATAGATGGTTTAAAAGGATAAATTAATGGTTTAAAATTACACATGGATGGGTTGAAGAATGGCATGGAAGGTATAGAAGCAAAACTGAAAGGAAATATGGAAGATTTGGAGAAAGACATGGAAGGTTTGAAGGAAGGTTTGACAAAGCTGCTACAAGAAAAGCTTCCTAATGGCGAAAAGGAAGTAGAGGAAACTCATGATGAGAAAAAAATAAACATTAATCATGATTTCATAAACTCTAACTTTGGATTGAAGACCCACCATATTCCAAATATCTATATGAATAAGTTTTATGGCAAGGATCTCGTAACATGGATACTACAGATGGAGCAATATATTGATCTCCATAATGTGCAAAACACTTAAAAGGTATATATTGCAACTTTATATTTAGAACCCAATACATTTTTATGGTATTGATGGTGTCATTCTCGTAAAAAATTATCACTTGGTCAATTTTTACGGAGGAAATGATAGCACATTATGAGGATACAAAGAGAAACACCTTATTTAGCCAATTGATAAATCTCAAACAAAAGGGTTCAATGATGGAGCACATTGAGGACTTCCAAAAATTTAATGTAAGGGTAACTGATATTATAGAGGAACATAGGATTGATTTCTTCACATGGACTTTAAAGTATAACATTCAACATGAGGTTCACCTTTGGGAACTTGAGTCATTGGAGAAGGCATGCAGGTTGTCAAGAAAAATTGAAAGAAAAATTATGGTGACAAGGAAGCCTACCACTCACAACTATAAAGATAGAAGTGTTGCTACTTCTAGGCTTCCACAACCTACAAGGTTGAAACTACAACAATTGGAAGAAAAAATAGAAAAAGGGCTTTGCTACAGTTGTGATAGAAAATGCACTAAAGGTCATAAATGTGTTGAGAAGAAATTATTTTACATAGATTGTGAAGAGGAGGAAGAAAATGAACAAGAAACTTAAAAATAAGAGGATATACACCATGAACCAACCCTAGATAAAAAAGAAATGAATCTGACCATATCTTGTAATGCATTGGTAAGAATTACCACTCCTCAAACTCTCAAGATAGAATTACATATCAAAAAGAAAAATGTAATAGTGCTAATTGATTCTGGTAGTACCCATAATTTTATGCATTTTAAGGTAGCCAAGGAATTGAATTTATTCCTATACCCAACACCAGAGTGTCAAGTAATGGTTGAAAATGGAGGAACTATAAATTTCTCTGGAAAGTGCCATTATATAGAGCTAACCATGGGGGAATATGTATTGAATAGTCCAATGCTCTCCATTCTAATGGGTGGTGCTAATTTTTAGAATATTCTGACACATAGGAAATAGTTAAGTATAAATTGGTCTAGCATAAAGTTAGGTAATGTGTGTTTCTTTAGCATGTAATTTTGTAACTTATAATCCAATGGTCACAATATGTAGTGATCTGATGGTTCATTCTCTCCTTGGTATTACCGACACTTGATCCATGACTTAACACCTGATTGGTCCACGGTATCTATTTAAAGAGCATGGAGGGTCATTTGTCCAGTGACCTTTTATGAGAAAAGCTTATGTAATTTTTTTTACTTATATTAATAAATTTCTTCAAGTGGTCACATTGGCTTAGGTTTTGGACTGTTTCCCTCTTCGAGGGTTTTAAGCACTTCAAATACTGGTGTATTGATCTGTGATCTGTTTTTGAGTGGTGACCTTTGGAGTTTGATCTAAGGAACTTACCCTGTAAATTCCCACACTGATGTTTTACTAGGAGTCCAATGGTTACAATCTTTGGGGACGATAGCTTTTAATTTTAAAGAAATTTTCTTGAATTTTTTTTGGGAAGGAAAGGAAGTTGAATTACGATGTATCGCGAGGAAGCTGATAAATATAATCAACTCTAATTTCATGAAAAATCTTCTAAATAAATAAAAATGAGGCGTAATTTCACAATTATTCTCACTAGAGGTTCAAACATCAAAATCATCTATTTCTCCATATCTCCAAAATGTCTTGGAAAATCATTCCAAGGTGTTTGAAACTCCCAAAGGACTCCCACCTATTCATGATCATAATCATGCTATTCATTTGATTCCAAGAAGTGTTCCTCCAAACATTAGGCCTTACAAATATCCTTATGCTCAAAAGAGTGATATTAAACGTGTGGTTACAGAAATGCTAGAGGCTAGTATAATTCAACCTAGTCAAAGTTCTTGCTCTGCTCCAATAGTATTGGTGCACAAGAATAATGGATCATGGCGCATGTGTCCAGATTATAGGGAGCTCAAAAATCTCACTATTAAAGATAAATTTCCCATCCCCATCATTGATGAACTATTGGACGAATTTCATGGAGAAATTTACTTCACCATTATGGATATTCACTCTGGATATCATCAAATTAGAATGAAGACTGAAGAAATTCTATAAAAAAAAAATTTAGAACTGTTGGGAAAAATTATCAGAGGGGGTGGGGGTGGGGGGTTGAATCAATATTTAAAACTTGCACATACTTTTTCTTTTCTTTATCAAATTCTATACACGTCTGTACTTGAGGAAACTAGCATATGTACGCAAATTTCATTCAGGAAACTAGTGTTTTCCCAGTGAAATTATAATGCAGATAAATATTCCATAACTTTATTTAGACAAGTGCATTAATTATTCATCAAACATTTAGTAAGAAGTAAACATGTTCAGTAAAAATGGAATAAATCATCACACATAAGAAACACACATGAACACCAAGATTTAAGGTGGAAACCCAATGTGGGAGAAAACCAGCGTTGTTGTCATCTCAGTCTTCAATATTTATTATATAGAAAACTATTTATAATATTGTACTAGCGCAGAATCATACTAGCACACAGGCACCACCTACAGAAGGCTGCTACCTTCACTCGTTCTCCAGCTGCTACTAGAAGGGAGCTCCAACCCCCTGATCTCATTTACCAGTCACCACTAGAAGGGAGCTTCGACCCCCTCCTCTCATTTGCCAACCACTAATGGAAGGGAGCTATAACCCCCTGATTTGATCACCAACTCCTACTGGTAGGAAGCTTCGACTTACTCACTGAAGGCTCCAACCCTCAGCACCACTGTGGACCACATTTCATAAATTTGCACACTGGATCATCTGGCTTCAATACATCACAAATTTTAGGCCTCTTTTCATCCTATTTTTAGACTGGACCCACTACACTCATTTAAGCCCAATACCATACATCAAATTGAAACATATAACTATACCAAATCATTCACCGAATCATCAATCTACCAACCAATCACTGATATTTAATCACAATCAACTAGCAGCATAATCAATACTCAAACAACCTATATCTATAGGTAGACATCATTGAAATACAACAAAAACACAACAAAAATGATTAGACATTTTCTTCAGCATTCTTCAGCAAAAACCTAGCTTGCATATGCACCTTTCAGTAGACATATTCGTGTATGTATGCGCTTATCCAAAAACCAACTCGTGTATATATCTCAACATATTACTGAACATATACACTACTCTATAGAACCAAACTCATGTGTATACACACCTTCCTCATGTCAAACAACAATATGATTTGTAAATAATTAAAAACTGTTCAATACTTCAAAACTTCAAACTTACTTATATTATACCGTTCACTGCAGCAAACATGTGCCAGACCAAAATCTAAATAACTCATAACCAGATCATGAAAATACATAGTCATTTCAGGCCTAGAGATCTTGATCCATCATTGTACTCATGAGTGCATCTTTATTTCAGATCTATCAATCACTTATAGCCCATACCTTACAAATATACTTCAGATTGAAGTATTCATTCATTATCCTTACTCATTCACACTTAGCACTTTGATCTTCACCACCTTATATAGTTTGAGCCTTAGCTAATACCTTGACCCAAAACCACACAAGTGTCGATGGTATTCTTGGACGAGATCCAATAACCATTACTACGCTCAATATTGTGGGCTAATTCCATGGTAAATACCCCTGGTATTATTAAATTAGTGCGCTAGCACATATGCGACTTTTTTTTTCCAGCGTGTATACGCGAATTTTTCTTGACGAACCTGGATATAGATCTTCAAATATTTAACTTTAATAAGATTCTGATTCTGACCTGCAAACCTCTGTCATTTTGTTCCATCACTCTGTCACCTATGAACTGATTTGTGAACTCTGCTACAAGTTGGTTGCTATCAAGGACAACACCTTTATCATAATTCCAACAATCTCCCCATTTGGACTTGATGGAAACCATATTGGTGTTTGGTCACCATAACCTAAAGATACCTGTTAAACACATCAATATAAGCATTATTCAAACACCAAGTTACTCGCCCCCTTTGACATCAAGGGAAAAGGGCGAACCAATGTTGAAACAAGAATTTTCTTTCCTTGTAGATACAAAAGCTCTGTAGATCTGATATGTACTATACTAACCATGCTCCCCCTGAGCACATGCTGAATCTTAAAAATATTTTCAATGAATTACATGACTCTAAAACTCATCAAAGTATGACATTTCCTATCACCAAGGACTCATACTTACATCAATCACCCAACCAAGTGGGGCTACATATTTGAACCAAATACCCAACCATGTGGGTTTACATATTTTACATGACCTCAAAAGTCCATACATGATTGAATATGACAATATTTACATCATAGGTATCAACATGAACTTTACAAATATGAATTTCATAACCAACACCAAAGGACCTCAACATCAGACATAATTCAACAATCATTATAAACATAATGTCAACAATGAATTATACTCTGCAAGATTAATTCTCCTCCTAAGCCTATGATACATGTTCATTGTCAACAACTCATCAAAGCATCTTCATAAATCAGATAAATATCAACGAAAATTCATAACTCAAAATCATATCAACAGACTGTAGACCAATGAAATCATAATTTTCAGAAGCATGTTAGAGACTCATGTTTAGTTTGTCCTACTTTTCTTTTGTTATAGAAAAACATACGTGACTATCCACAAAGAAACTCGCTTATATAAATGACTATACTTAATGAAACCTGCGTACAATAAGAAACCTTCTGAATTTTCACCTGTAGACTGAGCAGACTAGATTAACAACAAATTAAGGTATAGATAACTCCTAGTTTCTATCTAAGATATTCAATTGATTCTATGGGGAGAGTTTTAGTAAATATATTAGCAACTTGTTCTTTAGAGGGAACATACTCCAATTTAACATTTTTCTCAAGCACTTGTTCTTGTAGAAAGTGATACTTAATAGGAATATGCTTGGTTTTGGACTACATAAAAATATTTTTCGAAATACTAAAATAAATTGTATTATATCATAGGATGGAGATGGGTGAAGAACATTTAATTTGAATATCTTGTAATGTTTGCATCATCCAGAAAAGTTGTGTGTAACAAGATGCAGGAGCCACATATTCTGCTTCCGCGATAGATAATGCAATGGAAATTTGTTTCTTGTTGAACCAAGATACTAATCAGGGCCCCATATAAAATGCACCTCCACTAGGGCTTTTCCGGTATTCACATTTCTAGCCCAAACCGCATTTGTGTAAGCATGAAGAGTAAGATAAAAAATTTTAGGGTACCATAGACCAAAGTCTTGATTTCCTTAGATATATTTGAATATTATCTTTACTGCCTGAAGATTTGATTCCTTTGGATTGGATTTGAAACATCCAACAATCCCAATTGCATGAATGATATTTTGTCTAATAACTCTTAGATAGAACAAACTTCCAATCATAGGCATATACTCTAGTTGGTTGCAGTGGGAGAATCATCATGAGAGTTGAGGTTACATCATGTCATCATTGGAATACATACAGGCTTGCAGTCTTCCATCCCATACTTCTTCAGAATCTGCTTGAGATATTTTTTTTGTGAGAGAAAGATGCCATCTTTTGCTTGTTGCACTTTTAAACCAAGAAAATATGTTAGTTCCCCAAGTAAAGACATTTCAAATTCTTGCTGCATAACATAAGCAAATTTTTGACTCATAGATTCTTTATTACTCCCAAAGATGATGTGATCAACATAATCAACATTAATTAGCAGAGTATCATCCTCAATTTTTGTGTGCATTTTGTTGTCTACAGGTCCTTTTGTGAAGCCTTGTTGTTGAAGATAATTTTCAAGATGATAATAACATGCTCATGGAGCTTGTTTTAGACAATATAAAGCCTTTTTGAGTTTGCATATAAAGTTTTCATCATTCCCCAAAATGAATCCTTATGGTTGTTAGATATATACTTCTTCTTCTAGATCTCCATTAAGGAAAGCAGATTTTACATCCATTTGATAAACTTTGAAATGTTGAAAACTTGAAAATGAGAGAAACATTATTATGGCTTCAATTATGAGTACTGATGCAAATGTTTCTTCAAAGTCTATACCTTCTTTTTCATCATAACCTTTACAAACAAGTATAGCTTTGTTTCTAATGAATTCTCCATCTTCATTCAACTTATTTTTTAATATACATTTTGTCCAAATAACATTTTTATCATGAGGCCTTGGAACCAATTATAAAGAATTATTATTTTCAATTTGATCAAGTTCTTCATCCATGGCCTTAACCCAACATTCTTCCTACTAGCTTGATTTACATTTTGTGGTTCAATGGTGGATAATAAAGCTAGATAACTAGGATATCCTACAAGGGTTCTTATTGTTTGTACCCCAAATTCCTTTTCTCCTAGAATTTTAGTTTCTGGATAATTCCTTTGAACATACCTGGATGGAGCCTTTTCTTTATTTGATGTGTATTCTTCTGATGCTTCATTAGTTTCTTCTTCTATATCATTGTAATTTTATGTGGGAAATCATTCATCATCATCATCCTCTTTTGCTGTTGTTACCCTTTTGGGAGTTGTGCATGATTCATCAATCTCAACATCAATACATTCAACAATTTTGTGAAGTCTCTTATTGTACAATTTGTATCCTTTACTTCTAGAAGAGTAACCAAGAAGTATTCCTTCATCTGCTCTAGCTTCAAAATTACCAATTTTTTCATCACTATTTTTTATGAAACATTTTCTTCCAATAACTCTAAAATTATTTACCGTGGGAAGCTTACATTACCAAAATTCATAGAGATTTTTATTACTGTTCACACGAACATGAGCCTTGTTGAGAATATTTACTGTGGTATGTGTAGCTTCACCCCAGAAGGTGTCAGGAGTTACAGACTCATCAATCATAGCACAAACCATTTGTTGAATTGTTCTATTCATTCTTTCTACCACGCCATTTTGTTGAGGATTTATGGCTATAGAAAATTTTCTTTGTATGCCATGTTATTCAATTAATAAATCAAAGGATTCATCCGATATGTATTCACCTCCTCGGTCAGATCTAAGACATTTGATTGTTAGATCTAATTCATTTTCAACTAATGCTTTGAAGACCTTAAATTTATCAAATGCTTCATCTTTTTGTTTCAATAAACCGATCCAACACATTCTAGAAAAATCATCAATGAATAAGATATAGTATTGTTCTCCATGAGGTGAATTTTTCCTTACATTTCCACACAAATCAGTATGTATAAGTTCAAGAGGCTTACTTGTTGATCATTCTTTGGCATTGAATTGAACTCTAGTTTGCTTACCGAACTGACATGACTTTCATATGGTACTTTCTGGTAGGGTGATGTTGGGAAAATCACGAACAACTTTGAGCCTGCTTGATTTTCTTATTTGAGAAAAAATTAGATGTCCCAACCTTTTGTGCCATAAACAGTTTTCCTTTGCTTTACCTAGGTAATATTGTTCTTGCCTACCTTTCAATATATTCATATTGCTTGGTTTTTGTTGTGTCAAGTTCACGAACCACACATTATTTTGATCGGAAGGCCACCTCATTCCCTTGGTCACACATTTGGCTAAAAATCAGCAAGTTATGCTTTAATCCATCAACATACATAACATTACCATCTTTAACCTTTTATTTTAGAAAAACAGATCCTTTACCCTTAATGACAATAGGGGATCCATTTCCAAAAGTGAAATTGTTTTCTTTCTCTAATGCATTGTATGAAATGAGCTTATCTTTATCACCTGTCATGTGTTTTGAACATCCGGTATCAATGTGCCATTGATTTTCTTGTCCTTATATAAATAAAGCTATGCCACAACTTTTGTGTTAGTATGAATCTTTTGTCGGAAAAAGACCACTTTAGCTACGCATAACAAATAGCCCTAACATCAATTATGGCTGCCAATATCTTCAAATCTGTAGATAGTTGATCAAGACAAAGCTGCACAAATCCAGATCTATGCATAAAAAGACATTAAGCAGTAAAAATGAAGTTTTTCTCCATACATCCAATAGACAAGACAAGAACAATATTTTTGAAAGAATTTTTATATTAAAGGGCACCTAAGAGGAAAAAAAGAAAGGTGTTTCCAATTCTCCTCAATGGGATTTGTTCTTGAAAGTCCTCAGCACTTCAGATCTAGAATTTCTCTCTCTTGTTGGTGTAGAAAACCCAGACAAACATAGAACTCAAAGGGAGATCACAAAGCAAATAATGGAGAATGTGACAATGATAATGGCTCAAAGTCAGACCAAGAGTATAGATCCAGAGTGATCTAATATGCAACAAAAGGTGAAGAATGGTAGGAAAAACCCTCCTATTTATAACAAAAAATTGGGTCATTCTAGATCTTGGTGCATGATTAAAATAATATTAACCAAATCTAGATCCACCTTTTATGGAATATTTTATTATATTTGTTGGAGGGAAAAGGCATTTGACTTGGGTCAAATCCCTTTATTTGTAAATAATAAATAAATAGATGATTTATTTATTATTTTAAGGAAGTGGTTGAATGATAATTAAATAAATAATGATTTATTTAATTATTTATAAATGATTTAGTCATATTTAACAAGGAATATTATTTAAATAAGATTTAAATAATTATTCCTAGAAAATAATAAGATAAATAGGGATTTTTCTAATTAATTTCCTTGTTTTGGGTTAAATATGACCAGGAATAATAATTAAATTATTGTTTAATTAATTATTCTATGGGGAAAATCAAACAAATATAGATTTGCTTAATATTTCCTTTTGGGGTTTCCTGTTTAGACCATAAACAACCTAATAAATGTGTTTTATTAAGTTATTTCACATAGTGAAAGCAATTTTACTTAGGGTAAAATTGGTCTTACATGGTGTACTTGGGTCCATCTAATGATAATAGGTTAGATGACCAAAAAATGGTGTAACATTTTGGATTGTAAGTCCTTATTTTTCCATACCTTAGAATTTGTTGATATTTGCTCCTTTGGCTTTAATTTTCTCTTACATTCAGATTTCTCATCTCCAAAGTTATTTCAAAATGAGCATTAAATTTCATCTTTAAGAGGAGAGAAATTGTGATAAGTATTATTCTTGATTCCTGTCTCATTCCTTTGTTTTATTTCTTCTCTAGTCATGATGGTTTTGTATGCAACAAATTGAGCAACTTTGTGACCAAAATTATGACATGAGAAACATTGTCCATTAAAGAAGAAATTTTTGTGATCATATAACCTTATAGTGTTTTTTACTATTTTAATGATGCTTCTATTATTTTTCATCCTTGAATTAGAGTGAAAATTATTTACGTGCAAAGTTTATTTCTTCTTCTTTTGAAGGTTGAAACTTTGTCGACTAGCTTTTGCTGCATTTAGATAGCTTCTGGTTGTGGCTGAGGATTTTTTTTTCTGTGATGATTCACCAATGTATCCAAGACATGTCTTCATAAGAGGAGAGCGTTGAACCTTGATAATTTCATCTAAGGTTTTAGATCCTTTAGAAAATCTAATATTTAGAGTTTTTTTCTTTCTTAAGTTCCTTTCTTAGACTTACTATTTCACATTCTAACTTCTCATTATGCTTCTCATTGTCTAAGAGTTGATTCTTTAAAGTATCTATGAGTAATTTTTTTTCTTCCAAGAATATTTTGATTTGAGTAATTTCTTCAAATAAATATTTTTCTTCTAAATAATCCATAAAATTATCATTAGATTCATCAGTGTTTTTCTCAAATGCCATGAGTAATTTAAGATCTTGATCAGATTCTTATTCTTCACTATTTGACAAGCCATCACTATCTTCATGAGTATAATAATTTTTCCTATTTTCAAATAATCTAATATTACCTTTTGCAATATCCTTCCCCTTGTCATGATTATCTTTATGAGGACATTTAGCAGCATAATGACCCACTCTACCAGAAGAAAAACATTTGAAGGGAAGCTTACCTCTGAACCTTCCGGTGTGAAGTTAAAGTTTCTTTACAAAATTTACCTCATCTTCTTCTGATACATACCCTGATTCCTTATGTTCTTCCTTGTATTTTCCTTTAGTAATTTCTTTAAATGCGTCTTCTATGACTTCCGAGGGACCTCCTTTTCTCATTTCAAAAGCAGTCAAGATCCCATGAAGTTGAAAAAAAGTAAGAGACTGCAAATCCTGCTTTTCTTCAATGGCATACACTTTTGACTCGAATTTAGGAGTTATAGATCTTAATATTTTCTCTACTAAAGTTGTGTCTTTTATGTCTTCACCCAAATTCCTCATACGATTTACTATCTCATCTAGACTTACAAGAAACTAGAAATACTTTCATCATTATGCATTCTAAGATTTTCATATTGAATACTGAGAGTTTGTAGTTTAGCACTTTTTACCTTGTCATCGCCTTCATATCTTAGGATGATTTTGTCCCATATTTCCTTTATTGTATATAACAACATAACTTTGACAAATTTTGATTCGTTCAGGCTTCCAATAATTCATTGACAACTTTCACATTGGTTTCATATGTCTTCTTTGTTGTTGCATTTTTGGAACTGCGACTAGATATTGGTAACCTCCTTCAATAATTTCCCAAAAATATGCTCCAAGAGACTGAAGATGGGATCTTGTTCTTACCTTCCAAAAGATTAAATTATTTCTGTTGAAGAGTGGTGGTATGATAGATGTTGTTCTATCTTGATTTCTCATCTTGCTAGATCTTCCTTCAAGTGATCAAGCTTCTTCTGAAGGACCTGCTATGATACCAAATGTTGGGAAAAATACTGAGAGGGGGGGGGGGGGTGAATCAATATTTAGAACACACAAAATTTTTCTTTTATTTACTGAATTATATACATGATTGTACTTAATCCAACTAGCCTATGTACGTGACTTTCATTCAGGAAACTAGCCTATGCCCAATGAACTTATAATTCATATAAATCTTCAGTAAATTTATTAAACCAGTGCATTAATGATTCATCATACATTTAGTAAGAAGTAAACATGTGCAGTAAGAACATAATAAATCATCACACATAAGAAACACACATGAACACTATGATTTAAGGTGGAAACCCAATGTGGGAGAAAACCACCGTTGTTGTTGTCTTTGTCTTCAATATTTATTATATAGAAAACTATATACAATCTTGTACTAGTGCATACTCATACCAACACACAGGCACCCACCTGCAGAAGGCTACTACCTTCACTCTTTCTCCAGATGCTACTAGAAGGGAGATCCAACCCCCTGATCTCATTTACCAGCCACCACTGGAAGGGAGCTTCGACCCCCTACTCTCGTTTACCAGCCACTACTAGAAGGGAGCTACAACCCCCTGATCTGATCACCAACTCCTACTAGAAGGAAGCTTTGACTTCCTCACTGAAGACTCCAACCCTCAGCACCACCGCAAACCATGTTTCATAAATTTTCACACTGGATACACCAACTTCAATACATCACAACTTGTAGGCCCCTTTTCATCATATTTTTAGACTAGACCCACTGCGCTCATTTAAGCCCAATACCATTCATTAAACTAAAACATATAACTATACCAAACAATTCACTAAATCATCAATCTACCAACCAATCATTGCTATTTAATCACAATAAAATAGCAACATAATAAATACTCAAACAACCCAGATCTATATGAAGACATCATTGACAGACAACAAAACTTATCAGACATTTTCTTCAGCATTCTTCAACAAAACCCTGGCCTACATACACACCTTTTAGTAGACTTATTCGCGTATGTACGTTCTTATCCCGAAACCAATTCGTGCATAGATCTCAACATATTACTAAACATATATGCTACTCTGCAGAACCTGTTATCACTATAAAAAATTTCTGAAACTTGGTCAATTACACTTGTTCCTAAGTCATAATGCTAGATAGGGTTAGAGTCATTTTTATATTTTTAAAGGTCTAGATCATGGGTTAAAAGTCTCATTCCATTACCAAACAATGTTCATTAACCTTGTTTCATTCTTCAAAGATCTTATGCTACGTTTTGAAACCCATTTTTAAAGTTTTTTTTCGAAAAATTGATGAATAAGCCACGAAAACACGTTTTCGTAGTGCGCTCAGTGTAAAAATTTGATTTTTCTCTACGAAAACACTGGTGATTTCGTAGCGCAAAAACCCGAATTTGCAAATCACGCGCTACGAAATCGGGGATTCTAAGTTTTGCGTTTGAGCTGTCACATCTGTCAAATACAGTTAAATTTCTCATCATTAGGTGTCATCTACGAGTTCTCCTTCACACATGCAACCATTCATTATAATTATTAAGGGTCATTTGTTATCAATTAGGGGTTAGTTGTCATTGGTCCTTTCAAATTTGAAAACAGTTGGCCATTTTCGACTTCATTTGTCTCATGCAAGACAATAGTGCATGCATGTTTATGTTTTGAAAAAGAAATTAGTGGTGAAAGACCTGAGTTTACTAAAACAAATTCAAGCGAGGCTGTAAAGTTTTCAAGCGAGGCTGTGAAACTATATTTCAAGCGAGGCAGAACCGAAAGAAATTCAAGCAAGGTTTCTCATTCAAATTCAGGTTATATCAATATTTTCAAAACTTGCTATCGATTGAATTTGAAATTCATTGCTGGTGGAAGAAAAATTGTTATCAAGTGAGGCAAAATTGTTATCAAGCGAGGCTGAACTCATTTACCAAGCGAGCCAGTTCATTCAACAGGAAGCTCTAATTGGTAATTTGCTAATTTTCTGAAGACATAGGGTTTTTAGAGGGATTATCAAAGATTTCTGAAGATACAAGGTTTTCAAGAAGAAAATGGCTAAAGAAAGAAGGAGTCACAGGTCTGTTCATGGCCTAAGAACAGAACCTGAAGGTGTAGAAGCCCTTACAAAAGAGAAGTTTGTTGAAGAAGCATTTAAGAAAGTAGGTTGTTGGAGGTTTTGTGAAAAACTTCAAGGAGGGCACACTCAAGTCACCAAATAATTTGCCATAAACTTCACAGGATCAAACTCAAAGATTGGATTCCTCAATTTACCAATTTCCCCTAAAATGATATCAGCAGTTATAGAAATTCCGAGAGGAGAATACAGGTGGTTTAAAAACTTCAAGTTTGACATGGTACCCTGCAAAATCTTTCTAAAACCAGAGTTTACAGAGGTTGAATTGAACAAAGTTGTGCCAAGAAGTTATGTCAAAGATACATTTTCCAATCTACTCTACAATATTCAGAGGTACTTCACCTGCGAAGGGAGATACCACAAGGTGTATACCTATTACTTTAAACTCTTGCTTCATTTCACGGGGATAATATCTCTAGATTTACCTTTTTATCTTTTCAGAAGTTTGGCTAAGATGTCTGATAAGGTACAAATGAAAGTTGAGTCATGAAACCTCATTATTTCACCATGGCTTAGTCAAGGTAATAGTCTTACATGAGCTGCAAAAAGCAAACAGAGATTGGGTTGAATTCCTCTTTTTGAGTAGAATTGGAATTGAAGGAACAGGTGTTAGTCCTCAAGCTAAAGAAAAAAATCCATCAAAGATTACTGCCCCTGTAGAAATAAAGTCAAGAATATTTATTAAGCTCAAGCCTCAGAAAAAAGTTAAAGAACCAATGATAAGAACAACATTTAATATCCAAGAAACTCCTAAAACTGCACAGAAGAAGAAAACTCTGGTTAAGGAGACAATTCTAGAACAATCAACTAGTAAAACATATCAAAAGAAGTTGATTAGGAGTCAAAGGTTAAAGGAAAAGGGTAAGGTTGTAGTTACAGAGGGGTCAAGAGGTAATTTGAATGATATACTTCAAGCTATTGACATTGAAGAGTCTCCCCTAGTACAAGAAGACTTCATCAAACTAGATACAGGTGGCAGCAAATCAAAGAAATTGAAGACATCCAAAATGTTAGATTTTCAGGATGAGGTGGCAGATTTTTATCTTTAAGCCCAGAAAACCCTCAACTAGGCACTCCAAGAAGTTGAAACAGTCATACGTGGAGATAGATCAAACATGAGGTGAAAGTGCTAATTTTTTTGAAGAAACTACAAATACATCATTTTCAATGCCTGAAGAAGACAAAAACAGGGTTTTCAATATTCAAAAGGAAAAGAGAAGCTATGAAGATGTCAAAGACAAACTCAAATTTGTGAATAATGAGATTGATAAGTTGAAGAAAAAGGTGAGAGTGGATGCAGAAGAAAGGTCAAACTTTGAAAGGATGAAAGGACTGTGGGAGTTGGAGAAAAATCCAAACCCTGAATTAATTGATAGTCAAGCTCAATTCTTCATATGGACCCTACCTACAATCAAAGAAGAAAAATTCATTAGGATGGTCAATACCAAGCTAAGGGAAAACAATAGAAGGCTTAAGAGGAGAGTAGAAGACCTGGAAATACAGCTAGCATAGTTTGAAGATCAGCCACAGCTAAAATAAGTGCAAACAGTAAGTGTCATCCTTTAACAAATTTTTGAGGTTATGTGGTAATATCTCATTTTTGGAGCTGTTTAAAGTTGATTTTTATGGGTTATGAAAGATGATATACACCTGGAAATATAGTATTAAAGGGTTGAAAGCTAAAATTTTGGAAGGAAGCTAAAGTGAAAATTGAAGACTCAGCAGTTTCATAGCGCGGTACGAAACTACTGAAGGTGACACACAACAGTTTTGTAGCGCGCTACGAAACTGCTGTAGGATGCAGTTTGAAGAATTTTTGCAATTTTCAAAGGTGAAAAGGGTTTGGTTTTGAAATTTGATGTTGGTGGGAGGTATATGTAGAATATCAATGAAGATCCAGGAGGTTTGGCACATAAAAATGGAAGATTGAAGCATGATTTTAAAAGGAAAAGTCTGCGCTACGAAAACAACAGACTCAGCAATTTCGTAGCACATCATTATTGACAGTTTTTGCACCATTTTGGAGGTTTGGGATTTGCATAGCTAGAATTTATAATTCAAATGAAGGTTATAAGACATTTGCCACATTTTTTGAGCACCAGTTCTTCAGCAGTTGGTTCGAATGGACAGAAATGAGGCATTCAGCTATTATAGAGGGAACATGCTCCTATTTTGTAGGAATGGATAAGAAGCAGGTTGATGGGGTCTAACAGCAAGAAGATAAACAACATCATGATCGAATTCTAGAAGAAATAGTTGTCAAGCATAGTTTTTAATGATTAGATAAGATTGCTAAAGGTTGTTAAGATATAATAAATAGTGTTTTAGTGCTAGTTGTATTAGGACTATAAGACAGACAGTTTAACTGTCAGTTTGTAAATGAAGTTTTTTTAGAAGTTGATAGGTGTCAAATTCGAATTTCTTCTCAAATCTTTGGAAGGAATCAAAGGATGTAATGACCACTCTATAATAGGGAAGAAATATAATTGCATAGGGTTGGAATTTTCATTGAACAAGCATACTTTTTGTGATATCAGAGAACTGTGTTTTTATCTTAATACAGAGAGTTTTGTTTCATCACTCAGGATTCAGAAAGGGTTATGGATGTTTGATTGTCTCGTGATGTTTCTCTTTAAATTACTTGCAGTGGCATGAATGTATGCTACTTAGAATTCACTGAAGGTGCTCTAACTTCCTTCATATGTTCATGAATTGTGTTTATTCTCTGTCCTAATGTTCTATTGATGCATCTAAACCCTAAAATTCCCTGACTTCCATATGAAACTGATCTTTATGTTTTGTGAAAGAAAATTTTACTCCATTTACCAATAGATGTTTTTTTATTAGTAGTATAACCAATTATTCACTTTATTTAGTTTATTCATAGAGTTAGCCATCTGATCTTTATTTGCAAATCATTAACCTATTGAGAGAGCCCTCTCAGGTTGAGGAGGCTAAGCCTCAACTAAAAGTTTGGTTTGAAATAGCTACTTAGGATCTCCTTGACTAGCAGCCTATCAGGGTCTGATTTTGAGATAACAGAACCAAACTCGCACGTATACGTGCCTTCCTCATGTCAAACCTGCATATAGATATGTAAATAATTCAAGACTGCACAATACTTCAGAACTTCAAACTTACTCAGATCATACCTTTCATTGCATCAAACATGTGCCAGACCATATATCTAAACAACTCATAACCGTATCATGTAAATACATAGTCATTTTAGGTCTATAGATCTTGATCCATCATTGTATTCATGAGTGCATATTTATTTCAGATCTATCAATCACCTATAGTCCATACTATGCAAATATACATCAGATTGAATTATTCATTCATTGTCCTTACCCATGCATACTTATCACTTTTATCTTCACCTCCTTATATATTTTGAGCCTTAGCTAATACCATGAGCCAAAACCACACAGGTGTTGATGGTATTCTTGGATGGGATCAAATAACCGTGACTATGCTCAATATTGTGGGCCAATACCGTGGTAAAGACCCCTCGTATTATTAAATTAGTGTGTGAACACATACGCGACTTTTTTTCTTCATACCTGCATGTATATGCTACTTTTTATTGAAGAGCCCCCATATAGATCTTAAAATATTTACCTTTAATAAGCTTCTGACTTTGACCTGCAAATCTATGTCATTCTGTTCCATTCATCTTTCACCTCTGAACTGATCTGTGAAATCTGTTACAAGTGGGTTTCCATCAAGGAAAACACCCTTATCATAATTCCAACAGGAACTCATGAGGGTCATTATGAATTTTTGTCCATGCCCTTTGGCCTTACTAATGCACCTTCCACATTTCAAGTTTTGATGAATTCCATTTTCAAACCCTTCCTTAGAAAAAATATGTTAGTATTTTTTGATGATATACTAATCTACAACAAGTCTTGGAAGGATCATGTTCAACATGTTGACATGGTGCTCAAACTATTGGAGGAGAAAAAATTATATGAAAATTTCTCCAAATGTTTCTTTGGAGTACAAGAGGTGGAATATTTGGTTCATATTGTATCTCATGAGGGTATTAAGGTTATAGGTGACAAGCTCCCAGTTCAAACATATTTCCAGAACTTGATGAGAAAGGAAAAATCATATTGGAACCTGAAGCAGCCACGGAAAAAAAAAACTAAACATCTACGAAATTGATCAATTTCATAGTATCTCATCAAATGGAAGAACTTACCCACTGAAGATTTGGCATGGGAGGATGAGAATTTTATACAAAAGCATTCAAAACTACTCAAGCATTAAGGACAACACTTTTTTGAAGGAGAGGGGCATGCTAGGTCTCTATAATACTAGTGTATCCCACTATTTTTATTGTTATTGTAGCCCCCTTATGTTATTTTTGCGCCCATGTAGTCCCCATAGTGTTATTATTGTGTCCCATAGAAGCCCACTATTGTTATTTTTGTGCCATTACATTTTTATTGTTATGTCAACTAGGATTATATTGTGACCCCTTGGAATCCTATATATAGAAAGGAGCATTTTTCATTTTTTTCATCCAAGATTTGTTCATTTATGTAATGTAAAGGAGGTTTCCCCCTCAAAGAGGTTCATTTATAATTTTTTGATCTATCTTTTATTCTATTTTGTGATTTTGTTTCATAACAACTAACAAGAAGATATCAGTAGAAAAAATGAAGTGTTGGAAAGGTCGAAAGAGAAATGCAAGATATTGGCCCTAAAAGTTGATATTTAAAGGCTCGCAACTGGAATTAAAGACCAGAGAAATTTATTGCATATTTTTTATGAAAAGGAGTGTGTCTATAAAGAAGAAATTTATGATTTTAAAACCAAGTTGCAAGAACTGAAGAGGAAGAGAGAAATTAGATGAAGGAGGCTAAGGAAAAATGTGAAGCATTGAGAGTTGAAGTAGGTTCTGCAAGAGAGGAGTTAAAAAGGATAAGATCTAATGCATAAGCATCTATAAGAAAGTATAAAAATAGTAGTAGAATCAAGAAAAAGGAGAACCATAAGCAAAACCAACATCCAAAAAAGGAGCAAGAGAACGTGTCAAAGAAGAATTATTCTTTAAGAAGGTCATTTGCACCATTGGGAAATATTAGATGTTTTAACTATAAAAAATATGGACATATTGTAGTGGATTATAGGATGAAAGAGATAGAGTCCTCTCAATAAAAGGAACATCCAAAGGAGAAGCATCCTAAAAAAAGAATGCATAGTCCTTTTTATGGTTATTGTTTCTCATGAAATGATTTTGGCCATAGGGCTATTTCTTGAGAGGCACATGAAAATAATAAAAAATAGATTAGTATGAATTACAAGCCTATTTCTTAGTTTCTTAGTCACATAAGGTGTTACATGTGTGACAATATTAGTTAAAAATCCAAATATTTCAATTTTCCCATGTGTTACAGGTGATTCAGTCAAAGAGACAAGATAACAAAATGCCATCCACACAAGAAGAAATAAGGTATGATGTATATGTCAAGGATAAACTTATCAAAGTATGGAGGATAAAGACACAACAATAAACTCCCACATAAAACTAAGGCCTGCATGGTCTTATGAAGAGAATATGGCTTCATCTTGAGTTGCAACTAGACAATTGGAGGTGCAACCATATCACAGAGATTAGATGAAGAAAAATTTGCATGTTAGGAAGGTGATGCTTGAGTTTAGGGGAAGTATTGTTTATATTTCATAGTTTATTCTTATTTCATTTTTTCAACAGTTGGATTAGCCACACATATATTTGTTGATAGCTTGGGAGCAGTTGTATGTTGAATATTACGATATTTCTGAAGACATGGAAGCCATGTGTTTGAAATAATGTATGCTAAAATGATTTATGATACTAATGGTGAATCTTCTTAGAGTGTTGTGATAAGGATTTAGAGCATGAAATCCTCAATGAGAAGGATGCAAATGAGTGAAGGAAGAGCACATATTGAGGGGAGAATTTTTTTCTTCCAATGGTCCAGCATATTAATGGCATTGTGATCATTGTGGAGGAGCTAGTTATGCACTTATTGGTTCATATGTGCTTGCTCTATATTGTTGAGTATATTTTGCATGGTTGAGTCATGATGATTTTATGGGCTTGTGTGAGTTGGATTAGAGGTATACTGTTGTTGATTCATGGAGAGAGTTTGCTACTGCATAAGTCTCATGGGATGCTTCATTTCAAATCTTATTTTTTTGTTTTATTTATAAGTGATTCTTAGATACATTTCTCATATAGGAACACATTGATGATGTTGGAGATATTGTTGTTACATTGTCATATCTGCATTCAATGATGCTTTTTCTGCTTGTTGATTCTTGTCCTGAGCTAGAGTTGATGCTACAGGATTCAGCTGGGGACTTGATCATGTTGCATTGAGGTAAAAAATATTGGAGGTTATTGACATGTTTATTAGCGACTTGGCATGGGTTTCATATTTCCTGCAGGCTCAAGAGGTGATTGAATATTTTCTTGTACAAGTTCTGGAAGTTTGGTGGAAAGAGGATAATTTCTTGCCTAAATTAAGATATAGTTATTGGGAAATAGACCTACAAAAAGTGGTTGTACGCTCTCAGCTACTGGGAGTCCAATGGGAAGGTAGTGTTTATAGCCTTTGGTAAATAATAGTCATCCTAACGATTGTTCCTGTAGGTGAATTCCCTCCATATTATGTGTGCACCTCTGGTGTTTTATTGGCTTTTTCGTATGGTTTTTGTTCGAGACTTTTTTTTTAAATGTCGGAAAAGTTTAATCAACTTATATAAGGTGTTTAAGGTGGAAAATATCCCTCATTCAATGAATATAGTGGAAAATGGAGTCAAGGAGGAGAAATATCAAAATACCAAATAAATCTAGAGCATGTGAAAAAAGATGATTATCTCTCCATTACTTTGATTGTAATTATTGCTTTAATCATTGCAGAAAATTATATATTGGATATTTATTTGAGGATTTTTCGTTGGTTGAGTTATTTTTCAAGTGAGTGAGTGAGTGAGAAGAGAAAAGCATGCAAGTGGAGCAGATTGTACAAATTTTTTGAATACTTGCATAGATAGATCAGAGATTGTAGAAGGTAGAAGAAGCATGTTTGGGACAGCATCTTATGTAGATATCGAGGAGATGGAGTAAGGGATGATTAATGATAATTTTGTGCTTGGTTAGTGCTTGAGTATTCTTCAAGTTATTGTTTGTATGAAACATTTTTTTGGACAGATTTATCTATTGCATAGAGGATTGTTGCTGATGTGTTTATAAAAATATCTCATGCAGTGTTTGAATTGATCAATTTTATCATTTTGTAAGGGACTCGTATGTTTTTCTTGAGCTGTGAATTTCTTATTGGAGTCTAGTTTGAAAATGAATGATATTGTGACTCTGTGAGTTTGATGAGGTGGTGGCCCCTGTTCAGTAGTGGTTGAACAACATAAGAGTGGTGGCTCCTTGTTGGTGGTGCTCGGAAAAAAAAGATATTGGGAGTATCATCTCCATCCAGTGATGGTTAGATAGTTAAGTGGTCTTTGGGTGAGGCTTATTGGGAGTGGTGGATTCTAGCATGTGGTGGCCTGCAAAATTGTGTGAGTAGAGACTTCCTAGTTGGTGGTGGCTAGCAATATTGTTCATAGCGGTATTTTCTCCTAGCTGGCGGTGGTCACTGAAAGATGTAAAATATTTGATTAATAATAATAAGTGAAAGAGAATAAACACAAAAACATTGGTTGGTTTTTCTCCCCTTGAGGGTTTCCACCAAAAATACTTGTGTCTCCTTGTGCATGGTCGAGATGATGTTTTTCATGAATCTTATGTGTTTATTTTATGTTGCATTTCTCTATTGATATCATGGTGTGTATGGTTTCTTAGTGATTTGGAAAAATGTGAAAAAAATTTATATGTGCCATCACTACTGATTCACCACCGCCCCCCACCACTTTTAGTAGTGATATACATTTCTAACAAAAATGGAGGAATTAGCTCGCAAAAATATTTTTACGAGTGACTCCTATTTTGGAAAATTGGGGTATAAACCTTCCAAAATAAATTTAGGGAATTAAACAACATTTTATTTTTTGTAGGAAGGGGATGGATGGAGGGATGGAAGGGGGTAAAACTTTATCTATTAATTATTGCCTCCCCTAATCTATTCTACACTCAAGTACCTTTCCAACGGTGCAAGAAAGACCTCAAAAATAGTCTGTATGCAAAATTTATGCCACTCATAGTTGAACTTCATATTCTGACGACCATGATTTGAAAGGATGTCATGTTAAACCCATTATTCATGGGAAATGGGTTATCCACGTGATCATTCTGAAGAATATTCTAGAAGAGTTTATATTTTTATAGTAGTTAAATTTTAAGGAGTTATACTTATCCAGTAGTAGGCTATCGAGCTATGTTATAATTGGTCCACTAGAAGGAAAATTTGTTCCATTATATTCAAGTGCATTTTGTTCCATAGATGAGAAAAGTTATAGTTGAGATTGAATAGAGAGATATAGAGAGATAAAATAGAGAGGGGTTGTTTATTTTAGAATTCTACAAGGCATAGGTCTTACTCATGTGTATTTGCATTCATTTCCATTCAAAGAAAGAGAGAGCAATGTATCCTCGCCTTTCAATTATATTTTCTCTCGTAAGGGTTTCCTAGATCATATCTTGTGTTCATTGTGATTTGTTATTTTTATTTAATTGTTCTGTGTTTTCCATAATTTATCTATTCTGTGCATAAGCATAACACATTAAATATAAAACCTATAAATCAAAGGGAAAAATCAATCCTCATAGTATATATTTCGTATTTAAAGTATAATCTTATCATATCTTTTGTGATGAATTGTCTAGTGGAATATGCACAACAATTTACAAATCATCAAAAGGAATGATTATTATAGTCTCTACCCAATAAGTAAATTATAGAGTAATATGGCATTAAAGAAATTATATTACACAAATATATGAATAATTTCAAGAATATTCCAAATTAGTATTCAAAACCTTTATCAATTACATTTCTTCAAACTATGGTAAAATAAGTTCATTTATGTGGATTGATTGTATGTTTAAATTCAATAACCAAATTGGTTGCAACGAAAACAAAGCGATAAGAGAATTCTCACTAACAATAATCCAGTGATGAAATCAACTATCAAAAATAAAAGATTAATAACAAATATTTTATGAAAAAATATGAAAATGATAGAAGAAAGCAACTATAAAAAATTAAAAAGTGATAATAAATATTTGATAGAAAAATGTAAAAGTGATGTAAAACTAAGTATTTTAAATGATTAGCTCTCAAGGAAATCTCAATTGGTGATCACCTTGATATGGAGTCTTTGTGAAATATGTGGTTCGAGGTTCAGATCCCCTTGATTAGTTGTATAGGAGATTGAGTTCACCTAAAGGTATAATATTCATGGTTGGTATCAATCTTGTGTTACACGAGTACGAGCCCGACTGAGTTGCCAATTCCTCTAGATACACAAAAAAGGGAAATTAAGTATTCAAATGAAAAATAAATATGTTAAACGAAAAGTAAAAAATAAACATATAAAAATAAAAATCGAAAATGTTATAAAATGCAGTCTTGTGCAAAATAATAAGCTAAAATTTCACTTTAAAAATTTGAATATAAAATAAAATAAATCATAACATCATATGCATACAATAATATTCCCCCACTGCGAGTGACAATAGTGGGACTCTCCAATGAAATGAAAGGTTTTCACGACACATCTTTCCTTAATTCTCATGTGTGAGACTCTGCTATAGACCAACCTAGATCCATCTTAACTACGGATCTATCAAGCGATGAGAGGTATCAAATATCTCGAGGTGAAAACCTCTTTTTTTAGTGCAAAACTTGAGGAAATGTTTTCACCTCGAGGAATTTGATCCCTCTCGATGCTTGATAGATTCGTAGTTAAGATGGATCTAGGTTGGTTTCAGTCATGTGCGACCAAGGAAAATATATCGATAATATGAGGAACATATGATTAATTTTTTCAATAATATGTAAATACATCTAATATTAATATAACCATTTTAAATATGCTAAATATGTTTGATATTTATCGAGTCCATTAGGGGAATTTTGAGGTCTAAAATGGGCCTCCTAAGAAAAATGTACAATCAAAATTCACTTTATGAAAACCAATCACATTTTAGGGGATGACATCATCCCTAATGGTTGAGATGGCATTGCTTGAGTTAAAGGTACTTACTTGTCACCTTCTTAATGGTGGATAAAAACTCATGGTTAACCATGATAGTGCTCTAAGTACTTTTAAGTTTCAAAAGTAAAGTACTCATAATAAATGTCATTTCACACTTTTTGAATAAAATATTATTATTGTCATTTCATATTTTTTGAAAAAAACAATGCATATCCCTACACAATCTTCATGTATTTACACACTTTTCAATAAATATTATATTTGTATATTTTCAAATCAAATCAATTCAATATGTAATATAAAATTCATACACAAAAAAATATATTATATTATATTATATGATATTATTTTTATATAGTATATTAATTACTTGTTATTATATAATTTAAATAATATAAATTTTAATTAATAGTATATTCTATATTAAAATAAATCTTTCGGGAAATCACATGAGAAATTTTAAATTGAATAAGATAGCAAGGGATTCGGTGGTTGATCCATTGATCATAGATAAGCGTTGTGATGAGCCTGACAAACGTGGAATTGAAGCCCTATAAGTCGTTCAATGGCATAAAGAAGTTTCGGTTGATTCCTCGTTTAAGTGGTCGACTAATGGTGATTCGACTCCTCTGTTGATTTTAGAGTAGCCTTCGTGCTCTGAGAAATCTAGTCAGCTTCATGGTCTTTCCGTTGTTGATGACTCGCTTGAAACGAGTGATAGAGTTTTGCCTTCATGTTTTGTTAATTATAATAAACCTGTGTCGGTTTCCACTTTTGGACGAGGGCAAGTTGACTCGATTGACATCGGTGGTGCGGGTTCTACGGTGGTGCGGGTTCTAGGGAAGAAGAGAAGTCTGCAATGTTTTGTCCCATTGAATTCTCTCGCCTAGACTGAGTATAAATGAGGACACGCAAAGTAGTGTTTTGCGTTCAGCACCTCTTAGTGTTTCGGGAAGTTTTCATTCGGTAAGTGATAGTCCTATACAGTTGAAGGTTTCGATCAATGTGGTGGGTAACGGTGACGTTAACCTGTCCTCGGTCCAGGGATTTAATCTTATAGATAAATCATCAGACCCCCATTCCTTTGATTCCTCCATGGTTGAGCATTTATTTGTGAGCTCGGTTGGAATGGTTTCCTCTTCTCCCATTAGTGCAATTTCTCTTAGTGATTTAAATTTTAATAATAATAATAATAATAAAGTTATTAATCTTTCTAGATTTTCTTTTGATTCATCTGTGGTTTCTTTGTTAGGTAAAGGCCTTAATTTCTCTCTTTCTCCTAGAAAGATTCCTCGGGATGATATTATTTGTAGTATAGAATATGGCATTAAATATTTACCTGATAACGTGCAATATGTTATTAGGCAGGATTGTGTTGTGGCTCTTAGGAATGCTAGACTGCCTAGAAGCAATATTAGTAAGTCTGAGTTTATGGCTCTTAATCAGAACACTGATATTGTTGTCCTCAAGGCTGATAAGGGTGGTGCGGCTGTAATCAGAATAAAGAGGATTATAGAGCAAAAAAGTTTGACCACCTTTGTAATAGTGGAAGTTACAAGAAGCTCTCTAAGAACCCTATTAATAAATTCTCCAAGATTGTGGAAAATGCTATTAAATCCAATAGCATTGTGGGTTCCATGAGCCATAAGCTCATTGAAAGAAATCCTATCACCCCTAGGATTTATGGGCTCCCTAAGATTCATAAAGAGGGTGTTCCTCTTAAACCCATTGTTAATACTATTGGTGGGCCCACTTATCTCCTAGCGAAGTATTTGGTGTTTAAGTTGAAGCCTCTTGTTGGTTACTCAGATTCTTTCGTGAAAGATTCTTCTTTCTTTTGTCTAAGAGTTAAAAAGTTGGGAATGCGAACCGGATGACCCTCTAGTTAGTTTTGATGTGGTTTCCCTTTATACGAATATCCCTATCATGGATTCAGTGGAAGTAATCAAGCACATCACTGATCTTGACACTGCAAACTTGGTAGAAATTTGCCTTACCTCAACCTTTTTTATTTTTGAAGGGGAATTTTATGAGCAGACCTGTGGTGTTGCAATGGGTTCGCCACTTTCCCCTGTGGCGGCTAACCATTTTATGGAAGATTTTGAATCTAAAGCTTTGGATTCTTCTCCTTTTAAACCTAAGGTTTGGAAGCGGTTAGTGGGTGACACATTCATAAACTGGTCTCATGGCCGTCAAGAGTTAGATTCTTTTCATCATCACCTGAATAATCAATCTGACTCCATCAAATTCACGATGGAAACAAAGACTGATGGAAGCCTTCCTTTCCTTGATGTTCTCATCTCTAGAAATAATAATGGATCTTTCTCGCACCGTGTTTTTCGGAAGAAAACTCATACTGAGCAATATTTGCATTCTTGCTCTCATCATCTTCCAGCTCAAAAATCTGGAGTCCTTAACACTTTAGCCATGAGAGCTCTTAGAATTTCTGATAAGGATCATTTAGATGAAGAGAAATCCCATCTCCTTAGGGTCTTTGAAGAGAATGGCTATAGTAAAAATCAGGGTTTGAAGGCTTTCATGAATGCTAGCAGAGGTCCAAATCAGAAGAATGTAAAATATTATTTTTTTGGTAGAGTTCATTGGCCTTTTATACAAGGTACCACTGACAAGATTGCTCGGATTTTAAGGAAGCATAAGATCTCTTCCTGTTTTAAACCTTTGAACACCATTCGTGGTTCCCTTAAATTGGTTAAAGACCCGTTGGACCCCAAAAGTGTGAAAGGTGTTTATTTGATCCCGTGCTCCTGTGGGATTCCCTACATTGGAGAAACAAGTCAGTCGATTAATAAGAGGATTCAAGAGCATTCTTTTGCTATTAGGCATAGTAGAACGAAGTCATCAGCTCTAGCTGAGCATGCAGAGAAGACGAAGCATCACATTTGTGTGGAAGACTCCAGAGTCATTGCTAGGGTTGAGCATTTCCATCATCGTAAATTTAGGGAGGCTATTGAGATTGAGAAGAGGCCCCATACGTTGAATAGGGATGATGGGTGGAAAGTTAGCAGTTGTTGAATTCCATCTCTTTGCTCCCAGTAGATATTCTTCCTCGTGTTTTTCCTCTCTTGTTGTTTACCTATGTTTTTCCTTCATTTATTAGTTCTATTGCTGACTTAATTTTATTATAATTTCTTTTTAGATAGTATTATTGTTATATTTAATCTTTTTTATTATAGATATGTATAGTTATATATATTTAGATTTATAGTTTATTTATTCTTTATTCTTTATTCTTATTTTTATTTTTATATTTTATTTTTATTTATTTATTTTATTTTATTATTATTTATTTATTTATTTGTTTGACTTAGTCTTTATTTTATGATTTTGGCTATTTTGTTAGTTTGGTTATTTTATTTATTTATATTTGACATGGTCTTTATTTTATTATTTTATTACTTTAGGGTGAGAGTTTTATTTTTATTTTTATTTATTTATTTTCATTTTCGACTTGGTCTTTATTTGTATAATTTTGGTTATTTCGATAGTTTTAAGTTTTATTATTATTATTTTTTTATTTTTTTGACAGGGTCTTCATTTTATTACTTTATGGGATTTTTATTTTTATTTTTAGTTTTATTTTATTTTATTTATTTATTTATTTTATTTTTTTTACCGTTTTTAACAACTATATATTTTTTTCCTTAGGTTTAGACCGTTGCTTTTCTTTGCAAGATATAAATTTGATAGTCGGATCAGCCAGTCTTCAGTATCCTAATGATGAACTACAGTCAGTAGTTTGAAACACGTCAGTTCTAAAATTTCTCATGTGATTTCCCGGAAGATATATTTTAATATGATATGGATCACAGAAGCTTACACTCTCAAGTATATTCTATAATTAAGAATTTATGAATTTATATTTATATTTTATTTTAAGTTAGTTAAGTACAAATTAGGACAAGTGCATTAGTTGTGCAATGATAATGATTTTTTTCTTGAAAATATCATTCTTATTTATAGTCACATCAATACAATTTTTTTATTATTTTTATTTTGGTACAACTTTTGAATTGAATTTAACCATAGTTACATTGATTTTAGTGCAAAAATTGAATTGCAAATGTAATAATATTGAATGGTAGAAAATGTGAATAATAAGAATGTATTCAATACAAATAGCCTTCATTGTGATCAATCTCAAACTATTTTCTTCTACTATTCTTATTGTCACCCTTGTTAGTTTTGTCATATTTTCATATCGATTATATGAAAAAGACAGTAGAAATCATAAATCATAAACCATTTAAATATTTAGCTCAAGTTTTTGTAGTAAAAATTATACCTTGTATCTATTTCTCTCCAATATTATTAGGTTTAATTACTATAACAAAAACATCGTTCTACATTGTCAATAATTTTTTGTGCTTACACTAAAATCAATGCACACTGTTAATCCAATGACTTTAAAATTAATGTACCATCATACATCCAATTACATCAAATCAAAAATCAACATATACATTGAAATCAATGCATATAATGCAAGAAATCAAATAAGATTAGAAAACAACATCTACACGGAAATCAATGCATCTAATGCAAGTAATCAAACAGGATTAGAAATCAACATCTACACTCAAATCAATGCATCTAGTGCAAGTAAGAAAATAGGATTAGAAACCAACATATACACTAAAATCAGTGCATCTAATGCAAACAATAAAAGAGGATTATAAATCACCATCTACAGTGAAATGAATGCATTTAGTGCAAGCAATCAAATAGGATTAGAAATCATTTATATTGAAATCAATGCATATAGTGTAAGAAATGAAATATAATTATAAATCAGCATCTACATTGAAATTAATGCATCTAGTGCAAGCAATCAAATAGGATTAGAAATCACCATCTACACTTAAATCAATGCATTTAGTGCAAGCAATCAAATAGAATTAGAAATCATATACATTGAAATAAATGCATCTAGTGCAAGTAATCAAGTATCATTAGAAATCAAAGTCTACACTAAAATCAATGCATCTAGTGCAAACAATCAAATAGGATTAGAAATCGCCATCTACACTGAAATCAATGCATCTATTGTAAGAAATCATCTTCCCTCTCTCCCCCTCCATATATATCTATATGTCCCTCCATCTCTCCTTCTTTGTCTCTTTATCTCACCCCCACAAACACACACACTCTCTCACTCTGTATTTATAAATCTCTTTTTCCCTCCCTCCATGTCTCCATCTATCTCTTCTTTCTCTTCACCTTCCCTCTATATCTCTATATCCCTTTGTCACTCTATATCAACCCCAAAATATACACTCTCTTTCTCCAATCTATCTATCTATCACCCCCTCCCTCTCCCCGCTTATATCTCTCTTCCCTCCTACTATCCTCTCTCGCTCCCCCTCCGTCTTCCTTATCACTCCTCTCTCTCTCTCTCCAAATTTCACTCTCTATTTCCCTCTTATTACTACCCTCTCTCTCCCTTTCCATTTCCATCTCTATTTTCCTACCTCTCTCCACTCTCTCTCTTCCTTTCTCTCCCACATCTCTCTCTCTCTCTCTCTCTCTTCACCTTCTAACTTTTTCACTATATGCCTCTCTCTCCCCTGTCACTCCCTCTCTCTATAAACTTGTCACTCTCTATGTATTTCTTCTTCCCTCCCTCTCTCCCCATACAATTCCATCTCTCCATGCCTCCCTCTCTCGCCCTCCAACTCCATCTCTCTATCCCTCCCTCTCTCCTCCTCTCTCTCAAGTCCCCTCTATTTTCCTTCCTCTCTCTCCCTTTCTCTCCTACCTCCCTCTCTCTTCCCTCATCACTCACTCTCTCTCTGTCTCTTTCCCCTACAATCCTCTATATTCCCCCATCACTCTCTTCCTCTCTCTCAAGTCTTGTCTCATCCTTCCTCTCTCTCCCTTTATCGTCTGCCTCCCTCTATCTTCATCCCCCGCTCTCTCGCTCTCTCTCTCTCTCTCTCTCTCTCTCTCTCTCTCAAATCCTCTCTCTTCCCCCATAAATCTATCTCTCTCTCCAACTATGTTACTATACCCCTCCATTTATTATTCTATCATCCTTCCTCTCTCTCCCTTTATTTTTTGTCTCCCTCTATCTTCACCCCCCGCTCTCTCACTCTCTCTCTCTCTCTCTCCCTCTCTCAAATCCACTCTCTTCCACCATAACTCTATCTCTCTCTGCATGTTGTGTAACCAGCTCCAAAAATAGAAGAAAAGAGATATCCACGCCTTAGAAATAAGCCACTTCGAGGGGGCAACCTCCAATACATTACATAAATGAACAATTCTTGGATCATACAATTCACAAAACCTCCTTTCTATATATAGGAGTCCATGGGGCCATAATGTAATCCTAGTGGGCCACAATGTAATCCTAGCCGACCTAACAATAATAATTTAAGGGCACAATAATAACAAAATGGGGGTTACAAGGGTACAATAATAACAATAAGGGGTTTACACTAACAATAATAAGGGGCTATACTAGTGATATAGGGACCTAACACTCCAACTATGTTACTATATCCCTCCCTTTCTTATTCTCTCTCCTTCTCTCCCCCCTTGTCTCCATCACTCCTTTTATGTCTCTTCATCTCACCCCTAAACATACACACACTCTCTCTCCATATCTCCCTTGTCACTCCCTCTCTCTCCACTTGTCACTCTCTATGTCTTTCTTCTTCTCTCCCCCTCCAAATCTATCTCTCTATCTCTCCCTTTCTCCTCCTCTCATCCTTCCTCTCTGTCCCCCTCCATCTCTATCTCTCTCTCTCTCTGCCCTCCAATCCTTTCTCCTTCTCCCTCCCTCTCTCCTTTTCTCTCTCTCCCACCTCCATATTTATGTCTCCCTCTCCCTCTCTTACCCTTCTCTACCTCTCTCACTCCTTTCCCTCTCTTTCTCTTCATTCCTCCTCTCCCCTCTCCTTCATTTTATCTCCATCTCTCCCTTGTCACTCCCTCTATTTCTCCACCTCTATCATATGTCTTTTTTCTTCCCTCCCATATATATCTAGAGTTAATATATATATAACAAATTTAATATGATATTAATATTATGTTATTAAATTTAATAATTTTAATAGTATAATATATTAATATCAATATTATATTTAGTAATAATAATAACAACAATAACAATATTAATATTAATATTTTAGTATTAATGTTAGTGGTATTTGGTCCATAGGCTGATTTCTACTCCGATTTGATATATTTTTATTTATTTACCTTACCTTTTATACCTCTTTTATAGATATGGTATTTGGCCCATGGTATTAATAATAATTTGTCTCATGGTATTTGGCCCATAGGCTTCACCTAAATAAAACTTCTTTTTGAGTCTTTGTAAATATAAAGAGGTTTATGGAGTAAACATAAAAAGATGTTTGATTTATTTACCATACCTCTAGTTTATTTATATTTTTTTTATTTACCATACCTCGTGAGTAAGTATAAAAAGAGGTTTTATTTATTTACCATACTTCTGGTTTATTTATATTTTTATTTATTTACCATATCTCTTTTTTGAGTGTTCGTAAAAATCTTCATATTTTAAATTATATTGTTTAAATTTATTTTTTATTTTTTATTTATATGGTTATGTAATTTATTTTTAAAGCTGACATTATTTGTATTTTATTTTTAAAAAAATAGTTTTTTTTTTTTTTTTTGGCTTCTGACATACTTACACATCGGGATCATACTGGGTTTTAGAATGCACCTCCTGGTGCAATTACACAATGTGTGGTGAGGTTGGTATTATCTGTCTAGTCATTGTTGATACTATGGTGAAAGAAATTCATAATGTAGATAGTTGTAGCAATTATAATACTCTCATTCTCTGAACCTATGATGGGAATTCTCTGCCTCTTGCTTGCCTGGAGAGTTGTAGTGGCATTGCATCTATCGTTAGGAACCTTATTTCCTGTAGAATTTCTCTGGTTGCTTTGGGGGACCAAACCATCAATTTGATTATCCATTTGATTATGCTTAGTTCGAGGAGTGACCAGTATAGTCACGATTGGAATAATCTGATAGAAATATGGATGAGTGCTCACACCCCTGACCTTGGTTCTAGTTCTTGTTTCAGGGATTGCAGTCTCTCATTTTGTGTTCTTAATCTTTTTTACCAACTCAAAGTCAAAATGGTCAAACTGGTCTTGATTTCCATATGCGAACGGGATAACATTGATCCAATATGTATTTTTTTCCTAAAGAAAAAATGGCATCAGGGTTTTCTTGGCTGTTGGTTTGTTTGTCCTCCCAAAGTGCAGAGGAAACTCTTTGTGTGGGAGTGCAGAGCTCCATACTCCCACACAATGAGCTTCCTCCGCACATTGGGAATTGTGAACATTGGGAACCATGTATTTTTCTAGAGAAATGGTGTTGTTTCTATGCTCCAAGCTATTTTCCATGCTACTGGAATAAGTAATAAACAAATTGATCCTATTTGCTTCAACCTTTAGCATGAGATGTACATAGGAGTGTTGATTAACAAATATATGCAACCTTGAGCTCTTGAATGAATATATGTAGCTTGTATTCTCAGTTGAGTATGTTGATTATTTGTTTCATTCCTCCCATTGTAAAGGGATGGCATCTACTGTGAAAAAAATGCTTCTAGAGGGATATCACAACACTTTTGAATTCATTCAAGTAGACGATTGTTTCTTACGTTACGACAATCATAATTTTTTTGATGATTATAATAAAAGTATTGATTTTGTGGAATGCCACCACTACTGTCGCATCAAGAAAGCCACCAACCTTATCTACCACCCGCTTGTTGGGTGTGGAGCTTGATTATCTTCTTTATTTTGTATCATATCATTGGACCCTTATTCTCAACAGGGCGGAAACACCGCCCATAATTGTATGCTGCTTGGGGGGTCTGGGGGGGGGAGGCGACTGCGAGTTTATGGAGGCCCCCCCCACCAAGCAAGGGGTAGTATAGTAATTTCTAGTCAATCTAGGGCGTTCATTAGGCAGATGATCTGATGATAGAAGTTATGTTTGATTTAGGGTTTTTTTCCCTAGAAGGAAACCCCTCGTTTTGTACGAGGGTATTGTATTGCGACTGTGTATTGTATGTGTATTCTCAAAGCAAGAAAATGATAGAGAGACTGCGAGAGAGAATAGAGGATATTACAGTGGATCTTCTGTAGGTTGTGTCTCTTCATTTGGATGGATAATAAAAAGGAAGGACTGGCCGTTTGGGGTGGACATAGCCCAAACTTGGTGAACCATGTATATATGTGTCTCTTTGGTTTTATGTGTTTTGTGCTTGTGTTTTCCGCATATTTTATGTGTTGCATTTCTCTACAATATATAATTTTTCTAACATCGCTAGCCTTATCTGGTTATCCAATGCACAGGTATGATCCATATGCCCTCATTGATAGTGTTTCTTGCTTACATCTTGGCTTTGATGTTGGTGAAACTAGGTTAGGCATTCTTTGAAATAACTATGTGCACATTGATAGGAATGGAATGATCGACATATAAAAAGTTACGTGATTGGCAGGTAAAGACAAAAGTGAAAGGATGTTGGGTTTCAATATCGATCAAGCGAGGTGGTTTTTAATACTCAACTTGGTCCACTAGATTTTTACTTATTATTTACTTGTGGAATTATGTTAAGCTTTTGTGTCCTAATAAAAATATACTACCCACTTATTTGAAAATGTGGGTGCAACACGGTATAGGATTTACGTAGGGGTACCTAACTCTAGGATCGAGCTTGTGTCATCTGGTGCTTGTGACATACTTGCAATGCAATAGGTTCGTTACTGGCCCTTACTTACTATAATCCATCTCTATCACTAAACATCGTAAAACTTATAAGTTTTACATTGATGCAATAGCATTAGAGCTTCCCAAAGCCATCAAGCTTTTTTAAAGAAAAGTTGCAAAACGAGTGTCAACATGATAAAAGAATTATAATTCTTTGTTTGTAAATAATCTTAATTTATTTAATTTTTGTAGAGAGTATGAGTTATATTTTTAGAAAATCTGTAGATAGGGAAGATTTTTTCCATGAGGCAAAAGCTAATTTACCCTGAAAAGCATGAGAGATTTAAGAAATAAATCATGAGAGCTTTAGGGAATAAATCAGGGAGTGATTTATGGATGTAGGAAAAATCTACTTTTATTTAGGCTAATGGCCAAATGCGTGTATAATCAAGCCAAGAGAGAGGAATGAGTGTTTCTGAGTATTTTCATATACAATATTTTATGAATGAAATACAATTTCATTCCAATTTGTAATTGTGTGTATGAATGAATAAATAATTCCAGAACCTTTGTATAATCTGAAATTAATTTTGAGTAAAAAATTTCATGCATGTGTATTTGTTAGATCTCTTTAGAGGAGAAATCTCTGAACTTGGAGTTTTAGCTCTTTGGAGGAGAAATTCAAAGATTGCAGCATCAAAGGTATGAAAAATCTAATTGACGTAAAAAAAATTGTTTACAATTTATATTGATGACTATATGAATCAAAGTTTTGTGAAAAAATAACACTGAAGTTATTTGGAAGGAAAAATACTTTGATAAAAATAGAATGGATTTGGATTTGAAAGAAATATGGAGAAGAATGTTTTTTATATGAGGAAGAACAATGGAAGAATGAATCAACATAATCAACAAAAGGATTTGAGAAAATTCAACAATAGTATGCATGTTCAAAAGAGCTTGAACAAGAGGTAATTTTGTCTTTGTATTTTTAGCTAATTTGTGAAAAGAGATTGGTTGATTACACGTAGAAGTGGTGGAAATTATTACAACAAGAGGAATATAACAAATAAAAAAGGAAGTTTTGTAAGAATTGTGGCAAAGAACCTTTACAAGTTCCAGCTAAGGTTGGAGGACAAGTGGATATTCTCAGAAGAAGTGAAGATCTATAGAAGCCTAAAAGGAGCAAAGAAACTCAAGAGGTTCTAGAGGAGAGAACCAAGGATACCAAAATTTCAGGTTTAGAGATAACTTGGTGAGGTATTGTAACAAGTTAAGGAATAACTTGTTATTACAGAGGCTTGTGTGCAGTGTACAAGTGGACAAGGTAGAGTTCACAAGGGAAGATGACTACTGATAATCATGTCACGGGTTTGAAGAGAAGCCACAAAAGAAGAAAATAATATGCCAAATCAAATGGCATAAAGAGAAGAATGATTCAAGAGGAAGTTGACCAAGAATTTGTTGAGATAAAAGTGCAACTGGATGTACTAATGGAACTGCTACAGGAAGGTGAGGATGACCAAATATGCAGATGGATTTTGTGGAACAAAGTGAAGTGGCCTAGATTTCAAGTGAATTGGTGCATATGTTGAATGCGCAATTAAAAGATGAAGAGATCAAACAAGAAAAGATGAATGTTCACTATTCTGAACCAGAACAAGGATCTACCCTTGGTGAAGATGTAGATGAAAGAGCCAATGAGATCCAAGGATCTCATGACTTTCAAACTAGTGATTTTTTTTGTGAATGTGGATCATGCAAGTGTAGATGATGGAGATTTTCCTCATGAAGGAAATATTGAATAAATTCCAATCAATGGAATTGTGGATGCAATTATTATACCAAAGTAAGGAGACATATTTGGAGAGGAGGATGAAGAGAATGAGAGACTTAATGCAAGTCTCATGAACTCTTTTGAGAGTTCACATAAGCATAAGGAGATATTGATAGAGGAATTAAATCAAGCTGAAGAGACTAATGCTTTTAAATCTAAATTTTTGTGAATGGTTGCGGGTTATTTTCTATATGATAATGGACAATAATATAGAACTGTCATGAAGGTGGAGGAAGAAAAAAATGTGTCTTTTCAAGGCATTGAAGGAAGAAAAAGTAAAAAAATTATTAGACTAGTGGAGAATGAGATGATATTGTATCATAAAAACAACCAAAAGGATGAACATACACCTTTGATCAAAGAGATTGTTGAAGAAAAAAAAATTGCAGAAGATTTGGAATAATTGGCTCATTGAGATAGTCAAAAGAAACATAAAGAGGAAGATCAAAATTCAGACATAATGTTGATGAAGTATGAGGAGGAAATTAGGTTGTTGGAAAAGATGTTAAGAAAACCTGAGCATGAAATTTTATTTCATTCAATGCAAAAGGGTGAAAATGATTGCTATCCAATTCAAGATTGTTTTCTGATTTGGATGAATAGTTGGCTTACTTGGAGGAAAGGTTACTGAATCCTATGGTGCATATTCAACGTGCACAACTGAAACCAAAAAAATAAGTTTTTTTAAATGACATCGATATGGGTGATATTGCAAGAAAGTATAAGTTGAAAGTATTTGAATAGAAAGTTAATAAGAATGTTGATAATATTATGCACAGGAATATGCAACAAATGAAAGTTGACAACAGAAAATTGCAACTACCAAGCACAAGGTTGGATGATGAGATTGATAGGTTATGGATGTTGATGAAGAGGATATCCAGGAAAAGGTACAACAATGGGAGAAGGAAAACCAGTGGAAAATAACAACTTACTATAAGGATTTTCATCAACAAATAATATGGACGACAACAACATAAAATTTGGAAACCTAGAGAATTGAAGGTAATATCAACAACATGAAAACAACACAATGGGATGAATGGAAAACTACAAAACAAGTTTTGGGATCCTAGAGGATTCAGGAATTAATGACACATGACCAGGAGGTCATGAATTTGTTCTACCTTAGGAGTCTGATGTAAGATCATTAAAGCTTCCGAAAGCCATAAATATTTTTTGAAGAAAAACTGAAAAATGAGTTTCAACATTAAAAAGGAATTATAATTCCTTGTTTGTAAATAATCTTAGTCTCTTTAATTATTGTAGAAATTATGAGTTATAGTTTTAGAAAAGCTGTAGATAGGAAATATTTTTTCCATGAGGCAAAAAATAGTTTACCTTGAAAATCATGAGAGATTTTAGGAATAAATCATGAAAGCTTTATAGAATAAATCATGATAGCTTCACAAAATAAATCGAGTGATTTATGGATGTAGGAAAAATCTGCTTTTATTCTAACTTTGTATTTAACCATTGTAAGCATATGGGAAAGGCTAATGGCCAAATGCATGTAGAATCAGGTCAAGAGAGAGGAATGAGTGTTTCTTAGTATTTTCATGTACAATATTTCATGAATGAAATAGTATTTCGTGCCAATTTGTAATTGTGTGTATGAATGAATGAATAATTTCAACATCATTGTATAACCTGGAATTAAGTGAGAGGGAAGTTTTTTGCGCGTGTGTATCGGTTTTGCAGGACAGATAGGATAAATATCTCTATAAGTAGAGTCATAATGAATTCAAGTTAGAGAATTCAAGGAAAGCTCTTAGGATTAAAAGAACCTTGTAGGACGAGGAGAAGATTCATTATCAGAATAAGCATATGAATAAGTCCATAAGATAGTGAATGTTATGAGGCTTTACAAATTTATTAATGAAGTCTTCAACATTGTGACTTATCTGAATGAGAATATATAATATATTGATCTGAAGATTGAAACTGTAATGTACATCACACGACTTGAAATCTTCGTATAGAATTAACCTGGAGTTTTATTGATGGAAGTAAAGTAATGTGAAGCACCAGTTTGTTAATGATTGGTCATGTGTGTAATATGATCATAAAGGAATTTATGGTCAATTGGGTTTTGACCAGATGCTTATTAAATAATATGTTGTGTGAGTGAACTACATAAGAAAAGTTGGATTTTCATGTTATTATAAAAGCACAATAAGGCTTATAATTTTTTATATTCTTTAGTATCCTTTCACTTAGCCAAGGTTATCAATGGAAATATTTAAACCCTGGCCTCTAGAGATGTATGGTTAACAATTCTATCCTTTCGCTTAGCCAAGGTAGTGAGCGGTAGGGCTCAACCAAGCTAGTAGCTGTGCCAATTCCCAAAATTTTCACTAAAGATAAATTTGAAATCATGTATCTGAATGCACTAGAAATCTACCGCTCAGCCTAGTCTTGGGGAGATATTTCCCAAACAAACTATTGATATTTCTTAGCTATAGGTTAGTTGAATATATCTAGTCCGGGTTGGTTCGGTATAAGCATTTCGGGATCCCCAACTGGAGTTATTGGAGCATGCTACCTAAGTAGAAACTATGTTTTGTGTTACGAGACTAGGGATATTGAAATATCCATTATTATAATTGGTAGCCAACAAAGGTAAAAAGAAGAATTACCTACTTAATAGTGTCCTTTGATGACCAAGAATTAGCGTCGACATGCAATCGCAAAGCTTGAACCATAGAAATGTATGGATTGGTAAAAACGGTGCACGTGTATCGGTTTTTCATAGTCCTGAACATCTCCCAATGGTAACAACATGAAAACAATGCATTGATGCCGACAACTATCAACATAACTAGGGATCATTTTTTCTTTCTAGTGTAGAGTGCAGAGGGCTTGTGAATATTTAATTTAATGGTATGTTCATTTTTTCATCTTATATAAATGAACCATCTATGTATTGTGATAAATTATTCACATAGTTTTAACAATAAAGACGTGGTACCAAAACAAATCTATGCAGATATAGTCCCAGTAAAAAAAACAAAACCAAGATACCTAACAACTCGCATTACATTTCAGTCCTCATATCAAAGATATGAATGCTATTCATGGGATTAGACAGGATTGTTTCTAGCCAAAATAAGAAATGAAGATCCTTGACAAATTACATTTTATGTCCGCACAATAAATGAATCAACACGCTCCATCGAGCCAACGAACCATTTGCGATGAGACTAGGTGAGAAATAAATTAATAAATTAAATACAAACTTCGAGAATGGACATTTCCACAGTCACAAACACAATGTTGAGAGATTCTAGAGAACTATGTATATTTCTCATTGAGCCCAACGTTCCTAGTGAACACTTCACCCATCTTCAGGGGCAGGAAGCCAAATCATAAGATCAGAAGAGTGTTGGACCACTATTTTATAGGTAACCATAAATTAGTCATTAAAATAAAGGGGTTTAAGAAGGAATATGAGAATTAAATGAGTCAAAGTATCGAAACAAATCTAGAAACAGAAATTATAAATTTAATATCAGATTATACTATTAAGAATAAAATTAATTAAGAAATGATAATTGACCGTTAAAGAAATCAATTATTGAATTTAAAATTTAGAATTAAATTAAAATTAGAATTAAACTAAGATTTTTTAAATAATTAAAATTGTTTGGATGATATCTTATTATTATAATAGATGAATTAATATAGAAAAAGGATACAGTATTAAATTAATAATAAAGAAAATGGAAAGTGGAAGAGGGATTTTGAATTAGAGAAAGTCTATACATAAATTTATTTAATTAAAGAGATGAGGGCCGAAGATGGGATGGGTTGATTAATGTTAAGCATTACATTATTGGATAGGCCATAGATTAATGGGAAAACATTTTTAATTCAAAAGGTAAAATTAATTAAATTCAAAATTAAGGATTAATAAAATTTAAAATTAAGGAGGAGGAAATAAAATATCAAAAGGGGACCTAAGAGTGAAATGAAAATGATGAAGAGTCATGAAAGGGGGATGAAAGGAGAGGAAAAGAAAATAGTAAGGCGGGGGGGGGGGGGGGGAGGACTTTAGGATAAGTTAGAATTGGCGATAGGGTGTTTAGAGGACATAAAATGGATAGTGAGCTTCCATGATTGGCTTAAATGATACCTGTCATCGCGATTAAAGTTATTGGGATGCTTCTCAATTTTGAGGGCTTCCCCAATGATCCTGCTAGAATGGAAAGGGAAGGAGCAAGGATTTTGGATTTATCAAAGCAAATAATATGGCTAGTGGAGTGAGAATGCTCATCTATGGCCGATTTTGCGACACGGTTACGGTAGGTGTTTGCCATCTGTTCTTTCAATCGGGGTTTTGAAGGATATTCCAGTTTGTCCTATGTAGGACTTACCACAAGAGCATGGGATCTCATATACACTAGGACCTGACAAGGGGTCATTTTTGTCTTTGGCAGAACTGAAGATCTGGTTGAGGGTTCGATGGGGTTTAAAGAAGGTTCTGATGTTCATTTTAGAGAGAATTCTAAAAGGTGATCAGTAACACCATGAATATAAGGAAGGGTTACCTTGGCTAAGGGAGGGGTACAGGGACATGTTTTAGGGAGGATATGGAGGCAAGAATGGAAGGCCTTATTGATCTAGGAAGAAGTGTAACCATTATCTTTAAGCACTTTTTACAGATGAGATTTTTCTTTTGGGAAGGATTCGACAGAGGAAATTCTGATAGCGCGAGAGACAAGGGTCTTGAGAATGAAATATTTTTGAGTTGGATGGTGGTCGGAGTTAGTGTGAAGGTATATATCGGTATGATTCTTCTTCTTAAAGAATTGGTGGGTTAGGCAGCCATCAGGAAGGTGAGAGACAAGGACGTCAAGAAAGGGGAGGGAATGGTTTCCTTCCAATTCCATAGTGAACTAGATATGAGGGGAAATGTTATTAAGATGAACAAGAAATTTGTGGAGCGCAGGGATACCATGGGACCAAATAACAAAGGTTTCATCAACGAAATGCTTCAGAATTTAGGCTTAAGGTGGAAGGTTTCTAAGGCTTTGGATTCAAATTGTTCCATAAAAATGTTAGCTACAACAGCAGAGAGGGAGCAGCCCATGGCTGTGCCCTTAGTTTTCTCGTAATAAACACCGCTAAAGGACAAAAATGTAGTGGCGAGGAAAAGGTTAATAATATGAAGAGTTTCAGAGTCCACAACCTTAGAGATAAGGTCTAGAGCTTCAGGGACAAAAATTTTGGTAAATAAATAAACAACATAAAAGCTAACCATAATGTCATTCTTATCAAGCTTCAAGGTTTTAATTTGATGGATAAGGTATGCAAAATCCTTAATAAAGGAGGAGGAGAGGCCAGAATGGGGTCGACGCTTTTTGGCAAGGGATTTGGAAAGGACATGGGTGGGGCCTCCTATAGCACTGACAATAGGGCGGAGGGGGGTGTCAGGATTATGAATTTTCGACTGACCATAAATCCTGGGGGTGATGGGATTTAGGGGGAGGAGGATATTTTGGATGGAAGGGTCAAGGGAAAAGGATTTAATGGCTTTAGAAACTTTGGCGGTAATGGATTAGATTGGGATTTTAGAGAGGGGTTGGTAAGAGGAGGAGGATAGAAGTTCCATCATATTACGATTATAATATGATGAATCTAATAAGACAGTGGTGTCGCCTTTATCAGCTTTTAGAATAAGGATATCAGGATTGGATTTAATCTGACGTAGCAAAACAAATTCATATTTATAAAGGATAGGCTTGGGGAGCTTAGAATTTCGAAGAATGCATCCAAATTCTTGACGAATCTCTTTAGCTGAATGGGAGGGAAGGTTGCAGGAGATGGATTTGATGAAGAAAATAATATCCTTGAAACGAATGGATCGAGGGACAGGGGAAAATTTAAATCCTTTCTCGAGGAGGCTTAAATCGGGGGAATCAAGCTTAACAGAGGAAAGGTTAACCACCTTGGAATTAATGGGGGGACAAGGAGGGAAAGAAGACTGAGGTAAGGGAGGGGGTAGGTGGGGAGGGGGTGAAGAAGGTTTACAGGGAGAGAGAGGATTGGATGGAGGGGAAGGAATAAGAGAAGAATCATTAAGGGGAACAAGAGAAGGAGGTTCGTAAGAGGAAGAGGGATTAATGGAAGGGGGTCGAAACTATAAATAAAAGGTTTAATTATATTAGAGGGGCCCAATTTAGGAGAGGGGAGATTAGATAGATGAGAGGAATTAGAATAATTATTCAAATGATTAATTAAATTATTATTTGAAGCAGGAAATAAAATATTATGGAGGGGAGGATTAGCTAAATTACTCTTCGAAGGAGGAAATAAAATAGTATGGAGGGGAGGATTAATTAAATTATTATTCGAATGAGGAAATAAAATATTATTGGAGGGAGGATGAGGGATAATAGAATTATAATTCAATAAGTGAGGTATGAGGATAGTTGGAAAATAAAAGGTCGTGCTGGAATGAAGAGCGGGGGGGCAACGTTCCTGGGTGAAGAGGGGAGGATTGTTGCTGACAGGAGGTAGGATTATTAAGAGGATATGAGGACGATAGATCGAGAGACTCGGAGGATAGGGGTAGCGTGAAGGGGTCACGCTTGAAGGGACACATACGAGAGGGGTCAGGGATCAAAGGGGGTGTAGGAATAGGTAACCGAGAATGGGTGGGTGACGAAGGCAACAAGTGGCAGTGAGGGGTCAACGGGAGGCTGCCAACTGGAGGAAAAGTCCTCGAAAGACACAACAACGGATCAGGGGGAAGACTATTATTCACATTGGAATCGATTGGACGGGAGGGGGATGTAGCACCAAAATAATAAGGATAAATAAACAAATCGAGCAAGGGAGAGACAGGTAATTCTTAAGGGTAGATGCGGGGAAGAACACAGCAGGGAATGAACGAAGGCTCACTAGCTTTGGAATGAAATATCGATTCAGGGTTGGGACCATTGAGGGGCTGAAAAGAAAAGGAAAAACGCTGATGGCAAAGAGGTTAGTGATGAGGGGAGGTTGGAAGACGAGGAATCAATGAAGACTGGCTGAGCAAGGGAAAAAGATGAGGTGGGAGAAGCAGAAGCAGAATCAAAATTGTTATGAAAGGAGGGAGGGAATTCAATATCAAAGGAATATCTAAAAACAGGGTGACGACCATTGGAGTGCTTGCACAATAAATGCTAAAATTTACAAATTTCCTTGTCATTGGTAGATTCAAGAAAATTGGCTGCCGAAATAGCAGATATTCGCTCAGTGATAACCCACAAGTCAAATTTTATGATTGAGAGCTTTAAATGTAATTTAAATAATTTGAAAGATAGAAAATATAGATTTAACCTGATATGATGGATTTCGACTCTGAGAATAGTTGAACGCGTGCGGGTTAGGATCTAATTGAGATTGGGTCTATGAGCTCAAGGAGGAAATCGAGTAAAGGTTGGCAGAATTGCGACATCTCGACACCTCTTCAAGAAATTGAGGTCAGAAACTCTTCGCGCAATTTTGGACTTTATCTTCTCGAATGACTTGGTCTTTGAGAGACATTACTCACCATAGAGTGATTGAATTAGAGAATGGACATTTCCATAGTCATAAACATAATGCTGAGAGCTTCTGGAGAACTATGTATATTGCTCATTGATCCCGGCGTTTCAAGTGAACGCTTCACCCATCTTCAGGGGTAGGAAGCCAAAGCATGAGATGAGAAGAGTGTTGGACCACGATTTTATAGGGAATGGAAAATTAGCCATTAAAATAAATGGGGGTTAAGAGGGACTATGAGCATTAAATGAGTCAAAGTATTGAAACAAATTTAGAAATAGAAATTATAAATTTAATATCAGATTATACTATTAAAAATCAAATTAATTAATAAATGATAATTAACTGTTAAGGAAATAAATTATTGAACTTAAAATTTAGAATTAAATTAAATTATAATTATAATTATAATTAAATTAAGATTTTTTAAATAATTAAAAGTATTTGGATTATATCTTATTATTGGAGACAAAGTTCGAAGGTGGGATTTCAAGAGAGAAGACAAAGGTAAACATGGTAAATTTGATAACCTTTGGAAAGGGCCATACATCATTTATGTTTTTACGGGAAACAATGAATTCTCCTCAAGGACCTGGATGGAACAGAGTTACCTGGTGGTCATATCAATGGCAGGATGCTGAAGCACTAATTTTCTTAACATAAATATTTTTCTTACATCATTGTAAATATCATAGTCTATATTGATTTTATTGGGCAACTTGTTGATTGGAGTTGAAGCCCGCAAAGAAGGCCCTAAGCCCTAATTGACAAGCTACCATAAGTACCTTAACAACAAAATAAATCAGATGCAGACATTACAGGCATTGGATACTCAAGGTTATTGATCATATGTTCTTGACACTTCACATGGAGAAGTGCCATCCCTAGCTAGAGCCACTGTTAGGTTCCTATATTTTATAGGAATTGAAGATGATGGAGTATTTCATATTTTTAATTTTACATTTTAAATTATTTTCAATTTGAAAATGATTTCCAAAAAAAGTATATATAAAAGAAAATAAAAAAAGGGTATGTAAAAAGAAAATGAATATGAAGAAAAAGACAAAAAGAAAGAAAATTGAAAAAAGAATAAAACCCACAAAAGAAAAATAGAAATAATACTGAAAGTGTTACAAATTTAAATGCCACTACTATTAAATTAGTGTCCTTTATGTCAAAATCCAATAAAATTGTGTGCATTGTGTCTTAAAATGCCACAATAACTAGATTTTGTGTTCCTATCATACAACTTAATCATGATGGAACAATTGTGAATTTCATGTTAATTAAGTTGGTGAATAATGATTTTCCAAACAGTATAATCTTGTAAAATCAGTATTTAGGTAGAAAATGAGATTGATTCAACAGTTTAATCTGAATCAATAGGAGAAATAAGTGATAGAGTATGTAAGATTTTTATAAATAAAAAAAAGAATGTGGGGGTTTGCTAGCTTAAATGCACCTTATGGAGATAAGATGAAAAAATGTTAGCTTAGAAAAATAAATAAAAATGAAAGGGTAGGAAGAAATGTATTATGGATTTGAAAATCATGAAAATATTTATCCTAAGTTTTTAACTTTCAAAATTATTTCATGCACATGAGAAGGAAAAAGGGTAAATTCTTTATCTGAAGTTTAAATGGATCGAGCATATCAATATCAATTTTTCGCATATAATATATTATCCTAAGTTTACACTCTTATTAAACCCCCATTACCCGACAAAGCATCCCATCACTTCATGTTAAGTTACCTTTATTTTTCCCATCATCAGATCTCCCGCTCCCTCATCCAATGACCCTTATCACTTTTCGGGCCCCCCTCTCCATCTAATATTTACCGTAAGGGGGGGGTGGGTTCTGAAAAAAGTTTTTTTACATTTCAGGCCCCCGTTAACGTGGCTCCTTCCTGTCATTTCGCACCCCCCTACTTAAACCACTTACCACTTTGGACCCCCTCTGAAAATCAGCTTATCTGCTATATCAAAAACTGCCAATCCCCCCGTTGAGCATCTGTTACATTATGCCACCTCGACCATTATCGTTGCCAATTAAATTCCTTCCCGCGATAATGCAACCGTTAATGAATTTAATTTTCTAATGACTATTAATATAACAGATCTGTGCCATTATCAACTAGAAATTAATCAATCTATGTATAAATCCATGATTGCTAAACTTCTAAACCTTTACCTTGTATGTGTATCTGCTCTGTGCATGTTTGTTGCAGGTTGACAGAACGCCAGAAAATCTTATCCAGTCATTGTCAAAGTACTCTCTGTAATTGTCGCAGATTCTTCCTAACCCTAGACTTTACATAGTCTCGGTGACCATTTTTCTATTAAGAACCCTCATTCACCATCAAACCAGATCCAAACATGCCTCCTAATAAGAAAGGAGAGTAGGAGCCTGTAAATCCACTGCTCCATCCCCCATTTGACCTTGATCACCTACCTTTGGCAGACATGGATTATAAAATCCATGAAACCCTGTGTGAATTCGAGTTATTTGAAATGTATTGCTGGTTAGAAGACAAGTACATTGACAAATCTGATGATATTAGATTGTGGGAGTCCAATTTTCCCCACTACATTTTTCCCCACACCCACAGTGCCCCTAAATTCATCAGAAAGTGTCAAGCTTGTTATATACCCAGCCATAGAGCTATAATTTCCCCTACAGGAGAAATTTTATTTATCATAACTGCCCAATCTGTAGACCAAATGATGCAGGCCCCTATTACAGAAAATGCAGCTCTTTTCTCTCAGGAATCACTCATTGAATTATATCAGAAGCTAGATTTTGCAAAAAGGTATAAAACCCTTGATATTTTTCTAGCTGAATATGCTCAATTACCCAAGAAGAATCCTCCCTATTCATCCTTCATTTTCCCTGATAGAGCCAAGAAAATCATTACAGTTATCTCCTACCTTCTTGGTTATTACTCAGATCAGTGGGTAGATGAGGCCATTAAGGATTCCTTTCCATATTCTCTGCAAATTCTAAGCCTTCCTTCTTATTCATTTTTATCCAATTCCTTATAGATTCCATCCATGACCAATTTTTCAAATTCAAAACTGAAGAGGTATTTACATATGCCTCTGTTCTAGTATATATTTTTTTGTATTTTCAGGGAGACAGGTTCAAGTTTGCAATGTGGAATTTGGATGATGATGGAAATCAACAATCTTTCATCTTATGGACTACAATGTTGATTAAGAACAAAAGGAATATTCATACAAACATGTCATTGAAATGTTTGTACATCCAACACTCAGCTTTCTAAGCAGCAATTCAGCACCAAGAATCAGTGAAGACATCAGGAAAATTTTGCAGTTATCAGACCAAACCAAAACTGGAGACTAGTATCTTTACCATAATGACACAGAACTAAGAATATATGGATGTGATCTTGCCCCATACAAGCTCCCATAATTCCTCTCAATGAGGATTTTTTCTTTAGAATACATCATGAAAATTCTCAATGCCGATGAAGTCCATTTTGTGTCTGCAAAGAAGAAATCTCAATTTAGGAACAAAACACAAATAGGACCTTTCATTTTTAATAGCAGGACAGTAGGGGAGGAAGCAGACAAATTTCTAAAGGAGATGCAATTCAGCCTCAATTTTACATGGTCATATATATGATCCATTAGGTACCATCTCCAGGTTAAGGGTAGAGAACAAATCTACACTTTACATTCATATGCACAGGCTAGAAATTGAGAGGCACATGAACCAACTAGAGTGCATTGAAAACACTCTACAAGAGGTTGAGGAATAGTTGGTTTCAACTTCAACATCACAGACTCTTGTCCCACAAGAGAAAGCGGGAAGAAGGACAAGGGAAGAAGAGTCACCTTCAGTGACTAACACTTCCAGCAAAGAATTCAAAATCATGTACAGGAAAAAGGACTAAGCTCAATCCCAAAGTAAACCCAAGTAAGGATTCAGAGCAGGAAGTCATCATCATCACTAAAGAGACACTTACTTCCTCACAAGCTGGTGGTCTGACTACACTCTTTCTTACCACTTCGAAAACTTCACAGGATCAACAGCAAGCCATTCAGACAAGTATAGTTGTCACGGGGAGAAAGAGAAGAGCATATTTGACACATTCAGAGAAATTAAATTAAAGAATGAAGTTTTGAAGACCAATACATATAATCAGTTCTGGAAGCAGACTTCCAGTCTTCCAGCTCTCAGAGTAGACTGTTGTCAACCTTTGTCTCTGAGAAAGGAAAAATGTAGATGGCTTTTCTCCAAGCACAGTTTCCATACCCAAAGACAACATCATATTATAAAAATACTTCATTTGAATTTGATATTCAAGACATACATCCCATTGATAAAATGGATATGCACAAGCACACGGGTGAAATGATTTCATCTACACTCACTAACATGGCTATGAGTTTGTCCAAGTTGCAAGTTTCCTTAGCCAACATCCAGTCACAGCTCAAGATGGAGAAAATATATTCTATGGACAAGGATTCCAGGATTAATTCTTTGGAAGACTTAGTGATCAGAGTTGAATATGATCCATCCAACATCAAAGTTACAGAAGAGGTGATAAGGAAGAAAAATGCTGACATAGTAGCATTAAGGAAGCAGCTGAAAATGCCAGCTACATAGGAACCCTTGACCAAGGAAATGGAAGAGACAGAGTCTTAGAAATCATACATGATGAAGCTCATCATGGAGCATAATTCTTAGTTGAGACAGATGGAATCAGAGATGAAGAAGATGATAAAATAAAAAGAGCAAGCTACCAAGATTTTATTAGTTCCTTTGGAGGTTGTACCCCTTACAACTATTCCCATAGCCACACCTTCTACAATGACTACAACAGATGGAACAAAACAACTCACCAAGGCAGTGCAGAATCTCTCAATCCAGACAGAAGAGATAAATAAGCTTCAGGACCAAGTGAAATTGTTGCAGGATCAGAAGTCCAGGAGTGATAACTCACATGCAGCTGAAGCACATAGAGAACATAAGTTAATAGAAAGGTTGCAAAATTTTGAGAGGGAGTCATTTATTGGAAATACCTTGGGCCATTTCAAGGAGACAATTTGGACAGATATCATTGAGTCCATCAATGAAATCTAGCCCTGCATACAGATGATATTTGAGTAGAAAGAACTGATACAAAAATCCAATGATTCCATCAAAACTATCAAAGAGGAGCTTGGAGACATGCCAATTATTTCCAACAACATTATCAAGTTCCTTAACTCTAAGAATAGATATGAACTAGATGACTTAGGAGTGGAAGACATGACAGAAACAATTTTGGAGGTAAATAAGGTTCTAACAAAGAGAAACCTGATAATATAGCTAGAAGAAAAATGTCACAACTTAGAGATAGTTGTAAACATATTTTTCAGTAGGATAGAACCTTTAACTCAGAAAGTTCTTCCTTGCCTATTTGTAATCAATGATAAATTAATGAACAAAGAGGATTATGTAAAAAAGTTGAATGAAATTGCTAAGGGCGTAGCTAAATTTTCAAATATCAAAGGCATTATGACAGGGAAAGCATTCTTGGAGGCATTAGCTCATGACCTTTTCATCCAGCATGAGGTAAACCACATTTTTGTGGTAAGACCAAATTTTGCTAAGTATACCAAAGTGGATGAAATCTATAGGAAGGTCATCAAGTTAACTATCCCAGATGAAGATCGATGGGATAAGTTGACTAAGTTTTAGGAGTAACAAGTAACAAAGAACAGTCAGTTGTAGCCAACACATGGGACAATGCATCAGCCAACATTATAGCCAGCGCAGCCTACAATAAGGCCCACTCATCAACTAATTCCTTGAAAGAAGTGCAAGCATGCCAGATCATGCACATCGAGCCTATTTTTTGTCATAGTTAGATTTTATTGTTATATTTAGGCTAATAATACATCGGCTGTTGAGACAACATTGATTGTAATCAATTTTGTAATATTTTAGTATAAATAATTCATTGTTTGAAGAATTAGAGGTTGATTTTTTAGCATATTTTGCCTACTACACAATTGTAAATTCCAAGTTTTGTTGGAGCATCAATAATACAAAGACTTCTTTCAGGATTCATGCGGTGTAATTACTGGTGAAGTGTTTCTATGGTTTCTGTGTTTTCCACTATTATTTCCTTTTCTTTGTTTATCAGAATTCTTAATTGTAAAACAGAAAGTGTGATGAATAGGACATGTTATTTAAAATACCTTATTCTGGCTACTTTTACAATTTAAATGTTTTCTACTTGAAGTCAGATTGAAAAATACTTAATTTTTTTCAGTCTCAACTAAAAATCACTTTTCTACCACATCCATTATTCATTTAAAATCTAAAAGAATCCAGTGAATGCAACCTAGCTTGCCCTGTTACAAATATTTTAAAAATTGATGCAAAATCGAGTTTTATGTTTTGACTCCATTGCCCAATGGGAATATAAATATTTAATCAAACAAATCAATCAAAATCAAAAAATAACCAAGTACAGTCATAATTAGCCTAATACTTATTCAAAAAAAAGTTAAATCATAAAGAGAGATCCCTCTCTGAAGCTGGTAGGGCTAGATCCCAACTTCCAAAGTGGTTTTGATGTTGTCCTTTGTGTTTATTCTACCAATATTTTAAATTACAAAATGATAACACCCCTTTCAATATATGTGATTTCCAACCACTTTCCAAAAGCCTAATGTAACTGTAATAAAATCCATTGAGCTTAAGATGTGTTTGTTCAGGTGCTTGTCACAATCCAAGTGTTGATTCCAGCGCTATCATATTTTGGTGTGTCTACTGAGAGACGAATATTTTGAACTCAGTATTCTCCCAAAGTTTTTTACATGAATGTCTAGTACTAGCTTTTAAAGGTGAATAAAAACTAGTCATTTTTCTGATTGTAATTGGTTCACCTGGCGACTCCACAAAGAGGACGAGAGGTTTCAAGACCGCCTACCACAAGAATAAATCGAAGATCACCTCCTGTGATTCCAATTTCTGACCCAGTGAAGATCATAAAGGATGCAAGATGAAAAAATAAATCAGGTGAAGCTATATCACATTCGGTGAAAAAGGTGCATTCAAAGTACATTCCAAAAGAAAAGATACCATCATCTATCTCACAACCTAAAGAAGTTTCAATTTCAAAAGAATCTCCTGAAATATTTCAAGTTGAGACCGCTTCCATAAAAGGTAAAGTAGATCATGTTAGCCTAGATTCAGCTAAATGTATCCCTCAGTCATCATTTAGTAATTCAGAAACATGTATTATTCTAGTGAAAGAATAAAAATTAGAAGTTTTAGGTGTTAGTGAAGAAAACCAAAAATCAGAATCCTTTGTCTTAACAGAATGGGAATTAGAAAAAGTATTGGAAATTCCACCCTTCCTAGATAGGGATATTTTAACTGAAGAAGATATTAAAACAATTTTGAATTTTCTTCAAACTCGTCCTGAATATCAGTCCTCTCTTAGTCCACAACAGCAATATTTTCCTTTGTCTCAAAACCCATTTATTGGTTCATCCTCTTCTCATCGAGGAGAAGGTAACCTTCCTGAAAATTTGACTTTTAATCTCTCTGAATTTTTAGCTTAGCAGAGCAAAGTTGAAGTTGCCCCAATCTTTCAAGAATCCACATCTGAATTTGATTCTCTTGGAGAGGTTGAAATAAAGCCTTTTGTTGTATATTTCTTTGAAAATCTATTGTTTTAAGCTCTAAAGCCTGAAGAACTAGGCCATGAACTTCAATTTTATGTCATTCTAAAACAATACAAACTCCACAAACTGTAATTTCCAGCATTCAAACTTCTCTATCAACAAGTTTTCCACTATTTGTACCTCAGCAAGTCATGGCCCAACCTCCTCCTACAAGGATGCAGTGGATTGTTGCTGCAAGATATGCACCACTCGCTATTCCTCAACCTTTGTATCCTCTTCCTCAGGGAGATTATCTGAAATATTTTCCAAAATACACAGAGTAGTGAGAAGGAGTATCTGCTGAAGAACACCTAGTTTCATTTTGTAGTTATGTAGATAACTAAAACATTGAACATGAAGATGTTTGGTCAAGACTCTTTTTTCAGAGCTTGGATGTAGAAGCTCGTAAGTGGTTCAGAAATTTTCCACCAAATTCAATAACAGGAATAGATGCTTTGTAGGAAGTGTTTGTAAAGAAATGGGTTGACTATAAGGATTACTTGTATTACCTTACAGAGTTTGGAGCTTTAAATAAGAAGACATATGGATCATTGGCAGACTTTACAAATAGAGTCAATAAAGTCTATTAAAATATTCTTGTAGAAGTCAAACCTCCTGAAACCACAGCCATGATAACCTTTTCCAATGCCTTAGACTCCAAGTTTGCACTGTGGTTGAGAGATGAGAAGCCACAAACATTGGTAGGTATGCAGGAGGATGATATTGGAGTGCAGTCCAATATTATGGCCTCAAACAAGCTAAAAATTGAAGAGGGGAAGGGGGCAAAGGATAAAAAGAAAATGAAAGAGAAGAAACCATACTCCTCTAAAAATTTCACAACTGAAGAAAAGCTAGATCAAATGTCTAATTTGATTAAACATCTTTCTTTCAAAAGGACAAAACTATATTTAGAAAATAGGCCTACTGCTAAACCCAATCAAAATGAAGGCAATAGAAATCAGGCTCCTTTTAGGAGACCCTTTCAGCTTCAACAAATTTTACAACTCCCAACAAGAAATCTTGATGATAAAAATGTTTAGCCTCCATTGAATCATTTTGCTGAAGAAAATCAACAAGAACAAGAAGAGGAGGATGAAGATATAATTATTGTTGGGGAGACATCACAATCAACTTGTTTGACTTTTTAAGAGTACGAATATCAGTCTAGGATAAATCTATTTGCATATGATGAAGATGCTCATATTCATGTTCAAAATGAGAGAAAACGGCCTGAAAATCAGACAAGAAATTATCCTTTGAGGTCAAAAGGGGTTGTCCAACAGCCTCAACAAAAACAAGATTCTGAAAAACATGCTACCAAACAAAAGGAAAAAGCTAATGATGTTCCTCCATAGCCTAACCTTGCCCCAGTCATCAAAACTACTGCAGAAAATAAATTTTTGGCTCCCCTTAATTTCAGTTTCAAGTCAGAATTGAATAAAATCAAGATTCTGGTTCCACTCCTTGAATTGTTGAAAAATTCCTCTTACAGAGAGTCATTTCAAAGTCTGTTACAAACATCTCTTGCTCCTCATTCAATCAACTTAGAGGATGAACATCCTACGATTTACTTGGGTAGCCATGTCCAAGATCAAAATGATGATAATTATCCACCTTTCTATCTTTCACTCAACATTCATAACAAATTTCTGCATAACTATGTACCTATTAGATTCTGGGGCTTCTCACAATCTGATGCCTAAGAAAGTGATGGATGAATTAGGGCCGAAAATCACTAAACAATACCATGACCTCTACAATTTTGACTCCAAAAGGGTCAAGTGTTTAGGAGTGATCAAAGACTTGGAAATTTCTCTTACCCAACTCCCCATGAAAATTCTAGTGATGGACACAGTGGTTGCAGACATACCTTCAAGATTTGGAATGATTCTTTCCAGATATTGGTCCAAAAAGCTGGGAGGCACTCTTCAAATTGATATGACATATGCCACTATCCCAGTCTTTGGAGGAGAATTTAGGATATTATATAAGGAAACACAGATGGATTATATAATAAGTGATTAGAAAAATACCTCAAATCATCCTATATATGCATACGAGAAGGAGTTAGGGTCATCCATTTTTCACCTTGCTGCTAATGACATCAATTTTCATCCCGAAATCAGTAAAAAACATCATTTGCAAGTCACAAAAGAGCATAATTTAGAAGCAGGGCAGATCTAGAAATTGTATTTTGATGGAACCTCATCAAGAGAGGGATCAAGGGATGGTGCAGTTCTTATTTCTCCCACTCGGCAGGTAGTGACTTTATCATACAAATTACGATTTGTCACTAATAATAACATTGTTGAGTATGAAGCACTTATCCTGGGAATGAAGGCAACATAATATTTGGGAGCTAAATAGTTAATTGTTTTTGGTGATTCAGAGTTGGTGGTAAAACATGTGAGAGATAATTATCAAGTGAAAAATTCAAAATTGAATAATTAAAGAAATGAAGTGTGGGGTTTAATTGAACATTATTCTTTAGCATTCAATTTGAATTTTGTTTTCAAAGAATAAAGTGAAATGGAAGATTCATTGGCCTTGCTACTAGTAATTTTAAGGTTCCTCTTGATGTTAAAGCAACATATGATGTTCAGATTAAAAAGAGACCTTCCATTCCTGACAATATCAAATACTGGAAAGTATTTGAAGATGATAAAGAAATTCAGAAATTATTGGAATGTGTGGATGAGTTTTCAGACATTCAGATTGATAATGAACAAGACACACCTGAAAGTCAGAATAGCAAGCCATTAAAAAAGTCTATAGCTGGAAAAGAAATTATTGATCTAAAAATAAACTTCATTCCTAAAGGCTTGGTTCCTTTGGAGAGGTTTTTTGACAATAATGATGTATTTTTAAATCCTGATAGTAAGACAGATGAAGAGAGTACATTTTACTACAATGTTGATACAAAAAATCAGCCTAGATATGTTAAAGTTTCTAAATTTCTTCCTCAAGAAACTAGAACCAAATATGTCACGTTGTTGAAGCAATATGCCGACATTTTTTCTTGGTCCTACAGTGATTTGAAGACATAAGACAAAAGTATAATGGAGCTTAAAATCCCTCTTAAATCAGAAGCAAATCCTGTAGCACAGAAGATAAGACATATTAATCCTATGCTACTCCCTATCATTGAAAAAGAAATCAGAAAAATGTGGGAAGCCAAAATAATTCTACCTTTAAGATTTTCCAATTGGGTAGCTAATATAGTCCCGATTTGAAAGAAGAATGGAAAAATTAGAATTTGTGTTGATTTTCACAATTTGAACTGGTGTTCACTGAAGGATAACTATCCTTTTCCCAAAATGGATCATATTTTGCAGAAGTTTGTAGGCTCAAAGAGGTTGTCAATGATAGATGGATTTTCAGGATACAATCAAATTTCAGTTGACAAACAAGACAAGGTGAAAACAACTTTCACTACACCCTCGGGAACTTTTATGTACAATAGGATGCATTTCAGTTTAATGAATGCAGGTGCAACGTTTCAGTGAGAAATGGACATTTCCTTTATAGGGGAAAATGACAGATTTATAGTCATTTATTTAGATGACATAACAGTATTTTCAAAATCTGATCAGGATCATTTAAAACATTTGCAGCAAGTGTTTTATGAGTGCAAAAAATTTGGTTTGTATTTAAACCCAAGGAAATCATCCTTTTATGTTCAAGAAGGAAAACTATTGGGGCATATAGTGACAGAAAATGGTATTTGCGTTAACCCGAGGAGAGTTGAAGCTATATAGAAAATTGGTTTACCCATAAATAAGAAAGAGTTACAGTCATTTTTGGGTAAAATTAAATTTCTGAGGCATTTTGTTCCAAACTTTGAAGAATTAATTAAACATATAAATGTCTTATTGAATAAAGATGCAGAGTTCAGGTAGCAAGATGAAAACTCTTTCTTAGTAATCAAATCTACCTTGACTGAAGTCCCAATGTTAATCAGCCCTGATTTTGAGAAGGATTTTATGACCTTTTCATATGATTCTGAGGAAACTATTGTAGCAATTTTACTTCAAAATAACAAGGAAGGCTTGGAGAAGCCAATTTATTTTTTTAGTCGTGCATTAAGATATTCTTAGTTAAAGTACAACTTGGTTGAAAAACAGGCATATGCATTGGTAAAATGATTTGAAGTCTTTTCGATTTTATGTTTTACATTCTAAAGTCATTGCTTTTGTGCCAAATATTGTTGTCAAGGATGTATTGTTGCAGCTAGAGACAGATGGCGGGAGGGGGAGATGGTTAAGAAATATTTTGTAAATTGACATTGAAATCAGACCTACTAAGTTGATAAAGGGACAGGGCTTAGCCTGCTTGATGGCAGAATCAAATTGCAAAGCTCTAACGCTGAACATGGAGGTAGCTGAAGAAACATATAAAGAAGGTATGTCTGATTATCCTGAACTCTTCTATTCCAACTGGTATAAGGCAATAGTGTACTTTTTATTAAATCTCAGTTGTCCTCCAGAAATGGAAAAATCAAAGAGAAGGGATTTTAAACTGAAGGCTGTTGTTGGCTCGAGGGGTCCTGACTTAGGTTCGGTTTTTAAGGTTTTCCAACAAACCCCTATACTACTGGCCCTTTCGACAGTGACCTACTTACGCAGGTCAAAGTCTCACCTGAAGTAGTATGGGTGGGTGCTGGAACTAGGTTTCCGCACCCTGAGAAAGGATAGGTAAGGCAAGCAGAGCTGCATCCGACCTTGTGATGTCCAGATCACCTCTTTCCGAGCAGGATCTACAGGTATCTTTTCGCATCCACGTGTGCAAGGTCAACTATACTACGGTGCTCGATAATTATATACTTCTAAGACAGTAGCACAGTATTTCATAAAACATAACAGAACAGATCCAGACGTATTAAAAACACTTACACAGAAATTTCACAGCTGAATACAGAATACGCATAATACAGCAATTACCAATGATTCGCATAAACAGTACACATAGATTCAGTTCTCAAACAACCTTTCTTATTCATCAATCCATCAATTCCTTCTTACAATACCCATCCCGACCTGCGCACACAGCAGCATGGTCCGCACACAACAGGACTCTAGATCTCTACGCACACAGCCAGCAGGAGTCCTTTCCCCAAAAACCCAAACAGATATACTAAACCATAATTCCCATCAAGATCTCCTTATCCTCCTCTACTTACAATCCAAAATGTCCCTCTATTTATAGCAATCTTTCCTAATCTTTCCTATGGTCCACAAACCATGGTTTTCGGACCCCAAGTCTACCATTTAACCCATTACAATGCTTTCGGGGCTTTTTCCCACCCCAAAACCCATGCGCTAGACTAATTATAATAAAAAATATACAAAATAAGACCAGATTCGCAGCTTGTGGGAGACCCTGTTCCAACAGTCCCCCAACACAATCTTGTGACTCGTCCTGAGTCACTGTTGTGGTTAGGTCTCTACCTGCGCACATAGGGCATTGATGGTTGTGACCAGCAGAGGTAGCACTTCTTGACTCTAGGCAGTAGCACTCTGTGCGATGTCTACAAGCTCTTGGGAGGTCGATCCTTCATTCATCGTGGTAACCTGCTCTAAAATCTGGTGGAGTCGCGTGATTGCTTCATAAGCACCCTGTGATATCTGGAAGGCGGCGTCACCCCATGGATTCAAGCGCTTTGTAATGGCATGCTTTGCTCGTCGAAGATACGTAATCGTGTCACGGATTGCGTTGCTATTTTTCAGGAGTGCCAGACGATGTGCAGGGACTAGGGAGGGCAGGGTAGCTTCGATCTGATGGAAAGCGGCTTCCTTCTGGCGTAATTCCTGCTTGATATTATGAAGAAATGGGTTGAACTAGACCGCTTTCCAGAGCTGCATGGTTGCCTCAAGCAACTGAGTACCCAGAGTAAGATGTCCCGTAATGACATCCGTAGCTTTGGTTACCACCGCAGAACGTTGTGCTCGTACCTCCGGAGGTGTGGCAGGTTGCACTAGGGCCTGTAATGTGGTGAATTGGTGGGCCATTTGGGTCCTGAGGGTCTGTATTTCAGTGCAGGATGCCTTCAGTGCTGCGACCAAGCCTTCAATAGTGAACTCATCCAGGACCTCTGTGCCGAGCTGGTGAATTGTCGGTTCGAGCTGCGTCGTCTGCGAGATAGTAGGGGAGGCATCTTTGGTTGGTCGTGCAACGAGCGACGGGGCTAGATCAAGTTGTTGCAGTGCGGTCCAGTCGCGATGACGGATCTCTTGGATCACGGCAGTGTGTAAACTTCGTAACACCTCGTGGGGCAGCTGCACCAAGTCCAATTGTAATCCTATAGCCATTGGAAGGTGAGCGCTGACCAGGACAATGCTAGGTAGTGAATAATCATGGCTTGCGTTGTTAGTTAGCCCGGTACTGCTAGTAGGGTACAGCGCATCCCTATGTTGCTTCGTACCCCGGGTGGATGTAGTATCCTTGCTTGGCAGCCCTGTCGTTTGCAGGACTAGCTGCAATTCGATTGTGTCAACTCGCATAATGGTCTACAGCACTTGCATACTAGCTTGCATGGCTGCTTCTGAGGCCATCTGGCTGGATCCTGTGATCATCCCAAGGTTGGAAAGGGTGTTAACTTCTGTCATACAGCTTTGATGCCAGTCTGCACAAGGCTCGAAGTCAATTTTCCCTTTAGGGTGACACAGCGTAATGAGCTTATCAATCTCAGCGTCCCTAGACGCTCTTAACATAATGTCCGCAGGCTCTGGACTGGTAGGCGTTGATGCGTCCACGGGGTTAGGAGTTTCCATAGCAACGTAAGGAGGGGATCCTGAATTCGGGGACTTGCAGACAATGAAAGTAGGTTGATTGGGTATGACCAAAATGCTAAAGGTCCAGAAAATCAAGCAGTAGAATAATATATGCAGATTACATAGACAATATGGAGCCTTGATCGGAGTTATCCTTGCTTCCTTATAGTGTCCGAGGCTATCCAACGGTAGAGTGAATCTAACTTGGAACTTACTATCAAGCAAACGGTAAAAACTCACCATAAATTTCCGCAGTGATTTCCAGCCACATGTTTTCCATAACGGTAAGATTCCCTTTTTACCAAAGTTCAGTGTTCTAATGGTCATCGTTCGCACCCGATGGCCTTCCCACAGAACTACTGACCTTAGATGAAGCATCCATACTGCTCGCGCATCTTGAATTAAAGCCGACGTCGGGTGTGTTGTAATGCGATTCAGGTACAACTCAAGCAACTTGGCAATCGTGTGCATCCTGTCCAGTGCCACGGTTGGGACATTTCAGGGATCATTCTTTCCTTCCGTTGGGCTAAAGCTCTAGTATTCAACCGTGTGTGGTACCGGCATTCCCCTTGATCCGGGTGTGATTTACAGGTGTGATCTTCCCTAAGTCAAGGCGTCTGTGTTCTATAGAGCTGCGTCGAGCACCCCTGTGCCATCTTCCACCCTAAATGTTTGCAGAAACTCATCCCGCAAATTCTCCCAATGGCGTGTGCGCTGATGTAGCTCTGCATCTAAATACCATGCAGCTGGACGCAGTCCTAGGGCATGGATAAATATTTGCGTGCACTGATGTAATCAAATCTGCCTTGACTAAGGCCCCAATGTTAATCAGCCCTGATTTTGAGAAGGATTTTATGACTTTTTCATATGCTTCTGAGGAAACTATTGCAGCAGTTTTACTTCAAAATAACAAGGCTTGGAGAAGCCAATTTATTTTTTTAGTCGTGCATTAAGATATTCTTAGTTAAAGTACAGCTTGGTTTAAAAACAGGCATATGCATTGGTAAAGGATTTGGAGTCTTTTCAATTTTATGTTTTGCATTCTAAAGTCGTTGCTTTTGTGCCAAATATTGTTGTCAAGGATGTATTGCTGCAGCCAGAGACAGATGGCAAGAGGGGAAGATGGTTAACAAATATTTCGTAAATTGACATTGAAATCAAACCTACTAAGTTGATAAAGGGACGGGGCTTAACCTGTTTGATGGCAGAATCAAATTGCAAAGCTCTAAAGCTGAACATGGAGGTAGTTGAAGAAACATATAAAAAAGGTATGTCTGATTATCCTGAACTCTTCTATTCCAACTGGTATAAGGACATAGTGTACTTTTTATTAAATCTCAGTTGTCCTCCAGAAATGGAAAAATCAAAGAGAAGGGATTTCAAACTGAAGGCTATTGTTGGCTCGAGGGGTCTTGACCCAGGTTCGATTTTTAAGGTTTTCCAACAAACCCCTATACTACTGGCCCTTTCAGTGGTGACCTACATGCACAGGTCAAAGTCTCACCTGAAGTAGTATGGGTGGGTGCTGGAACCAGGTTTCCGCAGCCTGAGAAAGGATAGGCAAGGCAAGCAGAGCTATGCCCGGCCTTGTGATGTCCAGATCACCTCTTTTCGATTAGGATCTATAGGTATATTTTCGCATCCATGTGTACAAGGTCAACTATACTACGATGCTCGATAATTATATACTTCTAAGACAGTAGCACAATATTACATAAAAAATAATAGAACAGATCCAAATGCAGTAAAAACACTTACACAATACTTTCATAGTTGAATACATAATACGCATAATACAGCAACTACCAAAAATTCGCATAAACAGTACACATAGATTCAGTTCTCAAACAACCTTTCTTATTCATCAATCCATCAATTCCTTCTTACAATACCCATCTCGACCTGCGCACACAGCAGCAGGGTCCACACACAGCAGGACTCTGGATCTCCACGCACACAGCCAGTAGGAGTCATTTCCCCAAAAACCCAAATAGATCTACTAAACTACAATTCGCATCAAGAGCTCCTTATTCTCCTCTACTTACAATCCAAAATGTCCCTCTATTTATAGCAATCTTTCCTAATCTTTCCTATTGTCCGCAAATCGTGGTTTTCATACCCCGGGTCTGCCCTTTAACCCATTACAATGCTTTCGGGGATTTGTCCCACCCCAAAACCCCTGTGCTAGACTAATTATAATAAAAAATACAAAATCGTACCAGTTTCACAGCTTGTGGGAGACCCTGTTCCAACAACTGTCAAGTATTTCATAATGGAAAATATTCTTTATTAGAAAGACCCTGTAGGAGTTTTTTTGAGATGTGTAGATCAATTTGAAGCTCAGAAAGTTATGTCAGAGATACATTCATGGGTGTGTGGTGGAAATTTATATTGGAAAGCTACCACAAATAAAATTCTAAGAACTGGTTATTATTGGCCAACTCTTTTCTCTAATGTTTTTGCTAAAGTCAAAGCTTGCACTGAGTGCCAAAAGTTTTCTGGTAAGTAGATGCTGCTCCCACTAGCTCAGTAGATGCTTCTTTCCAGAAGTGGGGGCTAGAATTCATTGGTGATATTCATCCACCATCATCAAGGCAGCACAGGTGAATTCTTACAACCACTGACTATTTCACCAAGTGGATTGAAGCCATTCCAACCAGAAACATCACTAACACAGTAATAATTAAATTTATGTTGGAAAATATTATGTCTAGATTTGGTTTCCCTCAAAATTTGGTGACTAACAATGCAATGGCTTTTAAATCTACCAAGATGAACAATTTCTTTCAGAAGTATAAAATTGATTTGACTCATTCTACACCTTATTACCCCCAAGGTAATGGGTTAGTTGAGTCATCAAACAAAATCCTGGTAAGAATAATAAAGAAGATGATGACATAAAACAAAATAAATTTGGATACTCAACTAGTTCATGCTCTTTGGGTAGATAGGGTGAGTAGCAAAAGATCAATTGGAGTTTCTCCCTTTCAACTTGTTTATGGTGTTGATGTTGTGATGCCATTAGAGATGGCCCTTCCTGTTATGATTTTTTTACAAGATGAAACTGATAATTCAAATCTCATTCAGAGAACGATGTTGCAACTAATAGAAGCTCATCAAATCTGAGAACCTCAGATGGAAAAAGCACAGGAGTATAAAGCCAAAGTAAAAAAAAAATTTGACAAGAGAGCAAAACAATAGGTGTTCCAAGAAGATGATTTGGTATTGCGTTGGGATGCAAGAAGAGAAGACCATGGAAAGCATGGTAAGTTTGATAACTTGTGGTTTGGGCCATTCAAAATTGTTCGAGTTCTGGAAAATAACACATTTCTGCTGAAGAATTTAGATGATAATAAATTTGTTGTAGATCCAGTCAATGGTCATTTTCTAAAAAAAAAAATAGTTTGATAAGTCGGTCAGTCTTTCCATTATAAATATCCAGAGTGTTGTCTCAATAAAACTCCATGCCCAATGGTATTTGTGTCTATAAATAGAGTCAATTTTCAGTTCACTCAATAAAAGTCAACTCCTATCATTAACTTTTGAAATTTAAAAGTCCTGCAAGTTTAAGGCACTGAATCTACAGTCCTTGAAGTATCACAGGGAGGAATTCATCCCCAATGGGAGCCACTCTTAGCACTGCAATTTTTCAAAAAAATTTAAAGTCTGGTCATAATTGTAACTTGTGTCTTTGAACCTCTCTTGTCTCCTAACCTATGGTTGAAGGCCTTGGAGGGTTAAAATGTATTATTTTTTATCATTTTTTAACCAAAATCCAAAATAATTCTGAGTTCAACAGTTTGTTTGTGTCATAGAATTATTAGGGTAAATTTTCTTTTAATAAGTCTTTTAACTTCTTTGAGTAGTTAAGGTCATGGGTTTAGCTTGAGAAGTCTTATTCATTCACCATGTTATTTCTATCCAAGGTTAAAGAAAAAATTTCATATTCATTAGTTGTGTTAGGAATAACACATGAATAGCTACGTTTCCTTGAAAGGTAGTTATTTTCTTCAGAAGATCTGGTTTTACAAGCAACACAGGAATAGCTATGTTTTTAAAAAAGTAGTTATTTCCTGCAAAATTTGTACAAGGAGATAAAAGAAGCATTACTCAGGTGAAAATACACTGCTCTTCGAATATTAAAGATCTTCTAAAACAATATGTATTACTCTGAAAAGGTGGCTATTTCTAATTGGAGGACTCATCAAAAGGAGGTTGGTTATTTTATTTGCTAAGGCTAGTTAAAATCTAATGCTACTCATTAAAGTGAAATGTATTAAGGTTGAAGTATGAGCAGCTATTAGTTACTAATGTGATGGAGTGAAACGCTTGGTGGAATAATTTGGCAGCAAAATTTAAATCATTTTGGTTTTGTGTCACTCCCTCTCACAGTGATTTAGGGCATGCAGAGCTTTGTTTCCGTTTACCCTCGTGAAAGCTACAACAAACCACTGTTATCTTCCAGCAAAAAATTTTATTACGTTGTGCCAGTACTTAGGGCTTCGTGGAGGTTTGTTGTTCCATGTCTTACAGGTGTGCATTAGTGGTTAGGTTAAATTCTAACAATATGGGTAAGGGTGGTAAGGTGAACAGTTCAGAACCGGCCAATACCCGTTTTGTTGACGATCGTGCTAAGCCTAAGTTTTAAGAAACATGGTGGTATCAGTTTCTAAAGAAGTTATCAGGAGAAAATGTTGGAGTGACACAGACATTTGCAGAGACTTTCGATGTAGAGCATGTTAAGTTGGGGTCTCGGACCTTCAGGATCACATAGAGTATCATTGCAAGTGCTACCCAAACATCAGCTATCGGTGAGTCTTGGTACAAGAGGAAAACTCTCCTTAAAGATGATTTAAATCCATATCTAAAGCCTGAGCATGAAAATATTGACTGGACCCCTACTGTTCACATTTCTTATTTTAGTCTTACAAGATGTTATTACCACTGTGCAACTTTATATAACCTGTGAAGGTAGGTTTTCTACTATGCATCAATACCAGATGAGGTTTCTAGCTCACATCTCGGGCTCTGAACCTGTGAAATTTCCATTTTTCCTCCTTAAATATTTGTTATCAATGTCCCAAAAAATACATAGAACCCCAGACTATTCTCTTCACAATCTCCATCATAGGGGTTTGATCAAAATACTGGTGGTTTATCATTTGAGAAAGAAGAGAACCACATGGTAAAAGTTTTTAGAAGATGAAGGATTTAGCAACAAGGATAAGGGTAGGAAGGCCTAAAATACAAAATACCCAAGAACAACAGTCAAGCCCTACACCTACATTGACCCCTTCACAAACTAGTCAATCTTCTACACCATGTAGCAGACAGACAAGGAACTCAGCTAGGAGATTTAGAGTTCAAACTGCCACTCCTGCTCCGACCATAACTCCTATACCTATAGTGCAAACAGCTAAGGAATTTTACACTAGAAGACCACCTAAGGAGCCACATACCTTGGGGTCTTTCAGGCAGGAGCATGCAAGCAAATTCAAACAAAAAGGTACCCTACCTGACAAAAATACTATGTCTAAGAGAAAGGAAGAGGTAGTTTCTTCTTCAAATAATAAACGAAGGAGAAAACTTATTTTGACAGAGGGTTCTTCAGTGGAAGTTAGCATTGAAACATTGACACCAAGCCCTGTTATAAAGGCTAGAGAGGAGAATCAAGAAAACAATGCCACTCCAGCACTAGAGGAGCCTACACTTGAACAAGTCTTTTCCTCACTCAAAAAGGGGAAAAGAAAAGTTTTAGATGCCACTACAATAGAAGAACCTACTATAGCTCAGATTTAATCATATATCAATTCTTCAACCAAAGGGAAGAAGAAAGTTATAATCCACTCATACTCATATTTTGAGGAGGATAACAGTGAAAAAAAATTTAGAGAGTTAGAGTTTTAAGAAGGGCAGTCAAGCAGAGTTATGCATGGGATAAGGAGGCATTCATACATTCCAAATCCATACATTCAAACGCCTCACACCAGACCAAAGAACAAGTTCAAACTAGCAAGAAAACTCATAGCCAACCCTACTCTCAGAGATGAAATAATAGAAATAGATGAAAGCTTGGAAAACGATCCAGGGAAGAAGAAGACTCAGAAGAAAAATAAAGTACATAAAATAAAGCCAAACAAGAGGGTCACCAAGGCAGAAGCTATTAGGATTTTTTCTTCTATACTAGATCTTTGATGATTGAATGTAAAAAACCATGAAAGTATGAAGAATCATGTCATTTTTTGCTTATACACAGTATTTTCAGAAATAGCTACCTTTAATATGTATAAGAAGGTGAAAAGGTTTCTTTTTTGTTCTGGTTTCAAAAGAATCACACTAAATGATGATAAAGTGAATGCAGCCTCAATGGTAATGGTATTTTGCCAAGTTTTATCCAATCAAGCTATCTTCCAGATGTCATTTCAGTTGGTTACTCCTACACTTTTATAGATAAGGGTCCACATGTCATTTTCAGTTTGCAGTTGCACTTTTCATGGAGGTAGTTTTTCCAGGAAATGAGGAGCACTCAACCACCTCAACTCAACCATTTTGAGCTCTGTACTATCATGTTTTGTCTCCAGTTGTATTTCAGTCTATTTTTTTTTGTTATGTTTAAGATAAACTCTACTATATGTAGAGGATTGTAATAAAGTCTCTACAACAGAATTGCACTTTTTATGGAGGATTTAACAAAACTCATTTTTTGTATATATACTCTGTAAAGCAAGGAAGAAAGGGTTCATTGGTTTTCTATTTCATTGCATACTATGTTGTACATTTTTTAACATATAATATATCCAAAGGCACTCTTGAGGACTCACAAATTGTGTGGTGTGTGTATTTTTTATCTCCTTATGTGTTTCCATAATTTAAAGTTTCATTCCAGATTATGATTTACATAGTTCTATCTAATGTTTTATCAGTCTTGTGAACCTCCAAGACATATTGATCTATTTTTGTAAGTCGTGTTCCAAGCTTTCCTGATTTAGTATGAATCGAATATTGTTCATAATAATTTCTTGGGGTCGAATTAAATCATGTCTTATGTTCTTATAAGTCTTTGATATATCATGCATGATTAATCTGTTTTTTTCAGTCTTGATTTAACAAGCATTCCTTATTCATGAGGTCATGTTGCTTGGAAGAATTCTATGTAATAGGATTCTCAAAATGTAGAGTGAGACTCTTGTAAGTATTTTAAATCATTCTTTCACTATACATTTTAGATCTGGAATTTGTGTCACCCTTTCCTCTTAGCAGTAAGATTTTGTTTTACATATCCATTGTTTATCTTCCATTCTTCTAACCATCAAGCTACAAACCCAACCTTGCTACCACATTATGCACCAGTGCCCTCATATGTGCGAGATATTCTTATTTTCTGAAAACCCCTTTCAATATGTGTGATTTCCGACCACATTCCAAAAGCCTAATCTCACTGTAAGAAAATCCCTTGAGCTTAAGATGTGTCTAGTCAGGCGCTTGTCACAATCCAAGTGTTGATTCCAACGCTAACAACTTTCATTGTGCTGGAGTGCGGAGCTTCGCACAATGAATTAGTGGTGGTCCATACAAAACATGTGAGGTTATGTCCTTCACATCCACATTGCCATTTCAAAGGAAGTTAATTGTGCAAAATTTCAATGTGCCAAGGTCCTCCACACAAAGAATTCAACATAATGAACTTCAAAATTTGATTGGGTTAGTCCCTATAAAACATATGAGGTTATGTCCTCCGCATCCACATTTCCATTATCAAGGAAGTTCATTATGTGTAAGTCCTTCGCACAAGGACCTCTGCACAATGAACTTCCGCAAAATGTTTTTTATATATTCTTTTCAATGAAAAAAAATACAATGAACATTATAATCAACATAGCTATTATAAGGTATTGACTAGTTTTCATTTTGATCTCCAATAGAGTTTCAACCTACCTAACATTTTTGGTCCTCATGTTTATGCTATTTTCATACATTATTCAATGCATTGAAAACTAAGTTCATTGTTTTGTTTTGTGAAAATACCGAGAGTTTGGTGTTAAAATATTTTGGAAAATGTGTCCTATTGGAAGAAAAAGTTTAACGCTACCATAATTCAAATATGGATGATTGCCATACCGACAGATAAACAGGTGAAATCTGCCTTAGCGATAAGTTATCATTAATCAACATGAGTTTATCTATGAAAAAGTGTTGCTTACAAATGAAAAATATTGGGTTTTCAATGTTTAACTACACTTGGAAATATATGTGAGTAGTGGCAAATGGTTAGTATGACCATAGTTAAAATATGAGTGATTAGCGCGCTAGAAGATAAATGGGGAGAAATTAAACTGTGATCAAAATGCTACAATGGAGATGATTTCAGTCACTATAAACCTAAAAAGTTAATACATTGTGTGGAGTGTGGAGATGCGGAGGAGCTCCAAGAGTGGGGGCTCTTCCGCACTCCGCATAACGTATCAACATTACACCCCCCGGTAGCCCAGGTGAGGGACCTGCAACATCAGGCAGAACATTAGCAGTGTTAGTGTTAGAGCACTCATATAGAATGACCACTTAGAAAATAAGTTTTTTTTATCAGATAATAAAATACCGAAAATAAAACGCCTTCCACTAGAGAAATTATGTCCAATGGGAACTCACTCAACCAATTGAAAATTAAAAATAAAATTTACTAAAAATTAGAAAATTATTTTGAATTTTTAGAAAATAAAAATATTCAACCAACACTATTATAAAATAAATAAAAACTACTTAATTATAATAATTCATCCAATAATATCATAATGTGATTATACCAACCAACACCAATATTATAATTTTTCCTCAAAAAGATTTGGACATGCTAAGCCCACAAATAATAGAGCCAATTATGGTAATCCATATAGTAACATTATAATATGATTATACCAACCAACACATATATTATAATGTTGCCCTTGAAGTGAAGTGGACATGCTAAGCCCACAAATAATAGACCCATTTAGACGGCAAACACAACATACAAAATAATCATATTTAATCAACACCACGTTAAGTGGAATGAACATGTTGAGCCCACAAATGATGGACCCATTTGGAGGGAAAAGACAACATTAAAAAAAAAAAAAATCATGATTTATGTTTTCATATGTTAAATTTTATCATGGTGATTGAACCGCTTAAACATTATCATATCTCTAAAAGGATGGGATGGGACTCAAATATTCAAAGGGATTTCATAATTTCGAAGGAACAAGAAGTCTTGAAACGTTAAGATTAATGGACTTCATGATGTAATTTCGTGAATTATGCTTTGCTTGTGTATTGGGAATTATATTTACATGGATGACCCCCACTCTATATAATAATTCACCACTCTATATGATAATTCACTTTTATTTATATAATAATTCACCACTCTATATGATAATTCACTTTTATTTACTTTGCTTGCTTATTAAACATCGTTTTGGATTAAAAATGGTATATTTAATTTTTAGATAATTTAATATTTAAGTATTTGCATTTTGATTCCATATTAGAATTAGTAATTATAACGATTTATAAATATATTTTAAATTTGAATTTATTAAATATAAAGAAAGAAAAAAAAATTTATGTGATATTAAAAAGTTAATTTAAGATGGGATATAATTTTAAATAAATTATTTTTTATATATATAATGGTGATGATTTATATCTATTAAGATCAATATAGTTTGTTCGACCTTAAGAAGGTAAGAGATTACATAGAATTTTTTGGAATTTTATTGCTATGCTCAAACAATTTAAGATAAGTGTTCTAAGATCACCACATATTTGTTGACTTGAAAGGTCGAGAAGGTTGGCAATGACAAATATTTTGAAAATTAGATCGAATTTAGGTATAAGATGGATAACCTCTTGAAAAAATGATTTTAATCTTCAACCATCTTAGTGTCGCAAAGGTGACATAATCTTTCATTCCATGGTGTTTTGAGAATTAACCAATGCCTAGTTTCACTATGAAGCTCTTGAGAATTGTTTCTTATTTTAGCAATGTTCAGTTTCTTCTTAATGCTTCTCAAGGCCAAGAAATATTTTTGATTTTCGAGATTGGGATTGATCACCTCCTTATATTATGTGAGTTTCCATTTTCCCTCTAACTTTTTATCACCCCATAATTTCTCCTTAGATTTTGAATTAATAATATTTTTAGTATTATCCTTTTTCGGAAAAACAATCTCCTCCTTTCTGCCCCAATAATATAGCCACATGGTTTGTTTAGTATGGAGGTAGTAGAATGTCCCAAAACTTTGAGAAATTGTAGCATTTTCATGGTCATTAAAAACAATTTCTATATTCCTTTGGGATGAACATTAGTAGTGCTCATTATATGAAATTTTCAATAAAATCCCTTTTGATAGGGTCAAAGTTTATCACAACACAATAATGAGTTGATTTTGTGAAATTTGATCGCATATGGGGCACCTAGGACATGAATAATATTAACTCTAGAATGAAAACCTATATTCATGTAAAAGCCATAGAGGGACCAAGAGGACTATAAAACGGTCTCCTTGACATGGGGTTAAGGATATTGATCTTGGATCGGTTTGGATATTCTCTGGACATGAAAATATACTTATGAAAAAAATTATTTTCCTCATACAAAGGAATGACCAAATTGAACATTTGTTTATAGTTTCGCAATTTTTCCTATCCAGAATTAATAAGAGCCATTGATGACCTTTGGACAAGAGAGAGACTTAAGAAGAGTAAATCCCTAGGAAAAAGTTTTAAGCATAAAACCCCCTATTAAGACCTATATTTTGAGTTATTATAGTTCTAGTGTTATATTAGTATGTTGCTAAAAATTTCATTTTAATTGTACCCTTTGTCACTTATATATATATATAAGCCTAGTATTAGGATTATCGAATATTGTACTTTATATCATATTCATTGCAAAAGGAGATCTCCCCTTGGTGTGGATTGTATTAATTAGTTTTTTTATCATTTTTTAGGAACTTGGGTCATTATTTTTGGTGCCAAAGCTTATAATCCTAGGGTTTTTCTCATTCAATCAATACATCTTGGAATTTGTTTTATAACCCTTTTCTAGGAATCTATAGAAAAAGGAATTTTAAGGAGAATAAGGAGAAGTATTGAAACCCACATTGTAAAAAAATTAAATTCTAGTTCTATATACTTTGGAGATATACATTATGGAAGTTAGGTTTTATGGCTAATCCTAAATCTCAAATGAGTCATCTTTTTATTTCACTATAACTTTTTTCTAGGAAGTTTTAGATAATGAGATTTTGTAGATACTAAGGATAAATATCATAGTATATATGGTCAAAATTTCATACTTTGGTTCATTATAATTTTGAAGATATATTCTACGTACGATAGCTTTTGTAACTAATCTTAAAAATTAAGTTTAAAGGAGCCATTTAGGAAATTTTACTATATAATGTTTCCGTGAAGTTTCATAATGAAATTTTTAGAATATTGAGGAGACATAGCAAGTTACATATGGAAAAAATTCTATATTTTGAATAATTTTATTTTATGAGATATATCTTGTGGAAGTTGGGGTTTTTTAGTAATTCTAAAATTTATCTTATACCCATCATTTTGACATTCTTGTTATAACATTTTTTATGAAATTTCAAATTGTGAAAAATTTAAGATGGTAATAAATCATATCATGGTGCTATAAGCCAAAATTTCATACTTAGAAGGGCTCAAATTTCAAAGATATATCAAAACAAAGGTTAGTCATCCAAATAGTCTCCAAATTAAGGTTTTAAAGGTACATAACCTACAATTGACAAACTTTTAATTAGAATATCCATTTTTAGGTGATACAGGTGGATGTTGGTGAATACCCACCTCTTCCACTAACTCAATGGTTATCTATCTTCTTGTCATTTTTTCCATGGTTTTTGGGTCTCAAACTTTTGGGGTCATTTTGAGGCCCTAAATGGTGTTTTTTAGCAATTTAGGGATCTAAGTTTTCCATGAAATATCTTTGCCCTAGTTGGTTGTAATCCTTTGGATTGTTCTTTCCGATGAGACATTGTGCACCCCAAATGGAGATTGTATGAAAAATTTATGCCCCCAACAGGTCAATGTACCAATTAACCACCTTGGGGCCCTCAAACTTGTTGGAACCTCATCTTCTAGGGTTATGGTTTTTGACCTCCAGGGTTATTTCTTTATGTTAAAAGGCAATTATTTTTGCCTCTTGTGATAGATTTTGTGAATGTGTGTAGCCGCCATCTCTCTCTCTCTCTCTCTCTTCAGAGATAATTACCACCATTCTAAAAATTATGTGTTCTATAATGTTCCACTATTTAATTTATTAATAGAAGTTGGGTTTTCACTATATTATTGTGATCTTTTTTTCTCTTTTTATGTGTTTCATTTTGTTTCCCCCTATTCATTGCATTCCTTGTCCAACTAACATTAGTGGTATTATAGGGTCTTTGTCATTTATTTGTCATTTTCAACTCCAAGCATAGATGGGATGAAAGTCTTCCATATTTTTAGCATCTAGCTACAACAGATCCTTCCACAAGTCTTTTGTTCATTATCATTTTCATTTGTGTTTTTGGTTCTAACAATTGACCCCAATTGATGTAGCTATGCCCATTAAATATTCAACAACAGAGTACTCCCATGCTCAACTTGAGGCGTGTAGAGTATAAAAACATTTGTTGAACAAATCCAACACTTCCAACAATAGGTTCATGATATATTGTAGAAATCTAATGTCAAGTACAAGCAATGGCATAATGAGCACATGGTTCGACACAATTTTCAGGTTAGTGATAAGTTGTAGTTGCATTTACAAAAATAGCACCTCGTAGGGCCCCATAGGAAGCCCAAACCACTCCAATATGGGCCTTACATAATTACAAAGATTGTGGATGGAAAAAATTTTAAATTGAGTATACCCCTTTCCTTGGATTGCACCCAATATTTGATGTGGAGTTTCTTCAACCATATTTTCCACCTTTGTTGGATTTCTCGGACACATTTAAGCAATTGGTCCCCATAAAACTCAATATTTACTATATTGAACATGTTAGAGTAGATGAGATCATGGACATGAAGGAAAAGAATACCTAGTGGTAGCACATACAACTCTACTGGGTGTCAAAGAAGGGAAACTTCTCCACCAAGGTAAGTGGCTTATCAAGAGGTAAATTCAAAAAACCATTCCCTATCTAATGAGGGAATTTGATGCAATGAATAACATTGCTTCCTAAGGGGAGAGGAACAACCTAGGTGGATATTCATGGCCACCCACCTCTTCCACTAAATAATTGGTTCTCTATCTTTTTGACATCTTTTCTATGGTTTTTGGGTCTCAAACTTTCAAGGCTATTTTGAGGCTTCAAACGATATTTTTTGGAAATTCAGGGAGCCACAAATTACCATGGCTTACCCTAGCCCCTATTGAAATTTGTCTTCCTCATATAGTTCTTTCTAATGAGAAAAATATTGTATGCAAAATTTGCACCCCCTAATAATTTTATGTATGAACTAACCACCTCGATGCCTAAAAACCCTTTGGCACTTCATCTTCTAGATTACGGTTTTGGACCTATAGGGTTCTTTATTTATGTTAAAATTCCATTATTTCAACCTCTTTTGATGACTTTTCACTACAAGGAAAAGACCCTCTAGCAGATGTTTTTGAGGAACCCCTTATAAAAATAGCCCAGACATATGTTTGTAGTGGAGGTTACTAGAGGAGGTTAGCGGGTGGAGGTTTTTGCGGATGTTTTTTTTCCGGTGCATTTCTCATCCTACACTACACCGGTGCTTTCCACTAGAAAAGCACCGGTGCGTACTACAAATTTGCACACCAAGGCACAATGCTCTCAATACAAATCTGCCTGGTGCATCTAATTAATGTAACGCACCAGTGATATACATAGATTTATCCCCGGTGCGTCCTAAAAACCCATGCCAAAACTGAAACAACTCGGTGTGGTTGGAAGAAACCGCCCGGTGCACCTCAAAAACTCGCGCACCAGAACAGGGTTAAATAAAAAAAATTACAGCCAAAAATCTGCATTTTTCACTTTTCAATGCTCCAGAGCTCTAAGCACTGATGCAAAATAACCTTATGTAAGGCACCCTGCTATCAGTGCTCCTATTGCACGCACTGTTGTTGTCCATTGCCCACCATCTCCATTTCAAATTTTCCAAAACGGTGGGAAAATTTAGTTTTGAAAATTCTATAGAAAATATGCCTCCTGGATACCCAAATGTACAGGTATTTTACTTTTTTTTTCATAATTAAACTTTTTAGCAGATTAGTTTTGTAAAAAAACTTAAAATTCGTCATTTAAAAAAAAAAATTCCCGTGCAGTGCGCTCAAGTCGTTCGGCTCGCACCAGTTCACAGTGCTTCCTATAAATTTACAAGTCGCACCATGACCAATGCTAATGGTATCCACAGTGGTTCCGATACGATACCGAAATGGTGCACCGTGATTTTTTTAAATTACATAAATTATGGTGCATTCGGTTACCCGGCCGCACCGTTGACTATGTCCAAGTTCATGAGGGTGGCACATTGACTGAAATATGCACCCCGAGGTGGATATTTTGGTCAACGCACTGCCCTCCTGAACTTGGACATAGTCAATGGTGCAGTCATGTAAACGATTGCACTGTTGACCATGTAGTGATGTCAGGATGGCGATTTGTTGCCTAAATTATGCACCTCGGGGCGTATAGCTTGGTCAGCGCACTGCTCTCCCGATAATGGTACATAGTCAACGTTGCAGTCAATTATACCACTGCACCGTTGATCGCTTAATGATGCGAGGAGGGCGGTGCGCTGATGAAACTATCTGCCCTAGGGCGAGTAGTTTGGTCAGCGCACCGCCCTCCCGAATATGTACATAGTCAACAGTGCAATCGATTAAACGATCACATCATTGACCATTAGCTGATGTTTGGTAGTGTGTTGACAGAATTATCTGCCCCATGCTGGATAGTTTAGTCAACACACCGCTTGAGAAAACACGGGTCATGATGTGCGGTGCACTGAAAATTTTCAAGCGCACCGCAGCCGGTGCACGATAAAAACAAACACACAGGTACCGGTGCATGCCTATTTTTTTGGCCGCACTGACTGTTTTTTTGTTTCAAAATTTTTTTTATAGATATATTTGTAAATGCATGTCTCATTTAATAAAAAAATTGTGTTTAATATGTCAATCATTCAACGACGTCAAAGGAGAGAAGCGAGGGAACAACAACAACATATGGAAAAACCAGTATAACGTGGTTCGCCTGTGGGAGGCACGAGAGAGAGAGATATATATGTACCCTCGCCCTATTATAGCAGCCACCCAGGTGCTCCTAAGGGAGGTAGGCCTCCTCAAGTTCTATGAGGAGGCTACATCCCTAAAGGGCCATGGTGGGTTCTTGCGACAACTTATCTTCAGGTGGAATGCCCACCGACAGGCTTTCTGGGCTGGTCCTAATCAGTGGTACATGCCCACTAAGGAGGACATCTATTTTATTACTGGCCTATCGAGGAGAGGGCAGGATTTTCCCTCATTCCCAAAGGTTGTCCCCGTCGGCTATGTAGTAGGGAGTTAGTTGGTGTAATCCCGGAGATACATTAGTGCCGATATACTATCTCCTACAGATTTTTAGGTCTCTGGTGGTCAGTGACGGATTGCTTCATTTGGTGGAGAGGAGGTGAAGTGTGTCTCACTACTGATTTCGGCCATTGCACACCATACCAGTAACAGGAAACGAATTAGTTTCCCTCTTTTATTTTATGTTGATTCTTTAGTACAGGCACCACGACTTTTGAGGTGGTTTGCGATTTTTTTGCGACAGTTATGTACAGCTTTAGATAGATGACATGCTCATGCACAAGGGAGGGTGAACTTCCCTTTTGCTTCAGAGCTATTTTGTTTATTTTTTGAGAGGTTTCCAAAGACAAGGCATACTTTTCTTCGACAGCCTCATAGGTCAATGTTGCATGTACAGATGCAGATGTGGGGACAGAAGATGCCCAAGAGGGGCGAGTCAGAATTTTTCGCGTGGATGTCTCATGATGCACTAGAGTTGCTAGCCAATGTTGAAGATCATGTCTTCGTTCTAGTCCCCTGTCTGTATGCTGGTTTGGATTGGCGAGGGTGTGAAAAATTCCTCTTCACAAATGATGAGCTGCCAGATGATAGAAGTAATATTAGTGTTTTCTTTAAATTTATTCTAACATGTTATTTAACTTGTTTATATTAAACTGTTTAATGAAATTTTCTAATTAATGTTATGTGCTTATATATATTTTGCAGACATTAGGTCATTTGATGGCGATGAGATGCCATCACCACCAAATTATCCAAGTGTTGATCCTGATGATGATCAGGAAGTGTTAAGGATCAGGTCGGTGCAGATAGACCTGGTCCTCATGTTGTGCAGGTTCCGACCGGTGTGAAATTTAGGCTTGACAGTAGATTTAGGATGGAGTTAGGTGACCAACTCTATGTACTTCTTGTGGAGGAGGGAGTCAGGCTGACCAATATGAGAGAGATATAGGCCGATGATAGGCTGATAGCAATGTGGAGAGGCATGCCACGTGATATGTTGACCCTAATGTGGCATGTCGTAGGAGCTACCAGCTTAGTGGCGTGGTTGAGGAGGGCCCTTCGACGTAGGCATGGTTGAGATGAAGTATGTATAAAGTGGAGCAGGGACTCATCATCTGATGATCACGATTAGGGGAGTGATCATCGTTCACCTCACGTCGCAGATGAGTAGCTTGCAGCATCAATCAACAGTCATGATCATGAGCAGGCTGGACCATCCACGTCGAGTCAGCCTTCTCATCCTGCAGCATCCAGCAGTCATGATCATGAGAAGGCTGGACCATCCATGTCGAGTCATCATGATCAATAGCCTGCAACATCCAGCAGTACTCATGATCATGAGCAGGTTGGACCATCCATGTCGAGTCATCATGAGCAGGTAGTTGATCCTAATCAACATGAGGCACCACCAGATTAGCAGGCACGTGATGACCGACATATATCTGAGCTTGTCAAGGCTACACCATTGACTGAGTAGGCCTCAACTAGTACTACTATTGATGATGTACCACCAGCTGATATTTGACATTTATATTACAATTGTATATTTTTGACATTATAATGTTATATATATATATATATATATATGGTCCATGTATTTTATGTTCATGTTGTAGTTGTACTTAATTTACATGTTGGTGATCATTCTTATGTGTATATTGTTAGGTCATGTTAGATATGTTCATTTAATGTGCAGCTTGCAAATAGATGTGTATGTGATAGCAGTTATTTGACATGAGATGTATATTTGATGTTTGTGTTGTGATGATGTTATACAATGCATGTATTTTGTTAGATGATCATGATCACGACGATTAGATGATGTTAGTGAATTTGAATGTGTTTTTTAGTCAAATATGATATTTGTACAATGGTTATCATGATTGTGATGTTTATTTTTAATATTAAATCATGATATTTATTAAATATTATGTCGTGATTGTAATTGAAATTTTGATTTTAATTGTATGTAAAATTGTAAAATTGTATTTGTATTTGTATTTGTATTTGTAATTTTAGTTGTAATTGTATCTAAAATATTTGTAAAATTTTAATTGTAATTGTAATATTTACACCAAAGGTGTTATATTGGAAGAATTCCACACGACCATCGTCAACATTTTCATTTTCTACCGTTCGTTCTGGGCACAGTTGTCATTGTTTTAAGCCGTTGATACCCTGACATCTGTGTCACTCCCACTCCAGTTAGACAGATATTTCTGCCTCCTTCTATTACCGTTGCCGCGGATGCCGGATGGATGTTTCCATTTTGCAGGAGTGGCTTCTCTATTATTAGCTCGCCGCTTATGATGTATCACTGCTTCAATCAACAGTTGTTGAAAGGATTCGTGGCTTCTATTTCCCTCGGCGGATTTTTATATTTATTTATAAATTTCCATTCACAAAATGCCATTCTCATCCTCAAGACTTATGAATCTTAAAAAGTTTTCAAAGTCGGTGATATTTTCACTAAATAGTCATAGAATATAACTCGTCGTTACGAAATATGACTCATCGCTGAATAATATTAGTTGTTTGTAGAATATGGCCCGTCTTTGAAATGCTACTTTACTGGTTGCAGGACAACCAACAACGATAATCATGGATGATGTGGAATTAAGTGGGAAGACCGCTTTGTTATTAACAATTTTTCTTGTCAATTCGGAGTGACAATCGGCAAAGCTTCTGGTAAACGTCACTGCATATGCCATGAAAAGTGGCATTCCCTGACTTCCCATAACAGGCTCTTTGTCATCTGGCTATCACCTGCCTTCGGGTATCATTTTATTTCATAATTTTTGTATTTCTCATTCACTCCACTATATGCTCTGCTCTGCTCTACTTCCAAATTGCTCCTTGCATGCGTCTAAGCCTTTGTGCTTTTTACTCAGAAGTGTCAGCTGTATCCTCTGGCACTTTGAAGCTGGCTGGCCGCTCAAACCCATAATCTCTCAACCTGTAAGTTTTCTTCTATAAAGAATCCCTCGTACTACTCATATTTTGTTAAATAATTCTGTAACCCCATAGAACTGGTTTCATCAAATGTCGTGGCCAATGGAAGCCTGCCAGAGTCGAAATCTGCACCTCGGGTAGTGGACCTCCATTCCGACACTGTGACTCGGCCAACCGGTGCCATGCGTGCCGCAATGGCGAACGCTGACGTGGACGACGATGTCCTGGGTTCGGATCCCACGGGCGGACCAGCCATACAGCACCAGGGTTGGCCAAAGTAATGGGCAAAGAGGCCGGTTTGTTCGTGGCCTCGGGCACCATGGGGAACCTTATCAACGTTCTTGTTCATTGCGAGGTCTCTTTATTCCTTTTCTTTTCTTGAATTTGCCCAGTAAATTATTTCTACTCCTTGGAAATAAATAAATAAAACATTTTAGTGAAATTGTGCTTAAATATTATCGTTTTGTTATTTTGCAATTTGCTACTTGATAAATATCTTTGAGATTAGGATTTAACGAGGTCTCTTTGTTCTTTTTCTTTCGTTGAATTTGTCCAGTAATATTTCTATTATTAACGAGGTCTCTTTGTTCTTTTTCTTTCCTTGAATTTGTCCAGTAATATTTCTATTCCTTAGCAAAAAGAAGAATAATTTGGTGAAATGGGTGCTTAAATATTACTGTTTTGTTATTTTGCAATCTGCTGCAGATAAATATCTTTGAGATTAGGATTTAATAATTGAAAATTCACTCTGTTATTATGTGTTGTGTCAGGTGAGGGGCAGTGAAGTGATACTTGGTTCAGACAGCCACATACATTTGTATGAAAATGGTGGAATTTCAACAATTGGTCAGGTTCATCCCCGAGTGGTTCCTAACAAAGAAGATGGAATAATGGACCTGAGAAAAATCGAAGCTTCCATTCGGCATCCAGAGTTATATTACCCTACAACACGCCTCATATGCATAGAGAACACACATGCCAAGTAAGTTGCTATATTGTTCCCTGAATCCGTGGAATCCATGGCTGGCTTTTATAGTTTAATGATGATAAATTTCTCTTTGGCTACTGAAGGTGGCCGTGCTAATCTAATTTGCATTAAAATAGCTTAAGTTGTGATAATTGTATTTCTGGCTGCTGAAGGTAGCTGTGCTAATATCAGGAACAATTTAGTTCAATTTTTAGAAATTCCATGGCATTTAAAACAGCTTAAGTTGTGATAATTGTCTTTCTGGCTGTTGAAGGTAGTTGTGCTAATCTCAGGAACAATTTAGTTCAATTTTTAGAAATTCCATGGCATTTTTTGTGTGTTTTTTAGTTGTGTAGAGTTTCATATGTTTTTGTGTTCAATGAGGAGATCGAGAGGAGACAAAGGGAGATTTTATAGTCTTAAGATGTCACAGTCTGTTAATATTCTTTAATGCTCAAGAGGGAGTGGAAGGCTGACCAAGTAAGCATATCAGCCTCATTGCCAATCAACCACTATGTTATTAGAAAAGGGTCATAATATCACTTTGTTTAAGGCGGGGCTATACTTATGGCCATTAGCTCTATCACCTTTACATATTTCGTTAACATTATGTTCTGTAAGAGTGTAGTGGTAGAAGAATCACTACAGCTCCCTTCAGGAGAGAACTTTTGATCTAGAAACAACAGCTTGAGATGAAAATGGTCTCATTTAGACTTAAGCCCTAATCTATATTATAGTGTCCGCAATAGGAAGATCCAGCAATAAAATTAAAGCACAGGGTCAATAGGCATGGCTTGTGATGATCAATTAAGCAAATCTGGAGAGAACAACTTCGTTCCTCTCTCCTTTTCTGCAAGATTCCTCTATCCCCGTTAAAGAGTTTTTCATTCAGCCTATTTTTCCCTATAAAAATGCAGGCTCATAAGAGTGCTTCTATATCTGGAAGAAGCCCAACATTGGACTCTTACTAGTTCCTTAAAATTCTCAATCAAGAAAGCTAAATTGTCTACTATTAAATTCCCTAAGACCAATTGATTGATCTAGCTGTATAAAGATATAAATCCCATTACTGCAGTTCCATCCTGCAATCCATAATAATGGATAAATGACTGCAATCCATCTAGAAACTGAACAGGCCCAATTGGCCCTAAAATTTCTACCCTGCATCATTCTCTCCTTGTTTTGAAAATTTCTCCACCTTGTGGTTCAGAGTTTAGGATGCACACCAAACACACTATATTTAATCGTTTCTTTCTTGGTGACCCATGTCTGATAATATTCAAATAGCTTTTTCTGTTTAACCAGGTAAAGCTTGTAGTTATTCATGTCATAGTGAATTTTGTTTCAGCAATATTCTTGATATCTTCTCTTTTCTCTCCGGAGGCCAATGTAAGCGTACTATTTCATTAAAGAAGAAGCTGGCAATCTTGCTTCTAATTATGAACAATTATGGGATTTCACTCTGCTCTCTTTATTCAAGAGGATACGAAAATTTCATCGGTTTCCAATGGACAATTATAGGGCTTCACTCTCCGCTCTCTTTATACAAGAGGATACGAAAATATATTTTTTATTCAGGTTTTTATGGGAAATATTTAAAATGACTCTGGGAAACGAGTGGAGATGAATTGAAATTATTTTATTATTTAGAGTGATTTTTCCATTTGAAATTAGGAACTTGCCTAACATTTTTATTTTTAATTTAGGATTTGATTTCTTTGGTGGAGCAAAGCCATATGCGAATCTATACATTTTAAAGTAAGGAGCAGGTTTATGGGATGTTCAATATACTTGAATTTAAAAATATATATATCACCAGAATGTTCAATATCCTTGGTCTGACACAAGTATAATCTTTTATAGCTATAAAAATTTAGTGAAACCCATAGTAAAATTTTGACTGGTACTCTGTAATGAAAACCATTAAAATTTAGACTTTACTGTGTGAAAAGTGTAACTTCTAATTGAAATGAACAAATTTTATACTTTATGGAATTAATTTTAAGAGTTTAAGAATTTCGAATTAGTCTTATAAATTCCGTTAATGATGGTGATTGGTTTTTTGTAATGGTGTGCAATTCTGGGAAGCACGGAGTAACTTCGAAATAGTTTTAAAAATTCCGTTAACGATGGTGACTGGTTTTTTGTAATGATGAGCTGGAGCTGGAGCTGATTCTTTGGAGTGACGGGCTTTTGAATTGCATTTTATTTTGTGTGTCCAAATGGATTTGTTTTATCTCCACCTTTTTTGAATAGCCGAAGTTGTTCAGATTTGTGATGCATTTCATATGGATATATGAATATGTGTAACTCCCCACACAGAAGAAAATTATTTAATAGAGTTATCAAAAATATGTATTCACCAAACAAAATCCCTCATTACGTGCCTTAAATTCCACTCCTATTTATCTAAACTCATAAACATATATTGGGGAGAGGATCTTTTCAGTTCTTCTATACCTTCGGTGTATTCTTGCACCTTTAGGGGCAACTTCTAGTTAAATTATTGTGAAATGATTGTAATTGTAATTTTAATTGTAATTGTATATATGTAAAATTGTAAAATTGTAATTGTAATTGTATGTCAAATTCTAAAATTGTAATTTTAATTTTAGTTTTAATTTTAATTGTAATTGTATGTGAAATTGTAAAATTGTAATTCTAATTGTAATTGTATGTAAAATATTTGTAAAATTTTAATTGTATTAATGTGAAATGATTGTAATTGTAGTTGTATGTAAAATTCTAAAATTGTAATTGTAAATATTGTAATTGTACTTGTATGTGAAATTGTAAAATTATAATTCTAATTGTAATTCTAAATCTAATTCTAATTTTAATTGTAATTGTATGTAGAATATTTGTAAAATTTTAATTGTATTAATGTGAAATGATTGTAATTCTAATTTTGATTGTTATTGTATATATGTAAAATTGTAAAATTGTAATTGTAATTGTAAATTTTATGTAAAATTCTAAAATCGTAATTGTAATTGTATGTAAAATTCTAAAATTGTAATTGTAATTTTAATTGTAATTGTATGTGAAATTGTAAAATTGTAATTGTAATTTTAATTGTAATTGTATGTGAAATTGTAAAATTGTAATTATAATTCTAATTCTAATTCTAATTGTATGTAAAATATTTGTAAAATTTTAATTGTATTAATGTGAAATGATTGTAATTGTAATTGTAATTGTATATAAAATTCTAAAATTGTAATTGTAAATATTGTAATTGTATGTGAAATTGTAAAATTATAATTCTAATTGTAATTGTAATTGCATGTAAGTTATTTGTAAAATTTTAATTGTATTAATGTGAAATGATTTTATTAAAATTTTTAATTTTTTTAATTTGTAAAATTGTAAATAATTGTAAAATCATAACTCTAGAATAATACGAATTTTTGTAACATAATAAAGTTTAGAAAATAATGCAAATAAATTCATGTACTTTAGAAATATCATTATTTTATTATGATCTTACATACCAAAAAAAATAACTTTATACAGTACACCATTGGTTTCAAGAACAACATAATTGCAAATTATCAAGTGAAATGTTTTTAACGTTAACACAATGCAAATTACCAATTAATTCAAAATACATATTATAATGTTTCGAAAAAAAGAGAGTCTTAGTTATAAGGTAATTAAGTCCTCTTCTTTATAAAAACCCATATTAAAAATTATAAATGATGAAATAACACATGTACCATATCACTCTCGGTTCTCATGATCACCCTCATTATCTTCCAGCTCGCTTGGCATGATAACACTATTGTTCTCAAAAATATGTTTTGATCTAGGGTCATGTCTCAAAATGAACCACCAATCCCTATCCAACACATCTGGGTAAAAAAACACATGGTTGCAGTGTTTGGGGAAAACATAGGGCTCCTTAGCTTCATCCCACATATTTCTAGAGTTGATACATATCAGCCTACTATCGCAATCTTCCTTTACATTATTTTGATCAAAGGTGTCACGCCACTTGCACCTAAAAATAACACATTGGAAAAAACAGGAATCCACTTCAATGATCTCTTGTATCTTTTCGATGTAACCTAACATCCCTTGTACTAGGTTTTGATCACGATGGATAGATCAAATAGATTGATTGAACTCGACTTCCACTCCACATTCTTGTGTCATGTGTCCATCATCAGCATTTTCTGTGCGAAAATGGTGTCCATATTCCCACATATATGGGAACAAATGCACCTATAAAAAATTTAAAAAGTCATAGTGCCATGTGTCTTATAATAGCCCAATAGTTAAAATATGAAATATAGATGTAAGTACACTTGAGAGGTGCATAATTAAGTTTCAAATATACATAATTAAATATAGTATTACTGAGTGGGTGCACCTAATCCCTACGTTTAGCACATCATGTTCAACACATGGGTAACGACCGGTTGTACCGTATTTCTCTCTGACTTGGTCAACAGCCCAACTGCTGGGGCATATTTTTGGCATATCTTCTTTTAAATGATCGGAATAAGGCACACTTCTACCATTCAATCATCTAAATTCTTTCCTGACACTATCCCATTTCATCCTCTTTTGTTCGTACAATGTGACCCACATTTGTGTCGCTTCAAAATTGTAAAGAACGAATTTATTGATTACTTCAATTTCTGCATTCGCTGATGAAATCATATTAACATATAGTACATATGAGATCAAAATATACATTATATCTAAGTTCAACATGAATATTTACTTTGTGTAAATTTGAAAAATTATAAGTCGCTTACTCTTTATCAAGCGCCTTTTTCCATTCGTTTGGAGTAGCTCCCCTTCTCTTTTGTCTTCATCCCTTTCAATATCCCATATCACCGCACCTGGTCTTTTGTCGATCTTCTTGATGTACTCAATGACATAATAGAAAGACTCATACGATATGTACCACTCTGCCATAGGCCCCTCGGGTTTTGCCCTTTTTCAAATAAAACCTTTCAATTTCTTCATGTACCTCTCTAAGAAGAACATCCAATGACAAGAAACCACCCCAAATAATTCAACCTCATCTACTAGGTGGATTAGAAGATGAACCTGCAAGTCCATGAAACTCATCATCAGTTCCTTCTCAAACATACAAAAAATCTCAACTATATCTTGACGGCACCATGGAATGCTAGCTACCTGAATCTCCTTTGATGTGATCCAACTACAAATGCAGATAATCTAGATATGGCACATCCTAGGTCTTGGGGGAATTCATGTTTCACACACCCACACACGAACAAAGGATAATGACACTGCAAAGTTATAAACACGTGCAATAATATACAAAATTAGTTATTTTTTATGATCCCTGCATGGGATAAAATTTATTAACATAAAAAATAATAAAATCATGCCTTCGATAGTATACATACTCTTAGAATATTCAAATGTTCATGTGATTTCAACCCCGAAAAATGGCCATCCATGGTGAATCAGCCCCGTAGAGAAGACTCGTATGAATATGGCACCCTCACACCCATTATAACTTCCTTTCCCAAAGAAAGATCATATTTTTTTAGAATCCATGGGACATCACCTTCTTTGAAATACCATGAATTAGAGGGACCAGTGCCTGCCTTTGATCTTGTACTTTCTAATCATCTTGGTCAATGTTTCTTTTTTGTTTTTGAAGTAATAAGATATTTCCTAAAAACCAATGTGTCACTTTGTTTCGATGATATGTGCCTCCATAAAGAAGATGAAACATTTTTAAATATATGCATGGGATCTAATAAGTGGGTAATCTTAAGATGCTCCCAATATGGGAGGTTATAAAAGATAGATTTCATTTTCATCCCAATGGGAAATTTCTCAACGTAGGTGTCAAAGAATTCTGGATCATCGAACATAGGTTCCCCATTTGAATCGAACTTTTCTATGAACTCCTTCTCCTTCTCTCTCTCATATGCTCTAAGCCATTCAGCTAGTGTCGTTATTGGAGGCCTTTGGGTTCTCTCTCATTTACCATTGAAATCGATTTTTTCTCTTCTGTAAAGGTGTTCTTCTGGGAGGAATGCCCTAGAGCAGTCATACACTGGCTTTCATAGGTTTTTGGACCATCTAGCTTTCGGAGAAGATCCACAACGTTTACATTCAAAATACCCTTTTGTTACAAGACCGGCGAAATTATTGTATACAATTTATATGCATGGCACATTAAAGAATATCATGAATGTTAGAACAATTACAACGAATTAAATAACTGATATGCGAAATAATATTGCTACACATATAAAAAAATCAATAAACATGTAATTTACCAGAGAAAACTCCTAAGCCTAGATAATCAAGTGTCGTGTAATCACATATGCCATACAACGTAAAATTCCTCTCTACTGCGATGGGTCTTGATACATCATATACATTTATCCCATCCCATAATTCCTTGAATTCATCTACCAGTGGTTGTAAGTAAACATCCATATTCTTCACTTATCTTCTACCAGGGACTATGAGAGCCAACATAAGGTGTTCATTCTTCACGGAGAACCCTGGGGGGATATTTTTATTGATCACTACTACATGCCAAACAGAATACTTGGTGTTCTGGAGGGAATATGGGTTGACGCCATCCATGGCTATGCTGAGTCGTAGACTTTGTACTTCATCCTTGAATTTTTCAGGCCATGTATCCTCTATATGCTTCATGGCTATTGAATTTGTTGGGATTCACATAACTCCCAACTCACTTCTATGTAAGGTATACCATCCCTGAAACATAGCTAATTATTTGCAACGAAAGAGCCTTTGAATCCTTAAGATTATAGGCATGTGCCTCAATATCTTAAAAGGGGTACCATGTGATTTTCCCTTCTTTTTTGATTTATCATAGCTTTCATGCCCACATTTCGAACATATCTCTTTGTCTGCATATTCTCCTCTATATAGAATACAATAATTTTGACATGCATGATATGATATGTACTCAACACCCAACATTTTCAACAATTTATTTGCCTCTTTGCAACTACCGGACAAGACATTATCACTCGGAAGAACCGTATCTTTGAATAACTTGTAGTTGGTGATCATGGACAACATTAAATGTAAATTAATGCCGATATAATTGTTAACGTTCATAAAATTGACCATTTGCAATGTTCATTGTGTGATTATATTTCTCAAAATACAAGGGAGGACTTTATGGTTATAATTAACTTACCTCAAAATTTCTGAGAAACATGCATTCGACAAGCCAAAATTTTCTTTCAAGTTGTACAGTAACATCGTTGTCCCCAACTAGGTAGACTTTGACTGACCGCCAGGTCCAAAGAGAGGGGTGGTGGAAGCAAATTTAAGGCTTTCGAAAAAGGTGTCAATGATATGAGCATCATCTCCTAGTTGATCATTCTTCTGAAATACATCTAGCAAAATTGTCTACATGGCAGTTGTATCCCCAAAGTAATCATCCATACCAACCTCTATTTGATTGCCTCCATTGCCAACTTGTAAAGAACTACTATTGCTTTAGTCATTCATAATTAGTGAATATAGATGTAGTGGGAATTGAATAGGTGGTTGATTCAACCATTCTTGGTATCATTCCACTCCAATTTTTTCTCTTAATTCAGCCTTATCTCAATTTGACATTGTCATGGGATGCAACGGAAGATGATAGGTAGGTCATTCATCATCACTAGAATCCTAATAATTTCAAAAAATATATTTGAACATGATTAGTAGAAATCTATTATATCGATTAGTAAGCACATTGACAATGCATGATTAATTGGTTTGACATTGAAATAATTACATTAATATACCAAACAATTATTATCACCATCATTGTCCCAGGATTGTGGCTAGAAGGTGAAATATTGTTACAATTGGCAGTGTGGAGCAGCTGTCCATTTTCATCTACCAAATGTGCCTTGCAGTATGGTGCTCCCGATAAGAGCTTCCGACATTTTGGAGTTGTTTGAATATTTTGTGCTTCTAAACTCAATTCTGAATTATCTACTTGAAGCTGCAAATTTTTATACATTAATTATAAATTTTATTAAGCTGATTGACATGGATAAAAAACATAAATTTAGCTAGATAATGAAAATATAAATAAAATCTAAAGTAAATATTATGTCTCGAGATGGATAGGGACAACTCTGTGATGGAGTTTGAGAAATATTATGGAACAAGCTGTATTTTCAAGATTTTTCCATTCAATATAATTATGATATTTTCTCCCTGCATTTGAGAAAAATCAACAATATATTTTGGTGTACACACCTAAAAGTAATTTTGGTGCCTTAAAAATGGACTTATTGTTATCGGTGTTAATGTACATATAACCACACCGGTGTGTTTTCGTTACTGTGCACTAGTGCGGTGCTATTAATTGATGCACCGGAGCCGAATAGCCGCAATTAAAAAAAGCACAACTATAGTTCTTTAAAATGAAAAAAAAATGGTAAATTGAAAAATGGGCAGCAAAATATTTTTGAAAATCTAATTTCGTAAAACAATTCTTTAAATAGTAAACACTTTTCATTATTTCATTATTTTTACAAAAAAATTCAAGGAGAGATTTTCATGAGACATACCTGGAGGAGCAAGACAGCACGAGGGCACTATGGAGCAGCGAAATACTTTCAAACAGAAATATTCAGACAATCAGAATTCCAAACACTCTGGTGATTCAATTCCTTATAGCATATAATTTCAAACGAGGTGATTAAATTTTATTTTATTTTTTACATTTTCTGCAGTATTTTTTATGTAGTAAATAAAAAATTTAAGTTTACTGTTCATTTTCAAGAAAAAAACAAAAAACAAAACAAAAACAAAAAAACAAAAAAAAAACAAAGAAAACAAAAAAACCAAAAAAATCAAAAACACAAAAAAATAAAAAATAAAAAATAAACCAAAAAGAAAATCAATTTTGTGCTAAACCCTTGATTCTTTTTGTTTCTTCCCTTGCTTCTTCTTGTTTCTGTGATTTCAGAATTAGGGATTTTCATTTTAGATTTATAGGGTTTGTATGGTTATATATATAGGCCTATGACATCTAACCCACGAGACGACTTGCATAGTTGGATCCCAATCCATGTCGGCCCTTACGTAATTTTTTTTTTAAATGATTTTTTTAATCGGTGCACCCTGTGTAAACAGGCGCACCGGTGCATTGTTTTAACACAGAGCACCGTGCACCTACTGTTTGATAAAAATAAATAAAAACATATTTTTTTAATATGTGCACCATATGTAAAATAGGGCACCAGTGCGTTATTTCATTATAGCGCACCGCGCACGTAATGTTTGACAAAAACAATTTTTTAGTTTATGTCTATGTTAATCGGTGCACCGTTTAAAATATAACGCATCGGGTCTCCTTGTTGATAGAGAGCATTGTACGGTGGTCACCTGTTTGCGCAGTGCGTTTATAAGAATATGCCGCACCACCCCCTCCATGACATCATATGCTACAAAAACTAACACTAGAGGATTTTTATGAATTTTTCTATGTTAATCAATGTGCTGGTTAAAATATAGCGCACTGATGCTCCTTGTTGACATATAGCATCATACGGTGCTTCTACTGTTTTGGTGGTGCATTTATAAGAACACATCGCACCAACGTTGATGCGTATATCATTAAAGGCGCATCGACTTCTTGATATTTTTTTTCCTGAAAAGTTTATGATTTATTTATAAAATATATTAATGAATGGTATGGTACAAGTTTCATATTGATAAATAAATGGCTGACAAGAGATCAAGTAACAAAAATATTGATAGCACATTAAGAAAAGCAAAAAAGGCAAGATCTTTGTAAATTCTTTACAAAAATTATTATTTTTGAACTATATGTATCATGCAGAGCCACAAAATGACGGAGATCGATAAGATTATTTCTGATCTAGGACTAAAAGAGCGTAAAATATTGATGGAAAAATTGCAAAATGATGAATCAGGTGAATGAAAAAATACTATCGATCCAATATGAGTTCCTTTTTTTAATTTCCATTAATAATATACTTAAAATTATTAGATAACATGTTTCAAATAATCTATTAATTCACATATGTTTAATGTTCTACATGGACCAACAACTCAGAAAAGGAATGTTGTTCTAAGAAAAGAAAAAAAATAGAACATGCAAATGAAAATGGATTTCTCCTTAGCTCATCTAGAGTGGTGTTGGAGGTTAACGAAAGGGGGAAAACTTTTACAAAAGTTTGAGGGATCTAGTGGAACGAATGTATAGATTTTCTTTTCACTTACAATACAAAAATCAATCCAATGATTCCAAGAACCAAATTTTATCTAAACTATGGGAAGAGTTTATAGATAATTAGTTAATGAGACATGTCATACTTTTAATAGAAAAAACGTACAAAAAAAAAAAAAGGAATGAAAAAATAATATTCCTTTAAATGTTTTTATAGAATTATATGTATATATTACTAGAAAGCAATCATTTATAAATATCACTTTTGTTATATTTACTTTTCGTATATCGATATAAAAATTAAATATTTTATTATCATGTTACATTTTCAGGAAGATTATGAAAATCTCAAAAGATGAACGAGCTGATATCAGAAATATGCCAATAGGAATGTCCAGAAAGGTGTACAAGGAGATGGTCAAAGAAATGGACATAATTGCATCGCACGAGGAGCCATCTCAAAAACAACATGCTTCAAATGTAATATGTAATCATTGAATTTTTCGATTAGGTACAATAAATAAACGATTTAGCATTAAATATTAATTTTCAAGTATTTTCTTGCAGAAAATAAAATAAAATGGAACCCATTCAGCACATAAAACAGGATGACAGGGAAGAAAAGGGTTGATATCTAAGTTTGTGAGTAATTGTTACTTCCTTATAACAACTTAACTAGATTTCATTTTTGTATATTTTAAGTTGTTTTACAAAAATCATCATTGAATGTCTTCAAACATGTGCTAACATAAAAAGAAGAACCATCAGACAAATTGATTGACATTGGGTTAAATATGGGTTGTTAGTATATGTTGGCATATCATAAATTAATTGTGGAATTTGTAAGCATCTATCAATCTTGTTTTACTTAGCTCCATCTATAATTAATAGAACAAACAAATATTTTATATTAAATATATGATTTGTGATGGGGTATAAGGAAACAAAATATGGAACTGCACCAACAGATGAAATCTTGAAAGATGGCATGAAATTTGGTTTGAAAGAATGTGTATCTTTCATGAGTCAATTGTTGCTATGGTACGTCATTTCTTTTCGATTTTTATTGATGTATATTATTTAATATTGCAATTTTCATTATTCTCACCAATGTATATACACTCATTAATGTTTATTTTATGTTTGTAGATGGAAGGTGAAGAAGAAGAAAACAATCAACACCGTGAACAAAACATTCCTAAAAATAACCCAAGTCATGGAAGTAGCTCAAGCAGTGACAACAGTTCAAGCGAAGAATGATGATCATTATGTTTGGATATCAAAGCAAGGCGTTGTATTTTTTTAAAATATTTGTCTATGAAATCAGACATTTTGTTTAATGTAATAGACCTAGTGTCCCAATTGAAAGACAAAGGGATACCAATTATTGTCTCATTTTGTATGACAAAGAGTGTCTTATTCACACACACACACACACATAATAAAATATGTTTTAATTTATTCTATTGTGTTCTCCATTGTCGTTGTGAAATGTAACACCACTGATTAAATATATGGATGATTAAATATTATAATGAAGAGATGTGAAATTTGATGATATGATATAACAAATTAATCCAAACATCACATTCACATGCATTAATAAAAATTTAATTTATATGGATATTGTTATAAAATATGTGTCATCTTTTGATGAATAATGAATTTTTAAAAATCACAATAATTATGATATGATATAACAAATTAATCCAAACATCACATTCAAATGCACTAATAAAAATTTAATTGATATGAATATTGTTATAAGATATGTGTCGACTTTTGATGAATAATGAATTTTTAAGAATCACAATAATTGCACTATCACATGTCGATGTTTCTAAAAAATACAAAATGAACATCAATGTGTGCCATTTAATGTGCACCGGTGCGTTTCTACAACCTATGGGCACTGCACAAATACCAATACCAATTACAACTCTCGGTGTGTTTGTGTGATTTTGCACATCAGTGTGTTTATGTGAGACTGCTCACCATAACGTTTCTACGACCTATAGGCACTGCACAAATACCAGTACCAATTAGAACGATTAGTGCTTTTATATAATACTCTGCACCGATGCGTTGATACGACCTATGGGCACCGCACAAATCCCAATACCAATTAAAACAATCGGTGTGTTTGTGTGATACTGTGTGCCAGTGTGTTTGTATAATACTACGTATTGGTGCGTTGATACAACCTATAGGCACCGCACAAATCCCAATACCAATTATAACGGATCAGTGTGTTGTATCACCTACGGTGCGCCCAGTGCAGTTTTAGACATTAGCATCTCGGTGCATGCACCTTCGACTACCCCAGGGCGACTGTCTACCTGACACGCACCGGGACATTGTTAAACGCCCTAGGGCGTCCTATATTTGTTTTCCATCCTGGTGCTTGTTTTCTGTCACTCTAAAACGCACCAGTGCATTGACACCTGATTAGCACACTGATGACAAAAACATCTGTAATAGCCTCTGTCCGACCAGGTTTTTTTAGTGGTGTTGAAATTATGTTAGAAGCTCCGCCAAAACCTCCGTTACCGAAAACAGACGTTTTATCAAATGTTTTTTTGAAAATTTTGGCCAATTTTATAACACTAAAAACCTTTGTTATAACCTCCGCTAGAGGGTCTTTTCCTTGTAGTGTTTGCAACTGCATGGAGTTGCCATTTCTCTCTCTCCAAAGATAACTTACATTATTCTAGCCAAATTTTTTTCTACAATTTTCAACTATTTAATTTATTAATAGAGGTTGGGTTTTCACTGTATTATTGTGCACTCTATTATAGTTCTCTCTCTGTGTGAAATTCATTTTCTTTCCTACCTTTCAATTCATTCCTTATAAAACTCAGATCATTGGGTCATTGAAAATTGTGGTAAAGAGGAGTACTATTATTTCTAATGTTACAAGGAGTTCTCTAAGAAATACTACTCCTCATAAAAAATCAAACACAATTTCAAAATAAAGTGAAAACTTAGATTACATGTACTCTATAACATTACCTCCCACCCCCTTGTGTTATCCCGGGTTTCGGAAGGTGTTACTTAGTGATTTAACCTAACCTCCAAGGTCTATTATGAATATGGGATTACAAAATTCCCTTTTTGACAAAGTTTGTGGAATTAAATATTGATATCATTATCATTTCCAATTCATCGAGATACCTCCAGTGATATAAAATTTATCTCAATTTGACTCCTGGATTGAAATATATGCCCATTTAAAAGTTTAACCAATCATATTAGACCACATCAACATTCATGTGCCACATGGTACAGCCACATCATCTCAAGCGTCGGTCCATGTCAACATGGTACTACCACATCATTCAAGGTATGTATTTCACGAGGTCTTGTCCCTATGTACTAGCATGGAGTTTCCCCGTTGAACACCTTTTGAACCATATACCATTTCCAGTGGCGTTCATAAACCCACATCACACTAGACCAGTGTGACCCTCCTATACTTAATTAATAAATATTTAAAATCTAGTGGGAAGTGAGAAATTTTAGGGGTTTTTAATCTAACAACTTCAAGATATGGAAGTATTCACATTAATTGTGTTCATATTTACTGATACTGCCCTTAAAAAAATTGATGGTTTGGGAGTGCCTACAAGCACTAGGCAGTGAATCTTGGGAATTCCCTTCAACTAATGGTTATGATGGATAGAAACATCCTCGTGAATTTAAATATTGTCTCCCACCATCGCCCTGCCAGAGATGAGTGAAAATATGTGAGCGTCGATGAATGATGGGAATTTTCCTCAGATGACAAGCTTGATAGATGAGAAAATTCCTGATAATTGTCATTGTCGCCCCACTATCATCACATGTTCCATTAGGGGAATTTTGAGGTCTAAAATGGGCCTCCTAAGGAAATAATAAAATAATAGTTAGACCAATAAAATAATATTTATGAATTTGCAATTCACTTTTTTCACCACAATCCATGCAACCATAGTTAAATTAAATTCAAACGTTGTACCAAAATAAAATTAATAAAAAAAATTGTATTGATGTGACTATAAATAAGAATGATTTTTTCAAGAAAAAATCATTATTATTGAACAACTAATGCATTTGTCCTTTGTACTTAAATAAATTAAATTAAAATATAAATATAATTTTATAAATTCTTAATTATATTATATGTTATTAATTAAAATGTATTTATTTAAATTGTATAATAGCATGTAATTAATATACTATGTAAAAATGATATAATATAATAAATGTATAGGGATATGCATTGTTTATTTCAAGAAATATGAAATGACAATAATATTATTTTATTCAAAAAGTGTGAAATGACATTTATTATGAGTACTTTACTTTATGACTTTAAAAGTACTTAGAACACTACCATGGTTAACCATGAGTTTTTATCCACCATTGAGAATGTGACAAGTAAGTACCTTTAACTCATGCAATGCCACATCAACCATTAGGGATGATGTCATCCCCTAAAATGTGATTGGTTCTCATAAAAGGAATTTTGATTATACATTTTCCTTAGGAGGCCCATTTTAGACCTCAAAATTCCCCTAATGCATGGTGCAATATACATTGATTATGAAGGTAAGCAGTGTTTGAAGGACAATGGTTTCACATTGGAACCACCATCAGGCCATCCTCTCTTCCACGAGGTCGTGCCCATACTACACACTCGAATCTCTAGCAGTGAGCAGTGGGAGATGGTTTGGTCATGTTCAACCCACATGGCCTCCACGTCATCCTAAAAAATCATTATGAAGGGTGTCCCTCCTCCGCGTCCATGTCATACCATTGAGACCATCACTATTGTGGCATTCACACTTGAGAAAAGAAAAGGAGAAAGTGATTGTTTTTGGGGCTCCTCATGGCCACTACCACATAGATTTGATGTGGAACATGTCAGTCCATTCCCTTGGAAATATGCATTTCTTTTACATTGTATTTAGTTCCAAAAAGGATCTGAGTGCACAGTGTTAACCATTGTTGACAAGCGTAGTCTCCTGAACCCCCGAATCTTGTGCATGATTTGTTGAAGAACCACTCCTGGCCCTAGCTAGGACTTCTCATGTGTGTGTAACTTGAGTATAGACAGATGCCTATATTACTAGATGCATATGTGAATCAGACTGGAAATCTTTCTCCTCGCACTTCTGAATGCAATTAACTCTCAGAAGAGGAAAAGGGGTGGGGGTATCTGTCCCAAAGAAAAATCCACCAAAATAGGCCATCTCATCCAAAATGAGATTGATATTTCTAACAAGACATAAAATCAAAAGTAAACGATAGAAAATGGCTCCAAAGTATTAACTTCACTAAAACCACAGATCCTACTTAGACTTTGAAGCTCAAGGTAACAAAAGAATATGAATTCGTGTAAAACAATAGAATCCTCACATTTCTCTTTGGAATAAGAGTCGATCAACTCTATCTAAGTATTTAAGTTTAAGACACAACATAGACATTATCCTCTTCCTCTCTTAAATAGCTTGCAATATCAAATAAGATTATGAGTCATCCAATTCATAGATATACCAAATAAGTGGAAAGTAATTGTATTAATAGGTTCATAGAGAGGCCTCATACCATCAAACATAATCATATACTCATCATTAGTTCATGAAAGTATTAATAGGCATATAATACCATAGGTCTATTGTATCCATAAACACATATACCTCAAATTTTCCACCATGGACAGGAAATTAATTCAATAGTGTTTCATGAGTAATGTTGAGCCATAAGTATGCCATTAACATATCAAACAATTTCATTACTCATAGTTCATTCATGCATAAATAATTATACTTATCTAAGTGACTTAAAATGGTTGGCAATTGAAGGAGGGACTTCAACTCTCCACCCAAATATAGACTAGCTACACCATAATATTTCTTGTAGCTAACCTCACCCACCCCGAGCCAGATCCAAAGTCCAAGGGGAATTATTTCTCAAGGAATTCACCCCAGGCTTAGTTGGGTAATTTCTCAGTTCTAGGAATTTGAATCTACAATTTGGGTGGTTAATTAGTTGTATTTTCAAGGCAGGCAGTGCAAGAACCTGTAGCCTACTTTCCATATGATATATTACCTTACTTAGCAAGCACTAAGTAGTTTATTAACTTACTCAGCAAGCACTTACTAGTTTATCAACTCTTTTTACCAAGCACCATAGTGGTTAAGCTACCATGCCTAGTGGTTTATCAACCTTACTGTAAGCACCCAAGTGATCTATCAACCCTTTTTGAAATAAATAAGTGGTCTATCAACGTATTTAGCAAGCACTTAATGGTTTATTATCTTACTTAGCACGAAATTATAGTTCATTCCTCCATTGAGCCTTCCACTGGCCATTCCAACTTGGACACCATAATCTAGTGGCCCATGACATCAGCACAGGGGGGAACACCCCAAGTTTTGGAGCACCAAGATTGATTTCCTCTCTATTGCTTCTTCCCGTGGTCCTCATTCTGAGTTCCTCCAGAATTATTTGTCTCTTACCTCTCTCTTATGTTTGCACGCTTTTCCTTTTTCACCCTTAATTTTCCCTAAGACTCTTCATCTCCTACGAGATTGTTCACTTTTCTTTCCTTTACGTCATGGAATCCAACAAACATGGACACTTCCTATTGTCCAATCATGTCGTTCCAATGGTTAAGTAGTGGCACCAATATATTATGCCACTAGCTACCATTTTTCCACTTCACATTCTCCCGCATACTTGGATTTATTTTTCTCTCTCTTCAAGTTAGCCAATTAAAAAATCATATTTAATTATTCTATGATTACAAAAATGTATTATCCAGCCATTTCCTTTGTGATGTAGTTACATAATCACATTTTTAACATCACAAAAATAATGTTATGTGAGGGATGTTGCAAAATCCACCCCCTTCAAGGAAAAATCATCTTCAATGTTTTTGTAACTAGAAATCAAGAGAACAAAACTGAGCTTTATAATCACAACTCTTACATCGGTTTAATCATTAAAAAATGAGTGCAGTGCCTTTATTTGTTCTACTATCTCCTAGGTGGATTCATTGGGTCCAAAGTGCTTTTATTGCACCTTTACCTTCTATATTACTCAATTATGGAGCATGGTTTGCCTTTGGTCAAGGATGCGTAATGGTTCAGGTTCGAATTATCCCTCGGTTCCACCTATATCATAGACCAATCAAAAATATGACTAGTATCATGTACATAATTCTTAAGCAAAGAAATTTAAAAAACTTCATGTGCCTTCACTATGGGTGGGAAGGCCAATCTATAAGTCACTAGTCCCACTCTTTCCAAAATCTGAAATGGTCCACAAAATCTAGGTGCTAACTTGCAAGACCCCACTTTTAATGAGCCCTTCTTTGGTCTGATACAATGATACAATACATGCTCTACCACTTGGAATTATTTTTTTATTATCTACTAGTCTACATAACTCTTTTGTTTATCCTATATTTCTTTCAATATATCCCTAATCTTAGTCACTTCTAGCTCTGTTTCTTTCAGCATATCAGGTCGAATAACCACTTTTTCATTGGGTCATCCTAGCTAATTGGAGAGTTACACTTTCAGCCATATAATACCTTGAAAGGGATCATCTTCAGTGATTCTTGATACCCATAATTGTACGCAAACTCTACTAATGGTATGAAATCTTCCCACTTCTTTAGTTGATGCAAGACATACATTCTCAACATGTCCTCTAAAATTATGTTCACTCTTCCCTTTTGGCCATCTTTCTGAGGATGATATGTGTTACTACAAGCTAGATGGATTCCAAAACCAACAAACAATGCCTTCAAAAAACTAGAAATGAACTTGGAATCTCAATTTGAGATAGTTTTCTTAGGTATACCATGCAATCTGAATATTTCCTTCGTGAATATATGAGCTATATCAATGGCTTTGTGGGTGTATTTTACAGCTATGAAGTGATATTCTTTACTCAAATTTTCCACTACCACCATAATGGCATCATTTTGTTTCACTATTTTTGGTAATCCCATTATGAAGTCCTTATATATGAATTCCCACTTCCATTTGAGAATTGGGATTGGTTGGAGCAATCCTACTGGGGTCCTACATTCTACTTTGACTTGTTGGAATTATAGGCACTTTAAAATGTATTTAATAACTTCCTTCTTCAATCCTAACCAACAAAACATTTTCTTTATGGTTGTTATCATTTTCTAATAACCAGGATGACCTGAGTAAGGTTTCTTATTAAATTCATCCATGATGAGCTTCCTTAATTCAACTACATAAGGCACTAACTTTATGATTTTGAATAGAAACATACCATCATTAGTGAGCTTGTATCTCTATCTCATTGATCCCTTTGGCTCCTTTTTTAAGCATTCCTTCACATGATAATTCTCATCCTAAATAAAATTCTCTTTGATCCTTTCCTTGATGTCAACTTCAAAAGTGCTCATGGTTTCCAAATAAGCCACTTGTAGAATTCTATTAAGTGAATTTGCAATCGTATTTTCCTTTCCTTTATTGTTCTTTATTTCAAAATCAAATTTGATGTTGAAATCCAACCATATGTCTTGTCTAAAATTCAACTTGGACTAATAAAAAAGTACCTCAGCCCTCCATGGTCTGTCATAAAAACAAACTTTGTCCCATTCAGGTATTTCCTCCACATTTTTAATGCATCCACTATTGCTACAAGTTTTAAATCATGAGTGACATATTTCTTCTCATTTTCATTTAAATTCCTTGACTCATAACAAATCACATGTTCTTCTTGCATTAGGACTCCACCTAATCCTTCCTTACAAACATCTATGTAAACCATGAATTTCTTCCATGGGTCTACTATTCTCAAAATAGGTACACATGTGATTAATTTGTTAAGTTTCTCAAAATTGGTTGAAAACTCTGATGTCCACTTAAATTTGACTCCTTTACTTTGGCTAGCCATGATTGGATTCCTAATCTTTGAAAATTTTATAATGAACCATCGGTAATATCCATTCAACCCCATGAAGGATCTAACTTCTTTGAAATTTCGCGGAGTGGGCCAATCCATTATGGCCTTGATATTTTTGAGGACCACAACCACTCGTCTTTTAGAAATAACATTCCCCAAGTATTAAACTTGTGCTTGGAAGAATTCACACTGGTTTGGCATACAACTTATGCTCCCTCAACAATTGAAACATTGATTTTAGACGATCTTCATGCTCTTCTTTGGTTTTTGAGTAAACCAAGATACCATCCACAAAAAAACAATACATATTTGTCCAAATATGGTCTAAGGATGTTGTTCATCAAGAACATAAATGTGGTTGGTGCATTTGTGAGTGAAAATGGTACCACTACAAACTCATAGTGTCCATATCTCATCTTGAAGGTTGTCATTTGGATATCTTTGTCTTTAATATAAACTCGATGGTACCTAAACCTCAAATCTATTTTTGAGAACAACGGAACTCTTCGCATTTCATCAAACATGTCATCAATCTTGGATAGTGGGTGCTTTTTCTTCACGATAGCTTTATTCAACTTTTGTTAATCAATGCAAAGCCACAACGTGCTATATTTCTTCTTTACAAACAACATTGGGGCTCCCCAGGGTGGCATTCTAGGCTTAATGTATCCTTTATCCAACATTTATTTTCATTGCATCTTGAATTCCACTATTTCTAGTGTGCTCATATGATATGGATATTTCGAGGTTAGAACTTTCCCATGAATTAATTAAATGGTAAATTCAATATCCTTCCTGGGTGGTAATCTTGGTATTTCTTCTAGAAATACATCATTTAAATGCTTTAACACTAGATGAGTTTTCATTCTAGCCTTACTACCTTCACCCTCATTGGTCACTTAGATTTCATACAATATTCACTCCTTCATATTGCATGTTTTCACTTGCAGTGATGATATTTTCCTAAGCGTAACAATTTTATTTATCCATCGTAGCATCACTTCCTTACCATTGTCATCGGGGCATTCTGGCGACTTATTGTAGCAAGATATTTTGGTTTTTGGATGGTTAACTAATCCATGTCAATTAGGGAATCATACAAACCGAATGGTAAAAGGTTGAGAGAGGTTGAATTAGGCACGCTACTTATTTTCATGGACATGACTCCACCATGTCTCTCAGCGATATTTTGGTTCATGTGGCTAGTTGAACCAGCCATGATTTCTCATGGTTTTCTTTTACAAATCACATTTATCTACAACCTTCAGGGTGATATAGCTTAAATTAAAATCTGGGTCAATTAAAATTGAAACAAGTTAGTTAACAACCATACCTTCCATATTGATTAATGAAGCTTGGTGTTATTCCTACCTATTGTACAATGCAACATAAATTCATCGTATATGCTGAGTCACATTGTTTATTGTTGTTTCCTCCTATACATTGTACATATTTGTGTCATTCTACTTTTTTTTAGGACAATTTCTTTGCAAATGGTTTTTTCCATGTCTAACATTGCACGGGCCCTTTCATGAACCTCTTGGCTTCCTCTCTTGTTGGTTTAGAGGGACAATTTCTATTAGTAGTAGCAGTTTTTGCTGAAACTCATTCTTGGCAGGAGTGGTGAACTTCAAAATCCTCCCTCCCTTCTTATATCCTAAATATTTTGGCCCTTTTCCCTTTAAGTTTTTCATATCTTTCTTTTTCTAGTAAGTTTGGACCTCATCTTTGTGTTTGGATTGTTCATATTAATATTTAGCCTTTCATATGGTGTCTTTTAATGTTCTTGTCTCATCAAATTCAATCTTATTGTGATAATATTATGGTAACCCATTGAGGTACCTTTGAATCTTCACCTTCTCATCTCTAATATATGGCACATACCTCAAACAATAGAAATTTTCTAGTGTACTCATCAACAATGAGCTGCCATATCTTATGCTTATAGAATTATTTAACTTTACTATCATAGTACATATCACACAACTACTTCTCTCATAAGTATTTCTCAAAATTCCTCCATGACAACTCCTTCTTCCTAATATCCTTAACAGTTCTCAAATATTCCTACCATATATCAACTTTTCCTTTCATGCTAAAAATGGCTACTTTGGCCTTCATGTTTTTAGAGTAGTCATGCACTCTGAAGTATTTCTTCATTCACAAAAACCAAGATTTTTCCTCTTTAAATTTATTTATCTCTCCATCAAATGTAGGGGGATTTTATTTCTTGAACTCTTATGGAATTTATCTCTTCTCATTTCTCCTTCTATGATGGTGACTTCTGATTAAAATATCCAATGATTGGTCAGGACTACTTGAATTTATTTCTGAACTACTGAGGGAAATTTATCCCCTCACCATGTCTTCACTTTCTTACCTATGTACTTTCCTTAACCTTCTTCTTTTAGTCCCATTGGTATATAATCCCTACTTCAAGATAACTGATGGGATTTTCTTGGATTTGTGCCTACCAATATAGATAACACCTAGCTCATGCTACTTCTACCTTTGCAAGTATGATAAGCTCTACAAAATCATTTCATTCACCTTCTCTTGTTTTTCTTGTGTTATGACGATGTTTTCATTGTATGCCTTGAAACTCCTTAAATATATTCTAATGCTCTTGAGAGTATCCATCCATTTCGAGGAATTTTCTTCTAACTTCTTCCCAACTGATAACTCTTCCTAATAATGTTGGGACTTGTTTGTTCCATACTATACCATTATGCTACTCATTTCTCTATTTCTTGTTTCATTGGTGTCTTCATATTTATTATCACACATACACAATTGTTAGTCAAATAAAACACAAATAAAGTAGATTTACACATCACCTTGGTATATTTGTAATCATGTTGATTTAAATATGGCTAAATCAAATCCACATTAGTATGCATGTCAGAAAACAAAATATCATATCAGTAATTTTTCAAGTAAGCAATCATATTAGCCATAAGTATAAAATCAATACATGTGTATACATCATTTAAACTATCAAAATATATTCCTCCTGTGTGGATGCATGTGCGATATTTTCAAGTTTAGTGTTGAACCTTTTATCCGATACTACTTTTTAACACTCCCTCGCGTGCTCTTGTGCTATCTTAGGTTGTGGAAGGTGTTACTTAATGATTTAACCCGACCTCCAAGGTTTATGGGGTTACAAAAATTGTCTTTTTACATTTTTTTTTGGAATTAAAAAATTGATACCATCATCTTATGCAGCTCATCAGTAGCTTTCTAGTGATATAAAACTTGTCTTATTCTAAATTTTGAATTGAAATTTATTCCCATTTAATTTTTGTCCAATCATATCAGGTCACATCAACATGTAGGTTCCATGTGGGACAACCACATTATATTAGGAGAAATTCCACATCAACATGGTACTACCACGTCATTCCATGCAAAGGTCCCATGGGGTCTTATCCCTATGTGCTAGCAAGGCTTTTCCCTACTGAACACCTTTCGACCCATATACAAATTACAATGGGGTCTGTAGACCCATGCCACATTGGAACGATGCAACCCTGTTATCCTTAACTAATAAATATTTAGAATCAGGCGGTGGGTGGATAGAAGTGTTATGGGTTTCATCATCTAAAATTTTGATAGAAGAGAGTATTCATGTTAATTGTGGTTTCATTTACCACTACCACCTTCAAAACACTGATGAAATGGGAGTGTTAACAAGAGCTAGGTGTAAAATTCTGGGCAATCCCATCAACTAATGGATTTTGTGGGCAATAACATCCATATCAATTGAAATCCTATCTATCGCCACCACCCTGCTAGGGATGAGTGAAAATATAAAAGCACTAACAAGTGACAGGTGGTTATGTTGGATGACAAGCCTAGTAGATGGGAAAATTGTTGAAAATTTTCATTGTCACCCCACTACCATTATCGGTTCTAAGGTGAAGTAAACATAAATTATGGAAGGGAGAGGTTTTCAATGTGCGAAGGAAAGAGTTCGCACCAAAACCAACATCTAGTCAACCTCTCCTCCACTAGATCATTCCCATACTGATCACTCAAATCTCTAGTAGTGGGTGGTGGAATATGGTGTGGTTATGTGGCGCCCATGTGGCATACACATCATTCTAAAAAATAATCATGAAGGGAGGCCCACCTCCGAATCCAGGTCACATTTCGAGATCGTCACCATTGTGGCATTCACACTTGAGAAAAGAAAATAAGGTGGTAATTCGTGTTAGAACTCCTTGTAACTACTACCATGTACACTAAATGTAGAACTAGACGTTCCCTTCCCTTGGAACTATGATATTTTTTTACATTATATCCAGCTCCAAAAGAGATCTAAGTGTACATTATTAACTATTGACAACATGCCCTGCTCTCCAATTTCATGTGCATGATTATTGAATATCCAATCTTGGCCTTATCTAGGACTTCTCATGTGTGTGTAAATCGAGAATAGTTGGATGCCCAAATTAATGGAGGCATATGGGAGTTAGAATGGAAATCTTCCTCCTCACACTTCCAACTACAATTATCTTTTATAAGAGGGAAATGGGGGAGGGGTATTCAATCTATAGACAAAATCCAACAAAAGGGACCATCCAGTCCCGAATAGATCCAAATTTATAAAAATTCATCAAATATAAAGTAAAATATAGAAAGGGGATCCAAAGGCCCGACTTCACTAAAAACAATATATCTTACTTACTCTTTGAACTCAAGATAACATAAGAATATACATGCATGAAAAACCATAGAATCCTCACATCGCTTTTTGAAATAAGATTTTATAAACTCCATCTAAGTATTTATTTAATACAAGCCATAAATACTATCCTCTTACTCGGTGAAATGGTATGCAATCTCAAATAAGGTTGTGAGTCATCCAATTCTTAGATATACCATATAATTGGAAAACACTTGTATTAACAGGTTCAAAGAGAGGCCTCATACCATCAGTCATAATAATATAATAGCAATCATTTCATGAAAGTATTAATATTCATATAATACCATAGGTCTATCATATCCATAAAGACATATAATACAATTTTTCCACCATGGAAATGAATTCAATAACCTGTAACATCCCACCACACATTTACCCATTCTTACAAGCTTACCAGGGTAAACATGAGTTGAGAGTTACTATGCACGACCCAACATCCAAGATCCAATTATGGAAGTGGGGTCCACTTGTCCAACTTACTGCAACACTCAGAGACTCATGATCACCCATATGTCCAACAATTTTCACTGATAACCTTTTCCCTAAGCTGTAACCACTCTCTAACCTAGCTTACAGCCCAGTCGCACACATGCAAGCAAACTAATGCGACTAAAAGGCTCCATCCATTTTCATAGCCCATCCTCCGTGTGACTGTGGCCGAAAACTTCCTATTAAGATAGTGCGACCACAAACTTTGCTATGAATTTTTAATGCTAGCCTACATGAAAACTAACTAGAACTACCCAAAGCCTCATCAACAAGCTTACTCAATCATCATATTCTATTTCCAATCTCTATTCTTGTTAAAAAATTCCAAACACATACTAATCAATTACACAAACACATTATAAACATAGTATTTTTAGTCATGAATGAATAAATTTTCATTGTTTTATTAGTCTCATCAAGTTTTCATCAACAAGTGTTATTGCCCTCTTAAGCTAGCTGTAACAAACACTTATTAACTCATGCATTCATATAACGATCAATAGCTTCTCAAATCATGAACAATATTAATAACAAGAGCATATCATATAATAATAAGTATACCATGCATGTAACGAGCATTTAACCAAAATGAAGCCATGGAAAACCAGTCATATAATCACACATTAAACCATAGATTGTGCTTGTTGATCGCATTAAAGAATAATATATATTAACATAGTATGAATAGTTCCAACCAATTCGGGGACTTCCACGTACCACCTGACCATAGATTGGGCTGAACCAAATATCTCTTTCAACCAATCACCCTCGAGCCATATTCCAAGAATGAATGTGGGATCACATGGGATAAACCAAAACATAACCAGACAAGGAATCTAAAGGAAAACCACCTCCACCCTCAAGCCATAGTGATTTAACCTAAATCAGTATCACCAAACCAATACAAGCTTGGATGCCTCAAAATTTCTTCACCATACCTAGAGGAATTTTCTTGTCTCCGCCCACCTGTCAAGAGATCCCTGTAGAAAACCATCTCCACCCTCAAAAATTCGTATTTTCTTGAGGCCACCTCAACAGGATCCAAAATCTAAGTGTAATCCAAAGCTCAACCAAACATGGAACCCTCTACATCATGGTTATTTAGGAAACGTAAAATGGAAAGGTTGTACATGTTTGTCAATCCAGGAAAATCCCATGCCAATGATAGCCAACAAACCAATGCATAAACCATGCATCGTAATCCCAGCAAGGTAATCAACTTGCACATTCTTACCTCCAAATCATTGACTATTTTTTACCCTTGCTTGTTGTTGTCCAAGTCTTCTCTTAGTTTCCTATGAATTCCTCTTATGCTCCTTACTTTCCTTGCTTGTATCTTGCTTGTTCCTTCGTTGTATTTTATTGTTCCCTTCTCTTTCTTGATGCATTGTTCTAGTGTTCTCTTATGGTTATTGTTGTAGTGTTCTCTCTTTATTTTTTGCCCAAAAAGTGAATGAGTGAATGTATCTCCAATTTATTTTCTTTTCTTTTCCTTTTTCCTTCATTTTCCCTTGCATGCATATTTTAATTTTCCCTTGCATGGAATTTATTTCGTTTTCCTGTATTTATTTTGAGCCCTTGCCACATGTTCCTTGCTAGCCTGTAATAAATAATTTTCCTTTTATTTCCTTTCTCCTCTTGCTAGTTCCAATGCCAATTTCCATAGTCAATAATAAATAATTAACCACAAGAAGATCCCAATGTAATGTTTCTCCCCTCATTCAACTTGGTATATGTGTCCCATGACCTTCGTTTTATTTTTGATTTTATAATGTCCTTTTATTTACATGGAAACTTAATTCATGGTTCTTACAAACCCCTCCCCCTTGGGGGAACACCGTCCTCGGTTTTCACATGACACTTACGACAAAACAAAACTGTTGAAAACATTAAAAATATATTTCTTATTGGAGATTTATAAACACAAATTGTTGCGATATTTACAATGATACACACACACACACACAAACATGTTGAAAAATGTTTAACTAGGTTAAATCTTCATAAATATGAAATGTACTTTTGATTCTTGTATTTTGTAAAATGAAAAAAAATTATATATTATTATTATTTTTGGAGTATGGGTTTCATGCTCAAGGTCTTTTATTTTAGATTTTAAACACCCATTGAGTGCTTCTAGGTTTTTTCCTAGGTCAAGAAGTCAAAAGATTCATTGTCATAAGTTGAATACCCCATCGAGCACATTGTGACTTGTAATTTTTTTTTTGTCTTTAATAGTGTCAAAATACCCTTCAAGACCAAGTCAGTGTGGCCGCTAGGAATTCAAACTATTTTGAGGAGCCACGTCCAACTTGAGAAGCCTATATAAAGGAGGGAACTTGACCTCCTTCAGTTACATTGATCACTCACTCATTCAAGGGAAGGAGAAGAGAAATAAGGCTAGTAAAGAAGGAAGAGGACGAAGAATTTTTTTTTTTGGGATAATATTCTCTCACACATGCGAAGAAGTGAAGCTAGGGTTTGCTGCTTCAAGTTTGATATTCTCTATCTACTAGAGGAGGATCAAATCTACTAAAAGAAGGGTCTACTATGTCACCTTCCAACCCCAGACAAGGAAGCAAGGAAAGTGAAGTTTTTGGGAGGCCTTAGAAGGATAATTTTTCTCACATGTGTGGTTGTAGAAGAAGTTAAAAGGGGCTGAAAATTTCAGACTTGCAGTAGAGGATGAAATTCAGAAACTGAGGGTCGAAGTTGTACTGCTGGAATATTTTTGACTAGTTTTAACTTAGACAAGGGAAGCACATCATTAGGAAAGGTTGGACTTGGTCTTAGAGGTATTGGTCTTGGTATAGAGGTCTTGGAATTCGTCAATTGAATAATCTATAAGAAGAGAAGTGATTTCACGGTTTTTCCTCTCAATTGGAGAGGTTTTGGCCTTGGCTTACAACCTACATTCTGTGTTCTTGTCTTCTATTGTTATTCTTGTTTTGGTAGTTTTTTTATGATATGAAAACATAATAATAAGTGAATAAGCTAATAAGTAAGAAAAAGTAAAAATATGTCACAAGCAGTTATCATAGAAAGAGAAATCATCTAACCTATTTCCCTCTAGATCTCTCAACATGGTATTAGAGCTAAGGTTGGTTGAGGGCATAATGAAGATATCCACTACATTGAATAATTTCCTAAGGAAGTGTATGAAGGTAATAAGTCATATCAAAGAAGTATGGGATATCTTAGTTTATAAGAAGGAAGTGACCAAGGCATCTACATAGGATGAAGGACTATACTCAGCACTCACTAGCACATTTCAAGATGAGAAAATTTGGGTAATCGACAGTGGAGCTTTAAGACATATGACAAGACAACACAATAAATTGAATACATTATCAAAAGTAAGTCATATCACTCCATAGAACTTGGTGATAGTAAAAGCTACCATGTAAGAGGAATTGGATCAACTTCACTTAAGTTGGAGAATAGAGGAAACATTCATCTCAAAAATATCTTATTTGTTCCAGTTTTTCACAAGAATTTAATTTCCATTTCAGGTCTATAAGACAAGGGCGATAGAGTTGCTTTCATTTATGGAAAGGTTTTAGTACGGGGTAAAAACTCAAGCATAGAAGATCCAAGAATGATTGGGATCCATGAAGGAATACTTTACAGATTGTTTACTCTCCTCTCTCAAGCTTTGGTTCACATTGAAGTTAGCCTAGAGAAATTTGGCATAGAAGGTTTGGTCATATTCATTACAAAATATTACCAACCCTAAATTCAACAGTGAATGTCATCCCTGAACTGAAATAAGATTAGCAAGGAGTATGCAAGGTATGTGCATTGGGTAAGAAAACCAAGAGACCATTTGGAAGTAGTGCTTCAAGGTCAAAATAAATCTTATATCTTATTCATTTCGATGTATTTGGTCCTATGAATCCAAAGTCACTTGGAGGTCATCTATATTATATAGATTTCATAGATGAGCATTCAAGGAAAACTTGGGTTTACTTAATGAAATCCAAGGATGAAGTATTTACCAAATTTCAAGAACTCAAAGTTGAAGTCGAGAACCTTACAGAAATGAGAATTAAGATATTAAGGTCTGATAATGGAGGAGAATACACATACAAGGAAATTATAGCCTTCCTTAAGTATTTTTGGATTAAGAGGGAGTTGATAGTCCCATATAATCTCGAACAAAATGGAGTTGTAGAACGAAAGAATCAGTCCATTGAAGAAAGTGTAAAATCTATGCTACATGATCAAGTTTTTCCAAAAATTTTGTGGGTTGAAACAATGAAGACAATTATATACATACAAAATTGAACTCCCTGCAAGTCACTAGATAAGATGAATTCTGAAGAAGTATTCACTAGGAAGAAACCAAGCGTGGATCATCTCAAAAATTTTGGTTGTCCTGTCTATATTCATATAGCGAATAACAAGAGAAAGAATATAGGTCCATCAAGCATGAGGGGAACATTTGTTGGCTACAAAAATTATTCTAATTCCTATAGGATCTACATAAAAGAAGGACACTGAATAGAAGTCAGTCGAGATGTGATATTTGACAAAAGTATTGAATTCTGCAAGAAATCAAAGGATCTCCCTATGGACTCTTATGATGAAGAACTTATGGTATTTGAATCGGAAGTTACTAGGGATGAAGAAGAATCAAATAATGAATATTAAGGTCCCAGTGAACCTATACAACCTATGGTAATTATCGAGACTACAAAGAGACCTAATTGGTTGAAATCTACTCTATTAGATGCAAAGGGACATGGAGCAGCTAAAGGCACATTTAGGGAAATAAAGAAGCCCAAAATATATTATGGACATGCATCATATATGAAAATTTAATATAAGTAGAGGCATCCACCTTTGAATAAATTTTCAATCGTCAAGAATGAAAAGATGCCATGAATGAATAATGTTATTCGATAATGAAGAATGAGGTTTGGGATATCGTACATAGGACTAAATACATGATTGTGGTAACTTCCAAATGGCTTTACAAGATAAATCATGTGGAAAATGGAAGCATTGAAAAGTATACGGCAAGATTTTTGGCTAGGGATTTCTCTCAATAAGAAGGCATCGATTATAAAGAGAAATTTTCTCCAACAACAAGGTATACAACTATACGATCAATGGTCTCTTTGGAAACATTAATGAGATGTAATATACATCAAATGGATGTCAAAATTGCATTCATAAATGACACAATTGATGAGTAAGTCTATATAGAGCAACCCTTGGGATTTTAATTCAAAGATAGAGGCATATGTCTGTAGATTGAAGAAGGAATTATATGGCCTTAAGCAGGCACCAAGGGCATCGTATGGAAGGATGGGCGTGTACCTACAAAGATTGGGCTTCAAAGAGAGTTATTTTAATGCAAATCTCTACATCATAGTTGTAAAAGGTTTGCCTATAATCATTCTTCTATATGTTGATGATCTTCTCTTGACATGTATGGAATGTCGAATTTAAGAATGCAAGAAACAACTGGTAGAAAAATTCGATATGAAGGATATTGGGTTGATGCACTATTATTTGGTATTAGAAGTCTAGAAAGAACCTGATGATATCTACCTAGGTCAAGGGAAGTATGTGATCAAGATGTTGAAGAGGTTTTACATGATGGATTGCAAACCTATAACAACCCAGATCATCACAAACTTGAAAATGCCAAGGATTTCTGAATCAAGCCCGGTGGATATGACTAAGTAAAAGAAATTAATTGGCTCACTAATGTACTTGGTGAATGCTCGACCAAACATATGTTTTGTAGTAATTTTTCTCAAGTGGACCCGAAGCATGATTATTGGATAGTAGCCAAGCACATACTGAGATATCTGCAAGTAAAAATCCACTACTACCTGAAATATGATAGGAGGATTGATGTCCACTTGATTGGATATACATATTCCAATTGGGGAGGCAGTGCACAGAATGTAAGGAGCACTATAGGAGGATGTTTTAGTTTTGGATCCTTCATGATATCATGGATGAGAAGAAAGAAAGAAACAATTTCCTTAAGTAGCGTTGAAGATGAATATATTGCAGCCTATGAAGTGAGAAGAGAAGTTGTCTGGTTAAGGAATTTGTTGCCTGACTTATTAAAAGGGCCAATAGACCATACAATGACACATTGTGATAACACCAATTGTATAATATTTTCTCAATACCCAGTGTTTCATGGAAATAAAAAGCATAAAAAAACAAGTATCAATACATTCAAAAGCTAGTACAAGATGGTGTGTTGTAACTAAAATATATCTCCACCGATGAGCAAGTAGTTAACATAATGAAAAAATATCTTCATAATAAGAAGCTTTTTTATTTGAGGAACAACCTTGGTTTGGTTGATGTATCCTCCCTAGTTGAGAGGGAGATATAGGAAAATCATTATTTTCTTCACTTGGGAAGACAAAATGGAGGATTGGGTAAGCATATGGCATCCGATACTCTTTGAGGATGAAGTAGGGAATCCAAGATAGATTATTCAAGGACCGATATTATTTGAGGACTAGCCATCAAGGATAATAATATTCCAATGAAGGACATACTTTGTGAACACTCAGGTGGGGTATGTACCTTGAGAGAAAGTGATGATGGTGTCTATAAATCATTGGTATCACCATCATTGTGCTATGATCTTGAGAAGAGATAGAGCTATTAATCAAGGCCTTGTTATGTGA